>ML779203.1:422867-451492 GCA_009831015.1 Picea engelmannii | reverse complement strand
GCCTATGATAGCTACCAAAGAGTAGGCCAACCTAATCATAGAGATGAAATTCCATTAAACCCCCAGATAGTACTTGAACCATTTGAAAGATGGGCCTTAGACTTTATAGGACCCATCAACCCTCCATCCAATCAAAAAGTTTATATAATGGTCTGCACAGACTACATGACTAAATGGGTGGAAGCCAAAGCACTCCATAGAGTGATCGAAGAAGCAGTTATAGATTTATTATTTAAAGACATCTTTATTAGATTTGGAGTACCAAGAGAATTAGTTACAGATGGAGGACCTCCTTTCACTTCTCATGGGTTCAAAGCCACCCTTCAGAAATATCATATTCAACAGAGAATGACTACAACATACCACCCCCAAGCCAATGGACAGGTGGAAAGCACAAACAAAGTAATAGAAGCCATTCTCACAAAAACAGTGAAGGAAAATAGAAAGGATTGGTCCTACAGGCTCCCAGAAGCATTATGGGCCTACAGAACTACCTGGAGAAATACTACAGGATTCTCTCCCTATGAATTAGTATATGGAAAGAGTTCTATCTTTCCTATGGAATTTGAGATAAAAACCTTAAGGACTGCTTTAGCTATCAACCTTGATTTAACCGATGCACAGACAACCAGGTTGCATCAGCTTAATGAATTGGAGGAGAAAAGATTAGATGCCATTCAACAGACAACCATAATTCAACAGCAAAGATCAAAATGGCATGACAAAAATATCAAGAACAAGAAGTTCCAAAAAGGTAATTGGGCCCTACTGTATGATTCTCGATTCAAAGAATTTCAAGGGAAACTGCGTACAAGATGGCTTGGACCTTACGAAGTAGACAATGTTTTCCCCAATGGAACAGTAAGGCTCCTCACAATCGATGACTCCAAAACTGCGTTACCTGTAAATGGTCTTCGGCTCCATCTGTACCAGCGCCCTATTTCCAAAGAAGATTTTAAGGCCACATGCATGGCAGACGCCCATTACCTCTTCTTAGAAGGGGCTTCTACCCCTCATTGCAATTAATTCTTTTAAGTTAATTTCTTTAGTATTATATTAGATTTTATTTACTAATAATCCCTGTCAAGAAATACCATGTTACAATCAATTTTTGCAGATTCCCGATCGAAGCACAGGTCACTAGGAAAGGACGATCCTACTTCAAAGAGACAATCTTTCCCGATGTTGAAACACCACTGTTCAACAATTTTTGACTTTCCTCTGTTGCCGAAACACCACTGCCAGCAATTCGTTCCCTTTCCTTCATTACTGAAACACCACTATCAGCAACCCCACATCTTTTTCCCCCATCACTAATCAACAACCTTTTGCCACTCTTCTTTTCCTCATTTCCTCACCATTCTTCATCGACGAAACAACACCGTCCAACAATTGTTTCGCCTTTTCTTTTCTGTTGCCGAAACACCATTGTCAACAACTTTTCATCATTTTTCCCAATGCTGAAATACCAATGTTCAACACTTTTCACTTTCTTCCGATGTTGAAACACCACTGTTCAACACTTTTTGTTCTCCCTATTTCCAAAACACTACAGTTCGAAAATTCCTCACTTTCTTCATCGACGAAACAACACCGTCCAACAATTGTTTCGCCCCATTTTTCTTGTTGCCGAAACACTATTGTTCAGTAGTTCTTCACATTTTCTTATCACCAAAACAACACCATCCAACAATTGTTTCGCCTCATTCTTCTCTGTTGCTGAAACACCAATTTTCCAACATCATCTGTCAGCAACATTTCATGCTCTCATACCATAGTTCATCCTTCCAGTCAGCAAATCCTTGATACAATTCATCTAACATATCAAAAGTCTCTGCCATGACCACTGCAGGACTACCATGGATAGGCATGATATTTTGTTTGCAGAACGAATTAAAAGGTAAGGCGAGGTATGTAAATTTTATGTAATTCAGTTAAGCTATAGTTAATGAGAAGATTCTAAATCATTATGACCACTTGAGTGAAATCATTTATTAGCCACACTTGACGGGAGGGGAGGACACATCAAACCTTCTATACCATCATTTCGCATGAATTCACCACCTCCATCCCTATTTCACCACCCTTTTGTGCATATGACCGCCATTTTGCATAACATCGCTCGGAAAACTCACTCTACGCAGAAGCTGATACTCAAACTCTTTGACGTTGTATCCTACCGAGATGGTAGCTATGGGAGGCTCTGTCATATAGAATGAGCATGCCACCACAACACTGTTAGAACATTATCCAGTAGCTTATCAAATCTTTCAGCAAGCAGGATGGCTCTGTTACTTTCAGAGACTCCAGGGGTATAATGAGCAACAGGTCCTGTAATTCGCCCAAAACCTTCAGGAAGACCATTATGTCGTCCAAGGGGTCCGAATTTCAGTAACAGAAGAAGATATAGCACAGGTCTCAGGCCTCCCTACCGATGGCATTCGCATGTTCAGTCGTAAACATATCATTCAGAATGCTCAGCAGAACTTCTTCTTTCCAGAAGAATGAATTGAATTTAAAGGTAGGGGTGTTCAACTCAGCTCATTGCCACCCCCATGGCTGGAAGTTGCAAGATTCATCAAACATTACCTAACCTGCAAGGGCCAATACCAGGTAGTTTATCAGCACGACTTTCTTTTGTTATCTCATTTACGACATAATATATGGGTGAATATTCCTTATTAGTTGTTGGGTTGTCTGAAAAATATGGCACACTATTGCATAAAGGCTAAAGACCCCACCCTTTCACTCACCCATCACCGCCTTGTCCAACTTCTCATCCAAAGGGGTTTTTCTCAACAAAACCCTCCACTAAACAACCCACCTATAAACCCCCAAAGAGCTGCTGGAATTCCTGAAAACCTCCAGGAGCAGCAACCACAAACCCCCCCAAACTCCCCAGAAGTACCCAATAGACCGCCCACAAAACCAATCAGTCCAATCAATTCCCCTACCATACCAAACCTGCCTCATACGTTACCAGAATCATCCACTCCCACCCTTCATATTCTTAGTGATGACTCTGAGCCAGATAATTCCCCCTGCCCTATCATTAAGGAAAGATCCTCACGAAAACGAAAACAAATTCCCTTCTTTCCACCCTTCTTATGAAAAAAGTGAACAAGGGCCTCAACAAGGCCACCCATTATTACCACTACCCTAGACCCCCAACCTATTCGACTGATACCCTGTACACCTCCAACCTCCCAAATCTCGGGATCTTTGCCTATTCCACCCAAGGGCACTGAAACACAAGAACCGGATGCCCAGGGTGTTGCGACATCATCTGTCTCAAATAAAGTAGCTAAAACACAAGAACCAACTACCCATTCTGTAGCTGAAACACAAGAACCAACTACCCATTCAGTGGCTGAAACACAAGAACCAGTCATAGCTTCCACACAAGAACCAGCTACGGCTGAAACACAAGAACCAACTACTGATATTGAAATTGAGATATAGGAATCAGAGGTCCAGGGTGTTGCAACACTACTCTCCTCAAATAAAGTAGCTGAAACACAAGAACCAACTACCCATTTCGTAGCTGAAACACAAGAACCGGCTACCCATTTAGTGCCTGAAACATAAGAACCATCCATAGCTGCCACACAAGAACCAGCTACGGCTGAAACACAAGAACTAGCTGCTGATATTGACACTAAGATACAGGAATCAGAGGTCCAGGGTGCTGCAACATTACTTTCCTTACATCAAGAAGCTGAAACACAAGAATCAACTACCATTCCTGTAGCTGCTCCACAAGAACTAGCTAGTGAGGCTGTGACTGCCACACAAGAACCAGTCATCCCTCAACCAGAACCAACAATGGCCTTTGTCTTGTAGGAAAATGAGTTTTTAAAGTCTGAACTGGAAACATATAAGCAAGAACTAGCCAGGGCAAAGGAAGCATACAAGAAGGAACTAAATTTGTACACCCTAGCTCGTACAACAACCTTGTCAGAGGGGACTACAGAGAGCTTGTGTAAAGAATATATGTGTTGTCAATGTGGGGATATTTACTATCAAGCAGGCTAGAAGGTAATTCAAGTCCCAATATCAGGAGCTCCCCCTACTCCTTCAACTTTTGTAGTAAAAAAGGAAGAACCTACTGAAACACAAGAACCAACAGAACCTCCCAAGATCAAGACTGAGCCCTGCATTGTAACAAATGAAGCCCCTGCATTTGTCAACAAAGTTGTACATACAATGCCTATGGAGGAATTTACACCTCCCAGCCAGATCAATCTCCCCACTTTTGTGGAACAATCTACTCAGACCTTACCTCATCCCACTACTTGCAACGCTGAAACACAGACTCAACTATGGGATGAGCAGGAAACAATACAAAAATAGAAGAAAGAGTATGCTGAAACACAGGCCAAAATCCTGCAAGAGCATAGACAAATCTAGATAAATCATACCTACTCAAATTGGGAAGCGTTAGAGCAGACACGCCAGGAAGCTCGTGCCCTTAAGAAACAGAACAAAGAGTTGAAACGCAGAATGGCCTGGGTATTTGACCTGACACAAAAGCTATTGGCTACAAGGAAACCATCTTGCAACTACTCCTTATTCCTTATGGAGTGACTCACATGGTTTCAGATCAAATCAATTATAGAAGGAAAAGCCCATGCAGTACTACGCCCAACAGATTTTGTCAAAACTTTCACAGAAGCATCTGCTAGGGATCAGCACCTCCTCTGTGAGGCATATTTCCATAACAAAGCCATTCCTAAGAACAGGCAGCTGAACCTTAATCCTCTTGTCAGGGACATCCAGATTCGGGCATTCACCTCCTTTCTCCACAATCAGATTTTGTGGCAAGATGACTTCTTGGCTGCCAAGCAAAATGAAGATAATCACCTTCTCTGGATAAGACTAGAACCACAGAATGAAACCACCTTTGTCACAGAATATTATGAGCTCTTAAAGAAACCAGGGGTGACTGAACTTGTTCAACAACTACAATTGATAGTACTTCAAGATTGTCAGCACTTCATCAGATTTATAGAGATTGTTTCCCTCCAGGCAAACAACTTGTTTTGGCAGCAATCCACTGAGAAAAGACAAGAATATAATCCTTTTAGCCCCACTAACCTTGAGGTAGCAATCTCCAGGGTACCTAACTATATCCAATGTGTTCAACAATTTGTTGAAAGCTGGATAAGGTACCGGTTTTATTTTCCTATCCTCTGGTTGCCAACAGAAAGATATCAAATCTAGTATAAGCTGCCTAAGAAGACAAAAACAACAGCTTGGCAAAGGTTACAGTGGGTCCAAGGGTTCAGAGCGCCAACAGACAGTACCTCCCACAACTACTGCTTGAGTAACTTACACACTCAAAGTCGACATTCAGACTCTGATTCAGAGTGAAGTTGCCTGAGGACATGCAACACCTTGAGTTGGGGGGGATGTTAGGACCACACAATGTACCTTTTTGCCCATACTTTTTGCCACTATTACATTCTTGATCACCCACATTTAAACTCATATTATCACTTTATCTTATCATTCCAAAGGTATACAATGTCCCTTCTCATTACTATACGTTTAATCTGTTTTGCATAATGTTTTACATCACGCTCGTACTTAACCATTGATTAGAAATGTAGAAGTGCTGAAACAGTTCAAACTGCAGATTAGCATTTGAGGCCTGTTGCTAAAACAACAATTCACAGAGGTTGTTACACAGTCCATGGTTGACGATGCTGAAAAACAGAAGTTGTTACATGGTCGACGATGCTGAAACACAGAAGTTGTTACATGGTCGACAATGCTGAAACACAGAAGATGTTACACAGTCCATGGTCGACGATGATGAAACAGAGAAGCTGTTACACAGTCCATGGTCGACGATGCTGAAACATAAAGGAATTTGTTACACAGTCCGTGGTCAACAACAACTCACACAGATTGACTAACAGTTGCACCGTAAGCCAAGTCGCTGCTACATGAGAAATGCTGAAACAGTCAAGAGCGCAAATCTCGTGGTTGAAACAGCTCGTGATTTGCAGTGTCGAAACAGCATGCAACAACAACAAGAAACTGTCACTCCAGCTGTAACAGCAACACCTCATTCAACACTCGTAATAGCATTCTATTGTGGGATACTAGGATGTCCTATTCTGGTTTAGAAAAGTCGATCTGACTAAGAATAGGACTCATATATACATCTGTAATTTTTGATCAATTGTATCGAAGGGGTTCCCTCTTTAAATAAGATAAAATCATCATTCGAAGGATCCCTGGTTTTTATGTATTAAGAAAGCTTCAGAGAGAGGGACGTACTTCATTTCTAGATTGTAATATGATCCATTGATAGATGAATAAAAGACTGTTTTGAGCATCCTTCTCTAGCCTTTTCGTCTTAGGGGAATCTTGTGAGAAGGGAGGGCCCACCTTCTTCACAAGATTCACCCATCAGTTTTATAGTGTGTTAGTGTAATTTCTGTTTATTCCTTAATTAACTTTTGTCTTGCTGAAACATTACTTTTATTGAATTCTTCTTTGCTGAAACACTACTAAACTCTGTCTTGTTAAGAACTTTATTTTATTGAATGTTACATTATTTTCACGAAGTTCATAATCATTTTAATAGCAATCTTGTGTGATGATTTTATGAGGTTTGCTAATCAGATACTGGGCTAAAGGTTCCTTCTTAATGGAAGGGATTAAAGGGTCTTGTTCTCTAAAGAATTAGTTAGCTTTCAGTTATTTTCACAAGTGTGCTAATCAGAGACTGGGTTAAAGGTTCCTGCTTAATGGAAGGGATTAACGGGTCCTGTTCTCTGTAGAATTAGTTAGCTTTCAGTTATTTTCACAAGTGTGCTAATCAGAGACTGGGTTAAAGGTTCCTGCTTAAAGGAAGGAATTAAAAGGTCATGTTCTCTGTTAGAAGTAGTCAACTTTTAGTTATTTTCACAATTGTGCTAATCAGACACTGGGTTAAAGGTTCCTTCTTAAAGGAAGGAATTAGAGGGTCCTGTTCTCTGTTAGAAGTAGTCAGCTTTCAACCATTTCCTTGAGTGTTTTAATCAAAGACTGGTACTAAAGGTTCCTGCTTAATGGAAGGGATTAAGGGTCCTGTTCTTTGTTAGATAGAGTTAGCCTCCTATGCATTAATGAGTTCATGAAAGTGTGTTCTTCAGAAATAAAGTGCTGAAGTTCCTGCTCAGGAATAGGGTCCTGTTCTCTGGTTACAGAAAAGTTGTTCTTTCCTATCGTAGTTGTTATTTCAATGTAATCCAGGATTCTTTAGATTGATCATCTCTTTAAGCTCTGCAATAAGTAGTTTTCTTTTTGAAATTCAAGCTAGAACTTCAGTTCATTCAAGGAAAGTGTGATTAATATAGTTTCCTTTACTACAACTCTAAGTTGCTTTTGGAATTGAGCATATATAGTGCATTGTTATCTTTGAAATAAACAGACTTCCCTGGGTTGACAATTTATGTAGCACTTGATTGTTTGAATTAATTAAGCAATTATAGTGACCAACACTTACCTCACTCGTCTTACACAGATCAAGGATGAGCTTGGAAAATTTTTCTCAAAGAGAAAGGATTTTGAGTCAGTATGTATAGCCTCAAAAGGATTTCAAATCCATGGGACTCATTTGTGCATGGGATTGTAGCACAGGAGAATATCCCTGACTGGAATCACTTATTGGATGATTTTGTGCAAGAGGAAATTAATCTTGGTTAGGTGAGTGATCATGTACAACATCTCAGGTTATGGATGAGGAGTCTTTATCTCTTGCAAGAAAATTCAAGGGAAAGTCTAGGAAGAAGGGCTCTGGGAGTGGAGTAGGTGGAAGGAATAAGAACATTGGCTTCTTCAAAGTCAAGTGTTTTTAGTGTCACAAGTTTGGGCACTTTTCCTCATAGTTTCCAGAAAAGAAAAAAAAGTAAGCCACATATCGTAGCCTCTATAGGACTAGAGGAGTTTGCAAAGATATTTTAGAACGATTTCTTCCTCATTGCATGTATGTTGAGTTCAATCGTCACATATGTTGGTATGTGGATAGTGGTGTATCTTGTCATATTACTAGGAGCAAGGATTTATTCATTAGCTTGTAGGATGGAGGCGTGAATCTTCATATTCAGCTTGGAGATGATGCACACTATAAGGCACAAAGCATAGGCATTATCTCATTTTAGAGGGAGTCAGATAAACCACTTCATTTTTCTAACATTTTATATGTTCGTCATCTTACCAAGAACCTCATAGCAGTTTCAACCCTAGAGGACAAAGTATTTGAGGTTAGCTTCCATGGAGGAAAGGTTTATATTATACCAAAGGGGTCTACAACCAAGATGGATAAGGTGATTTGGGTTTGTACTGAGAAAGTGTACGGAATACATTTTGAGCCAACAAAATCATTGGTCTATAGAAACACTGATTTGGCAGAGTTATGGTACAGACATATGACACATTTGAATTTTTGTGCATTGGATCATTTGAGACAAGAAGTTAAAGGGATTCCTAAGGCTGCAGAAGAGAAGCATGAACCTTGTAAGGGTTTCTCATTAGGGAGGTATGCCCACAAGTAATTTCTATCTAGTAAGCATATTTCCAAGGGAATATTGGATCTAATCCATTGAGATGTTTGTGGTCCTATGAGTGTGCAGTAAATTAGAGGCTTTAGCTACTAGGTGATATTTATTGATGACTACTCCAAGAAGACCTAGATATATTTCCCTAAGACCAAGGATGAGGTATTTGACAAGTTCATAGAGTTCAAAGCTCTAGTTGATAATCAATATGGTAGGAGGATTTGGGTAATTAGATTGGATAATGGTGGTGAGTACACCTTTAATGAGTTTTTGGAATATTGTGTTGTTGAACGTATTAATAAGGAGCTCACGGTACCTTATAATCCACAATAGAATGGAGTGACAAAGCGCAAGAACATGACCATAGTGGGTGCATCACGTGCGATGATACATGATGAGGGGTTACTATTGTTTTTATGGGTAGTGGCCTATCGCACAACTGTATACATACAGAACACGATTCCCCATACGATTGTAGGGAAATTGACACACAAGGAGGTTTATACAGGTACTAGTCTAGATGTGAGTCATCTTCGCATCTTTTGGAGTATCGCCTATCTTCATGTCCCTTTAGAAAAGAGGACAAAGTTGGAACCCACAGGAGAAAATGGGATATTGGTTGGCTATAGTGAGGTCTCCAAGGCCTATCACATCTTTGTGCCATCATGCAAGAGGATTGTGGTAATTAGGGACATGTAGTTAGAGGAGGATAAATCATTGAGGAGATATAGAGATATACCAGTGTAGGTAGAGAACTAGCAGGGACAAGACTTGGGGGAAAATATTGAGGAGGTACAAAGTATTGATTCATAGGCACAGGGTATAGGTACAAGTACTAGTGTTGAGAGGGATACTAATGGACATGATAGTCAAGATATTGGTGAGGAGGATGAGAAACACAAGGTTGTTGCACATGATATTAAGCCTAGGACATGTCCTAAGAGGTACAGGTCCATAGACAATGATTCTATGATGGTATCACTTTGAGAGAGATATTTTATACATAGTAAACCACTATAGAGATTTGGGTACATGGGACTCATGACATAGCCTATAGATGTCGATCCTTCCACTTATGAGAAGGTTGCATAGCATCGAGCTTGGAAAGAGGCAATGATGGAATTGTATGCCTGCATTATGAAGAATGATCTATGGGAGGTGTTGCCCAGTCAAGAGGGAAAATAGGTGGTTAGATCAAGATGGATCTATAAAGTCAAACATGGAGTATATGGAAGCGTGGAGAAGTACAAGGTGTGCTTCATAGCCAAGGGGTTTACTCATAAAGAGGGATTTGATTTTGAGGATACTTTCTCCATGGTGGCTAGATATTCCTCCATTTGATAAGTTATGTCATTAAAAATAGAGATAGGATGGTGCGTTCATCATATGTAATATCCCTAGGCCACACCCCCGCACCCAATTCTAATGTAAATGAAAATGTACTTAAGTTGGTGAGGTGTTTTGATATCATTTTGTATGCACATTTCATGGCCTAGTGTGCGCTAATATTGTGCAATAAAATGATGAAATGCACACATTCCTGGATACAGTGTGTAACAACTTGGGTGCACGTGATATTGAGGCCAGGGATCCTTTGTGTGCATGTTGTGTTTTATAGGCTGGTGAGATATTTATTATAAGCTAGGGTGCTTATTTTTGGATTAGGTTGGAGAGCCTAGATGTTAAAGGCCAGTGTGCCTATTTTTGTATATGTCTCATCATAATATAAAACACATCATTGCATGTAGATCGACCACGATAAAAGAGATGGGGGACTAAACTCCACTGGTTAGGGAAAGGGAGGGCCATAAAAGTTAAGGAAAAGGGCTAAGCTAGGGAGATTAAGCCAAAAAGGAATATTATATTAATATTTCTTACATCATAAAGTATAGATAATTATTTTATCCTAAGTTCTAAAGTTGGGGACAAGTGGGCCAAAGTAGCTCCCAACATGACAAGTTTCAAGTTGGGGACATGCATACATATTGTTGGGACTTAGTTCATTTTTCCATCTTTTCCACGATTATTTCCATCATTCCTTCCATCATTTAGTCATCCAGTCAATCATCCATGAGCATGCACACACCCATTGAGCTATCCTTCGTATCTTCATGACTGTACCTGAACCTGTATCCATAGCCATTTTTTGTTGGTGTATTTGGTTAGCTTGGGAGCTAGACTGAAGAAGAGGGTTGTCAGGCCCGTGGGATATTGAAGAGGCAGGTTGTCAGACCCGTGAGCAATTCTTTGGGTGAGAGAATTGATGGGAGTTGATTTCCTGAAAGGTGCTAAACTGCAGCTACAGGGCTCTGAGACTTCCTGTCCGACCTGTTGCTAAAGACTAGAAGGGAAGTGGGGCATTTGAAGGACTATTGAGAAAAGAAGGGGCACACTTCCTGGGTGGGATAGGCATGTGGGGAATGAGGGACTGTAGGCTGTTAGTTTGAGTTGGCACCTGTGACAGAGTATTTCCTATTGTATATGAGCCTATAGCCTAGGAAAGAAACCCTTTACCCGGGTGGAGTTTAGTCCCAGCTCAGGGGTGACTCACTCTTGAGAGTGATGAACAGTGTGTTCTAGGGATGGGAGGTTCGTGGAAGGTATGCATGTAGTTGAAAACATTCTTACCAAGATAAGTGTAAATTGTGTGATAAATTTACATGTTGCATTCTTATTTACGTGTTTATTATTATGGGTTTATCCTATGTATGATTTATAACTGTGTTATATTTATGGGTATTGCCTGCATATGCTGCATGTATACGTTTACTATTATTCGTGCGTTTATAGATGTATTTGTATGTTTACACACACACACACACACACACATATATATCTGTGTGTGTGTGTGTGTGTGTGTGTGTGTGTGTGTGTGTGTGTTTCTATAAGAGCTCTGTGTATATATTTTAATTGCATGTAGTTCAAAAAAACATTATGTGGCATATCTCAGTTGGATACTTGGTATGTTACAGTATGTTCTGCAGAGAGAGAAGAAAGAGTTCTCTGGCATAGCGTGGCTAAGAATGGATGGTCGGGGATGTTACAATATGGCATAAGAGATTTAATTTTCAACACTGAGCCTGGATGAGCCGAGCAAGTTGAGTTGAAGAGAAATTTCACAGATATTCTTTTTGAAGTGGCCAAATTTCTAGTTGCAGAGCGTCCATGGTAAAAAGTAACAACAACTAGGCAGAATTGGAGAAAATCCCCAATTTTTGTTGTTAAATTCATGAGAAAATGGAGAGATTTGGCCAAGTGGTGAGATATTATTGTTTTAATATCTGTTCTAGCAAATTAAGACATGGAATTAATCGAATTTGAAGTTACAGAGAATCCATAACAATTGGAGCGAGATTAGTAACTAAAATTCTTAATTCATGACTTGATTTTGGATAAATTCGTTCCAGAGATGTCAACCCACAGCTTATTTTTGTTGCACAAGTTGAATTGGTGTTATTGGGATGAAATGGAACAAATTTCATAATTGGAGAATGTCGATGGTAAATTGGGGAAAAAGTTAAGTTAAAAGCCCCAATTTCTGCAGCGAAATTCACGAGGAATTGATAAGCATAAAAATGAATGTGCACAGGTGGGCACACTAAAAATGCATAATGCGCAGTGAAAATCTTGTGATATGTAAAATTCAGAACTGTGCAGAAAGATATTGGCATGCGTGCTAAATTTTGGTGCTGCGCGAAAAATGTTAGTGTGCGGGTGCGCGTGATGAATTTCGGTGCGCGCGAAAAACTTTTAGTGTGTGGGTGTGTGTGCTAAATATCAACGTTGCATGGAAAAATGTTGGTGCACAAGAGCACACACTAAATTTAGAATTGCGCGGCATGCAAACACATAATAATGATGTGCGTGGTGTGTGCAGTGTTGGCAGAGCGCAAAGGAGTTTTGTTGGTGCGCGTGCAATGTGGGTATATGTTGTCGCGCAACAGTTTAGTTAGTGGTGCGCGGTGGAGATGTACTAAACTATGGCATGGTGCAGTGTTTAGATTATAATGCACATAGAATATCAGCACGCGATACAAAAAATGCATGCAATAGGTAATAGTGCAAGAACCAAAACTGTGCACAATGAATATTGGCGCACGACACAAAAGTAGTGCACAGTTATTGGCGCGACAAAGAAGTGATGCACAATGGTTATAGGTGTGTGAAGCACGATTTACCTTTTGATTTTGTTGCACATTGTAAATATGGGTGTACATGTTGAAATTTGTGTGCGCAAATTCGTTCGGAGGGAGAACAACAGCAAAAAACCAGTGTTTTTTTGCGACGTTTTATATTGTTTGAACGTCATCTTTTTGCAGTGCGTTTTTGAGACCCTTAAGAGAATTTTTAGCAACAAAAAAACCACAAGAATAGAGTATACCAAGGCACACTCTGTCTCTATATCTGAAATAAAATATCTCAGAGAGAGATTTCTAATGGTGTAAATCGTTCGTCAAACAGAGCTTTTATGAGAAAGTTACAGCACAAACAATGGAGGGTAAATTTTAAGACCCATCTAACTTCAAAGAGCCATAACTTTCTTCTCTGGAATCAGATTGAGGTGCATGAGAAGTCAATGGAAATATATTGAACCATAGAAGACATTCCAAGGTATGAATTAAATTTATGGGCATGCTAAAAGTGTTTAATATGGAAAATAAGGTACCTGTAGCATATTAGTTACAATATGGTATTTTGGTCTGGAATTTCAGCAGGTTGTAACTAGCATCCAAGAACCGAGAAAGAGATGAAAATTGGATAGATTATGTAGATGAGGAAACAAAATTGAGATCCTATGAAAATTCCAAAGGAGTAGGCACAAAAATGCATATTTACAGCACAAAGTTGTGCCAAGTTGAAAAATGAACAGAAAAATTAATGGGCAAATCTCTAATAACCATAACTTTCTGCTCAAGCCTTGGAATTGAGAATGGGAGTAGGCATTGGAAAGGTGTTGGAAACTGGAATATAATTATCCACCCAAAAAATTAATCTGGGTATTCCATGTTTCAGGAAATCATAGGAAATAATTTTGATATGTATTATTGAACCATAATGGTTCATATTTTCGTGAAATTGTTGAAACAGTTAGCTTGACAAAGTTTTGTTGGCTGCACATTTTGCAGAGTTAACAACAACTAGATTAGATCAATATCATCTTCGAGTCCATAGCAATGGAAGAGGCACAGGGGAATTATAGCTAAGAATATGAGATTAGAGGGATGGATGTCCATTTGGGAATTGAAGGAACAAACTCCAATGGACATGGAGAAGAAAAGGATGAAAACATGAATATAACAGAGACCATTAAAAATTTAAAGAAGGATGTTCAAAGACATAAATATGATAATAAAAGGATTATGAGAGCCAAGGAGTAGCAGGATGATTTCAACATGAATTTAATGCAGAGCTTGAACATAATAGAAAAAAAATTGGATAAGGAGAGTGGCTCAAGAAAATCAGGAAGTCGCAAGTCTCTTGATGAGAAAAGAAGAGCTATAAGTGTTAGAAAACATCACCATCACTCCTTTAGGCATTCCAATAAGAGAGCACACAACAAATCAAGTCCATCCCCTTCCAGGAAGCATAAGAGTTCTGGGGTGGATGAACTGCAAGGAGAAATGCATAAAGTCAAACCTCCTACATTTGATGGTGAGCACAGGAAGGATGAGGATGCAGAAACATGGTTGTTGGTCATGAGAAAGTATTTTCAATTTCCTAATTATTCTTCTCATGAAGAAGGTAGAATTTATATCTATCAACTCAAGGGATGGAAATCCATGTGGTGGAATCAGCTTATGCAGGTGCAACACATTAAAGAGAAAAGTGTTACTTGGAGGGAATTCAAGAAGTATTGTGAGAAGAAATAATTGACTAAGAGATATTATGACAAGAAAATGAAAGAGTTATTTGAAATCAAGCTTGGGAGTATGACAATAGATGAATATGAGAGAAGGTTTATAGAACTACTGAATTATGTCTCTTTCATCAATGACGAGGCAAATAAGATTCAAATGTATTTGAGTGGATTTCCATCATTCATCGGTGACAAAATACAATATGATGATCCCAAGACATTAGAGGACACCATAAGAAGAGTTAAATCCCTATATGATCAGGAGAAAGCAAGGCCAAATTTCCAAAAATATTGGGAAGTCAAAATGAAATTCAATATGGATCGAAGGAAGAAGGGGTCTAAGCCACCATTCTTCAGAAATAATACTCAGGGACAACCAACTTCTAGAGAGCCAAAAATGATTAAGGTAGTAGGTCAAAGGACAAGGCATCCACCTATTCAATGTTGGGGTTGTGAAGGAGATCATATGTACAGATATTTTCCTCACAGAGGTGAAAAAGGGAGGATTGTTCACAATGTACAACAAGATGAAATAGGGGAGGACATGTGAAAAAGTGTGCCAAGGATCTATGCAACCCTAGAAAACAAGAAATCAGAGTATCAGTCACATATGATTGAAGTGGAAGATATGATCAAGAACCAAACCATTACTATTTTAATTGATTCAGGAGCTAGTCATAGTTATATAGATCCTGAGATGGTGGAAAGTTTTCATTTTCCAAGAAGCAAGCATGGAAAATCTTGGTTGGTGTAGCTGGATGCCAGAGCCAAACAAAAAGTCAATGAGATGGTTAAATAATGTCTTATGGACATGACTGGATTGGACACTAGGGAAGACTTGAACATCTTTCCTTTAGGTTCCTATGGCTGTCTAATTGGGATGGATTGGTTGGACCAAAATCATGCTATCCTAGAATGTCATAAAAGGTAATTTACTTGCCTTGACGAGAAAAGGAGCCTAAGGAAAGTGCAGGGGATCCCCAGGAAAATAACCATCACATAAATTTTAGCATTGCAACTGAAGAGATGTTACAGAAAAGGGTCTCAAATATTTGCAGAACATATGGAAGAGAAACCTAAAGATAAGGTGCCAAATTTGAAAGATCATGCAATCTTGGAAGAGTTTGAATATGTGTTCAAGGAGGTACTAGGACTACCTCCAAAGAGAGATATTGAATTCTCTATAAATTTAATTCTTGGAGTAGCTCCAGTGTCAAAGAATCCTTACAGAATGAGTACACCAGAGTTGAAGGATTTGCAAATACATCTTGAAGAACTTCTGAATAAGGGGTATATACGCCCAAGTGTGTCACCTTGGGGTGCCCCAGTCTTGTTCGTGAAGAAGAAAGATGGAACATTAAGATTATGCATTGATTTCAAACAGTTGAATAAAGTGACTATGAAGAAAAAGTATCCTCTACCAAGGATAGACGATCTATTTGATCAATTGATGGATGAAAAGATATTTTCAAAGATAGATCTTAGGTCAGGATACCATCAGGTAAGGATTAAAGAGGAAGATATCAGCAAGACCACCTTCAGGACAAGGTATGGTCATTATGAGTTCATAGTGGTGCCATTTGGGTTGTCAAATGCACCAGTTGTTTTCATGTGCTTAATGAATGGTGTTTTCTGAGAATATTTAGACAAGTTTGTCATTGTATTTTTGGATGACATTATTATATATTCCAAGTCATAAGAAGAGCATTAACATAATTTGAGGATGGTGTTGCAAGTATTAAGGGAGCATCGGTTGTATTCCAAATTGAGCAAGTGCTCATTTTACCAGAAGAAAATTCAATATTTGGGGCATATCATTTCAAAGGATGGGATAGTAGTGGATCTTGAGAAGATAAAATCCATTAGAGAATGGTCAGTGCCAAATAATGTGACATAGGTCAAATCATTCATGGGCCTTGCAGGCTACTATAGGAGATTTATTGAAGGATTTTCAAAGATTGCACACCCAATCACTTCCTTACATAGAAAGGGTGTGAAGTTTCATTGGACATTGAATTTTGAAAGAGTTTCCAACACTTGAAACAATTATTAACAAGTGCTCCAATAATAAGAATTGCAGATCCAAATGAATACTTCATTATATGCACAGATGCATGTAAAGAAGGACTTGGTGGAGTCTATTTAGTACTCAACACACCCTAAACGTTCTGTGACCATTTCCTTTTGGGTACCACCTTGTTTTCCACATTTGATTGTTCCTGCCTTGGTCTAAGACTGATAATCCGTTTATCTTATATGTTTCAAACCATCTTAAGAGGCACAACGACTACTCAAGGAATCAACAATCCATAATTTTTTCGACTCCCTAGAGAAGTTTATCATTGGCGAAAGCTTAAGGTGGAGAAAATCATTTTGAGAAGTCAAAGTAGCTGAGTATCGAACTTTGTCGGCATCGGATGATAGTAGTGTTTCTTTCTTACGAATAGCCTCCAAAAATATTTCACCGAAGGTTGATCCTTTCGGCTTCAGAACATAAGTGTAATCATGAGTGTCACACAAACGAGGAGTTCCACCACCGATCGTCGACGCCTGAAATGTTCTCTTAATAACCAATCCAATTTTCATCGGTATCGAGAGTTTTATCAAGAAGATAGTAGTATTGATAAACCATCTAAATAGTAGTCGATCCTCGATCTTTAAGAAGGTAAGACGTGATGTGACGTTTAACCCCTAGCTGTGTCAAGTACTCTGCATTCAAAGCTTTAGTTAATTTATAGATTGTGCATTAGTTACTAGATCGTGCATGAATCAAAAGGGAACCGTTAAACTCACCAATATAATGCATCTCCATCCATGCCTCCACCATCAACCAGTTATGTTTTAGCGGTAGAAATCCGATAGCGGTTTATTTTTAAATCTGCATTTATCACCCGTATTAACTAATTGATATGACTGGTAGTATCTCCCAGCTATATTATTTCGAGTCATTTTATGTGATCCCACTCTACGCGGCAAGGAAGTCAAAACAAATAGGAGAAAGAAGCCGCTAATCCAGAGGAATCATCTGAAGTCCAGTGAGTATTAAACAGTTATCTTAGCAAGAATTATAGGTATGAGTTCACTTGTGTTTTTACGCTTCATTTGTAT
Organism: Picea engelmannii; assembly: GCA_009831015.1. Classification (NCBI taxonomy): domain Eukaryota; kingdom Viridiplantae; phylum Streptophyta; class Pinopsida; order Pinales; family Pinaceae; genus Picea; species Picea engelmannii. Next base: position 433,975 of record ML779203.1, on the reverse strand, counting down.
ATGTTCTCACCTGATGTTGCTTTGTATACATGTACTAAGGGTGGCTTTGATTGCAGGGACAATGCCTCCAAAGAAGTCATCCACCAGGAAATCACCACGGGTGCCAAAGCTGCAAGAATCGAAAATAGGAGAAGGCTCCTCCCCAGCAGTTGCAAGACATTTAGAATTCACTCCCAAGTTGTTGTTCATCATCAAGGCGATCACCAAGGATCCCTTTGTCTAGCCCACAACATTCGAGGATACAAAAGCAAGAATTGGAGTGAAGACAAATTTTCCTTGCTGGGAAGAAGTCTTAAAGAATATTAAGAAAGAAGAACCCCTTGAATATACTCCTCACAACTACCCTAATACAAGGAAGCTCGATGATGAGGTCCTCCTAAATATTCGCAGGGATTATGTGCACATGGTGGCAAGCCGGTCTCTAGTTTTCTCTTATGTCGAGCTCTTAAAGTGGCTCATTGATCACACCGATGCACAAAAATGTTTGATTAATGATGACAATGGCGAATGTGTCGAGGTTTTCCTGCCATCAGAAGTTCATAAATACTACAAACTCAATGAGTCTAGAGAAAATTTGAGCACTAATTTCATGATGAGTTTCTATGCCTATCACGAGACTAGCAAAATCATGGCATCCTGGTGGAGGGAAGACAAGAAATTCATGAACCTAACTTATGGCTGGTACCCGACAGTCAATCTTAGGGAACGATATGCCTATCTCATGGCCCTTCTCTGCAGATTGCATGGGGAGAGAGACTTCTCTCAGTTTTCGGAAGCTTGGATGCCTCTGGTTTTTACAGTCGCCATTTCATGCACCGGTTTCAGTTGGGGTGCTATCATCTCTAAACAGTTTAGCACCTACATAAAACAGGCCCAAGAACCAAAGGAGGGAGATACCACCTCCTTCTACATGGCTTCATATCTACTAGAATTCATTTGCACCAAGAACGCTTTTGTCGGGATGAACTTGAATTGGCACCCTTCGGAGCTTGCAGTCCATGCATACTACAACATCTTGTGGGAAAATAGGTACAAGAAATTATATGTTGTTATCTGTGATCAGTTTATTGCACCCATTTTCTTCTTTCTCTTTAAGAAAGAATGCCCTAGATTATCAGGTGAAGCAAAGAAGGTCATAGTTAAAATTGGTCACTGGTATTTGGATGAACAAGAAACCTACATCAGTATTTTCGGTGCCACAAGGGCACCACATTTATTGCTCGTTTATGTTCCCGACCATCTAGTGTTAGGAGAAATCTGTTATCAATCCATCATACAAGGATACAATGCAACTTTAGTAAAATAAAAGAAGCGGGTTTTCATACCGTATGGGTTTCATATCAGCTTCTACATGGTCAAAGACACCACGCATGCTAAACACCTTTGGCTAGGTCAATTTGAATTTCAGTTCCAAACTAGTTGATTTTGCAAACACGATCCCAAGGGATTGGTACTACATCATGCGTCACAGGTATCATCCTGTTGGCCTTATGCCCACGATCGGTTTGAGGATGAAATTTTCATCAAGAATGCCCAAGATTGGGATATGGTGGAAACCAGGAAGGTTGATCCTAGAGGAACTAAGTTTAGAGATACGAGCTATGGAGAGCAGGCCACGTTTTTAGAGGAAGCAGTTCAAGGAGTTGGTCAATGCCCTGAAGCAGCAGTAGCATATGAATTGGAGGAAGAAACAAATGATCCAAAAGAATACATTGAGATCACAAAATCTCATCAGGGATCCACAGTAAAAATCAAATATTTCCCGAAAGATCAAATGACTCAAGAGAGTGGCACACTTTTATACTAGCAAGCTCAACTACTAATGAAATAGATGCAGGATAACCCACATCTTGCCATAAGTCCTAGGATTTCAAATACCATCTGAAGCGTCTTGATAGAACCAAGTGATCCTGGTCTCATAGTCACTGATGGGACCAATAGGTCGGGAAATCCCGAATCTATGATATCACCAATTGATCCCTCAAGAGGAGGAACAAATCAACCAAAGACGGGTCAAGTGTCAATAGAAACACAAGTGACCAACCCCTTGAGCATGCTTATATACATATACAATGATGATGAGAGGATAGATCCCTCTTGTGGTACCCCAGTGTGCATCCAAGAAGAAGTAGGTCCCGAAAAGACCCCTTCCCCAAGTCCCAAAAATGTCTCTTCTGTTGGGCTCGGGGTTCAGGACCAGGGAGTCCCACATAAAGAAGTTGAAGCTAAAGGTAATCTCAATACAGGAATGTCCGATGAACTGGAAATAGATGTAGGCCCAAGTGACGAGCCTCCACAGAAGGAAATTGACAGTTCCATGATCGATGAGCAAGTATGTGACAAGCCTATGCCTGACACCTCTATACTACCCAATACCCAGATCCTCGGTGAGCAACAAGTAGAAGTTGGATCTACAAGGAAGAACAAAGAAGTTCGAGAGCCCACTCTCGAACAAATATAAACTATGGGAAGATTGGGAAATAATCTCACATGGGGTGATCAACAGATACCAGACCTGGTAGATGTGTTCGTAGATATCTATTCGATCTCCTATGATCAAAAGAGAAAGGCTATCGTACAAAGGACTGCAAAGAAGAGAGGAATCACCCTGGATCATTCCATCATAGTCATCACTAAGGAGAAATTAAGTGATACAACAGATGCCCATACATCTGAGCTGATTGGTGTGGGAAAATCCCTCTCAGAGACTGCCCAGGATAGAGCCAGGAGAGATGAAAAAAAATTTGTCGCCACCCAAAAGGAGCTTGAACACTTACACAATCTTGTCGATTACTACAAGGGTTCTACACAGATAGTTGTGTATTTAAAAGATGAGTTCGGTAAATTTTACGATGATTTAAAGAAGGAAAGACACCTGTTAATATCTAATATAGTTGAATTCCAGGAAGACGCTCTCATGACACTCGCAACATGTAAGGAAATGGAGCGATGGTATGAGAAGGCACAACAGGCAGTGGAGAGGCTAGAGTTTATTGAGGCAGTCCAGAAAGGCCAAGAAAAGGAAGACCACGACATTCGGCTAGTAAGTAAAAGTAGTCTCAATAGCATGAAGCGATCAACTGAATATTGGGCCAGAATGTCTCTAATCCCACACAAAGAAATCCAAGAACAATGGGCTAGATGTCATAAGCACTAGGATAAAATCAATAAAATAATGAAAGACATCGGACTCCCCGAGTATGGTACCCCTAACATGTTTATCAACCTAAATGGAATAATCAAGCTATGCGTCGAACAAGATGAATTATGGGCCGAAGAATGTGTAAGGGTCACTAATGCAAAGCTAGGGCAAGTAAAACAATTCACAGGACATCCAATCAAATCCAGAACCATGATTCAGAGTTTGAACTTCATCCTCGCAAAGTATCGGGTGCACGCGACAGACATCAGGGGAATATATGTGGCTCCAATGGAACAACAGAGATTTCCATGGGCCACCACCTTTGAAGAACTCCTTATCATATGGTATGATTATGAAAGAGCCCACCCTTTTCAAGAAACAACTTGGGTGGACTGTTGAAATATTGTTAGATGATAAGGCCACGTGGTGATTTTTTGATTCGCTCAAATTATTTTTTATCGTTAATTATTGTTAAGACATTATATTATAAATAGGGACATCAACCAATGGTTAAAGGGTCGATGGTTGTTGTAAGAACACTTTTTTCTTTTGGTTGTTGATAATTATTTTGAGATTGCTATGAATTAAGAAACCCTTATGGACCAAAGACAAGCTATTTTTCATTAGATGTATGTGATTGGATTTGGAGAAGAATTACTTCCTTTCCTGTTCCATGAATGTTGTAGTAAATGAGTAAGAGAAATTACTTCCATTGTCAAGTTATCTGGTGCAATGTTTAGATGTTCTTTGCTTTAAATGATGAAAGTAAATCATTGTGCTTCTATGTGATGAACGTCCTGGTAGATGAATTATTTTTCTAACCATGATATTGATTACATATGTGTTTCTTTTTCTTTATGCTAAGTAGTTTACCTCAACTATGTGATGAATTTCTTGGTAGATGAATTATTTTTCTTGCCATGATATTGATTACATATATGTTTTCTTTATGTTAATTATTTTTCTCAGACAGTAGTCAGATTCTCGTTTGGTTAGAGTATTAGTACTAGGCCCTCTGGCATAAGATCGTTGTCTGCATGCTGGAGTAGCGGGTTATCTCAAGCTCGACCCCTTCCTAATAGTTAAAAATTTTCTCCTTTCTTTGTCAAGTTGGATTATACCGACTTTCATATCTCGTACCAGCCCCATCTAAGAGAGAATACAAAGAAGAACTATCCTAAGTGAAGGAAGAGCCTTCATTTGAAAACACAAAATCTGATCAATAATTTGGCTAGATCGTAAGATCTAGAGAACCATTCCACTTCAAACGCTGCAGAGTCTAATTGGGTTGTGGTGGCGGGTTTGGTTCCTGCTGTTGAGTCAGGGGATTTAGGCCCCATCAACAAAATTGGCATTAGAGGGAGGGCTTGAGAATGAATGGATAGATATGAAAGTTTCCTGACATTTCGAGTAGCCTATAGATTCATAATAGCCCACATGCATGGCTAGTCATCCAATAGACAACCCTTCTTTACCGAGTACTCCCGAAGAAGATAACTCACCCCACTCTGAGGAAGAATATATTCACCCTGAAATACCTTATGCCCTCCCTCAAGAGGAAGTGAATCAATTTAGAAGGATTACCAGAGCCTATGCCGGACAAATCGGCGTGTTTCCCTTCACCCCCATCCTCCCTAAAAAAAAACAACAAAGTAGACTAGTAGTCAGCACTCCTGACGAAGTTTTCGTACATTCCGTCGAAGACTTAATAGATTTTGCGATGACCGAAATCCAAGAACCTCTTGACCTCATACCCGAGATGCCAATCAGTCACATCTCAGAACCTAACAACCTTTCGGAAGAGGAAGAGCCTGACTCTGACTCCGAAGATATGGAAGGGGACAATGGTCGTGAGGAGGAGAGAGAAGTTACACTTCAATACAACCAACCTTGGTTGACTAGGGATTTCATGGCTATCCTGGGACGAGTACACAATCTCCCTCGGCACCCAGAAAATTTTCTCCCCGAGTATGATCCTGAAAGCTCAGGATTGCCCGAAGATCATATCAAGAAATTCATATTGGTAATCAGGCTTATGAATGTTCAACATGAAGACATAGTATGCATACTTTTCCCCTACATGTTTGAGAACTTGGCTTCCACATGGTATTTTAATTTTCTAGTAGGATCCATAACCAACTGGACTAAGTTCCAAAAGGATTTCCTAGACAAATTCATCGAAGAAACTACCACAGGAGCCCTTATGGCCGAATTATTCGCAGCCACCATGACCCCAAAATAAAGGGTCAAAGATTTCAATAAAATATTCATGACTATACTAAACAAATATAATCCAGCGGCGAAACCTACTCAAGAGTTGCAAATTGAGATCTATGTCAACATGCTTTCGGCCTCTATTTCATTGTTCGTTAAGAGATCCGCTAAGAAAACCCTCGCAGAGAATTTTGAAGAGGCCAAGATGATAGAGTTCCAGATGAAAGGATGTAAATAAGGCCAGGCCTCTTTAGTGAGAAAAGAAAGCCAACCCCTTCCTAGGAGAGGACTCGTCTTAACTAGACTGTTAGGGAAGTCGACTGAACCAACTCCCAATAAAGGTAATAGGGATATAGAAGACCTGCAATGCATGATAAAGAAACTATCAAATGATATTATATATATGAAAAGAAATGTAGGTGAGGGAAAGCAAATCCAGAGACCCTATAAGCCTTTCTTTAAAAGAAACCATCCTTTCAAAGAAATTGAACCTCCCCTAGCCAACCTAAACATTGATCTAGGAAATGTCGTGTTTGATTATTTCCGTACTTACCACCAAGAGAACCACTCAGAAAGGGAATTCCCTCAGTGGGTCCTCGCCATAAATTTAATGGCCAATCATTTTCTAGATAAAGTCTCTCTGACCGAACCATCTAGTAGTTCGTCCTTTAATATTTCTGATCAGGAAGAGGTTGACCCACCACAAGACATGACCATCATGATATGGGATCCTGATGTGATTGTGTCTTCAAATGATCTGTTTAAATCTCAAGGACCACCCGAGGAGATATCGGTGATACAGACACGTAGTAAGGGTCAACCCAACCCAAAATATATGGATGCCACCTGTGCCTCACAAAGTAAATTAACTTGTGATCACCTGAGAATACCTTTTGCTCCCAGTAACAAACCTATAAGTATCCATACTAATGATTCTCCTAAATTAGATTACAATGTAGTAGAAGATTTTAAGAAGATGAATGCTAATGTATCGGTTATGGACATATGTAGAATCCATCAGCAGAAAGACCTTCTATTGCAAGCTCTAAGTTCAGTAAAAAAATCGACCACTAGCGATGGTCAGGAGAAGAATATGCCCCCTACAGATTTGGCACGAATACCAAAGATAAACGCCTACTCAGAAGGTAGGAAGGAGAGGCCTTTTGTACCACCTTTCATTTTAATGTTCGAAGTCTTCAACAAGAATCTCCAAAATTGTTTGTTAGACTTCGAGGCGTCTTCTAATGTCATTCCCTTGGCCATTTGTAACAAATTAGTTGATGTCCCTTTAAAAAGTGATAAGCATGTCATACAAATAGACAGGACCCAGGTCAAGGTCATGGGGGAACTCAAAGATGTGATGATCAGGATAGCCACTCATCCTAATTTTGTGCAGGTGATTGACATCATTGTGGTGGATATCCCTGAGGCATATGGGATATTATTGAGCTGATATTGGTCCAAAAAACTAAATGGATACTTTAGCACAGACTAGGCATGCCTCTAGCTATTGCTGAAGGGATACAAGAACATGATCATAATCGACAGGGAAAGATACCTAAAACATATGGTCACTGACCTGGAAACATTGAACGAACCAGCCTCTACCAATTTTCCCATACTAGGGAACTATTCTTGTGATTCTCACTTTGGAAATTTTGCTCCTCTCTTGTCCAGTGTTTCGCTTACTCAAAACTATGAAATGACTTTTCAAGAAGAATTCCCAATGCCAATGGAAGATTCTCTCTTTTGTCAAAACCTAGTGTTAGGTCTTCCGAAAGAAAAGATCGAAGAGAGGAACACTGATTGGGATAGAAATCATCGCTCATAAATTTGGACCCTTTATTTTGATGGATCCAAGTCACAAGAGGGTTCAAGAGTAGGGTGCATCCTCATCGATCAAAAGGGTAAATGCCATTTCTTGTATTGTAGACTAGAATTCAAGTGCACCAATAACACGACCGAGTATGAAGCCTGGGTACAAGGGTTAAAGAAAGCCATAGATCTTAATGTCAAGGAATTAAAGGTGTTCGGAGACTCAGAAATAATCATTAGACAAGTGAGAAACACTATACACTACAACTCTCCTCATCTTAAGAACTACCAGCAAGAGGTGCAGACGCTGATAGACTACTTTGAAGCTTTCAATATCACTGCAGTCCCCAGAGTGAAGAATATCCTTGGTGACTCCTTAGCCACCGTTGCTTCAAGAATCTTTCCTTTAGAAGATTACGAAGCTTCCCAATTCGCTGTAGAACTGATCTACAAGCCATTAGTACCTAATAATATTTCTAATTGGAAATTCTTTGAGCGGGATGAACAGATCACAAGCTTCTTGACTAATCAAGACAACTTTAGAGACCTCGCTATAGACAATGAAGAGTTCCAAGAAAAACTATCGAAAACCAGTCCTTGGGAGGGTCAACCCGCAGATAAACCAAAGGCTCACACGATTCCAAAAGGGATCGTGAATCTAGAGAATTTGTTTGATCTAAAGGAACGATTCAAAGGACCTAAAAATGCAAAGACTGGTAGCTCCTGTCCCCTCCACGAAACTGTAAATATTGGAACACCAGAGAACCCAAAGTATGTAAATCTTGGAAAAATGATATCTAAAGAGGAGAGGAAAGACTACCTCAAATTATTCAGACAATACCAGCATGTGTTCACTTGGTCCTAAAAATATTTGAAAACGTATGATACCCGCATCATTCAACAAACCATCCCATTGAAACCTGAAGTCAAACCTTTTCATCATAAGCTCCAAAAGTACCACCCATCCTTGGAACCCCTCATGTATCAAGAGTTAAGGAAGCTTTTAGATGTGAAGATAATTTTCCAAGTTAGACATTTTTCTTGGGTAGTGAACCTTGTTCTAGTAACGAAAAATTCAGGAGAAGTCTGATTATGCATAGACTTTCGAAATCTCAACAGAGCTTCAGAAAAGGACAATTATCTTGTCCCGCCGATGGACCAACTCCTACAGACCATGTCGAGCTCGAAAATTTTCTCCCTTCTAGAGGGTTTCTCAGGATACAACCAAGTGTTGGTTTCAGAGGAAGACCGATTAAAAACTACCTTCTGGACCAAATGGGGAACCTTCGCTTATAAATGCATGCTTTTTGGCTTGATTAACATAGGAGCAACCTTTTAAAGGGAAATGGATGTGGTGTTTCAGGGACTTATAAGTAAGTGTGTGGTAGTATATTTAGATGACGTAACAGTGTATTCAAAGAATAGAAAAGAACACATCCAACACTTAACTTAAATTTTTGAAATATGCCGAAAATACGGTATATCACTCAATCCTAAGAAAACTATCTTTGGTGTTGAAGAAGGCAAGTTGTTAGGTACTATTATATCTCAAGCGGGAATTCGCATAGACCTTGAAAGGATTAAATCCATATCTCAACTCCCACTACCCCATAACAAGAAAGCTATGCAGTCTTCTTTCAGGAAAAATAATTTCATAAGGAAATTCACCCCCGACTTCGCCGAAATCATCAAACCATTACAAAACATTATTCGCAAATATTCCAAGTTTAAGTGGGATGATGAATGAAAAGATGCTTTCAAAAATATCAAAGATTCCATATCCCAGGCCCCAGTATTGCGAAGTCTCGATTTCAATAGAGACTTTAACCTTTATACTTTTTCCTCTTACCAATGGCTAGCTACGGTTTTGATGCAGAAGGACAACAAAAACAATGAAGCCCGGGTGTCATTTATGAGAACCAAACTTTAGGGAGCTGAGCTCAATTACCCCGCTGTAGACAAGCAAGCCTACGCGGTCTATAAAGAAGTAAAACATTTTAGGTCATACATCCTCAAGAATCACACCAAGGTGATTGTGCCACACCCCATAGTCCGATCCTTGTTTACCTAACAAGAAATGGGAGAAAGAAGAGGGAACTAGATGAAGGTAGTCTAGGAATTTGATCTAGATATAAAACCTCCCAAGTTAGTAAAAGGACAAGGTTTGTGCAAGCTTGCAGCTGAAGCTCAAGATCAAGCAAACCAAGATCCGGGGTGGGCTAATGAAATAACATTGTGGTGTGGTAAAGAAACATACATTTCCCCGAGACTGGACTCCTGGTACAAGGATTTGGCTCGTCTATTACATCATGAGACTTGTCCTGAAAACCTCAACCCTAGAGAAAGGAGACCCCTCCAATTAAAATCCACAAAATATCGCCTCATAAATTTGGTACTCTTCAAGATCAACTATGATGGGGTATTACTGAGGTGTCTTGAATGTGTAGACGCCGATAAAGTGTTGAAAGAACTCCATGATGGCCCTGCTGGGGGACATTTTGCAAGAAACACCACCTCTCATAAGGTTTTGAGAGTCGGCTATTATTGGCCCACTTTTTTCAAAGACGCTCATGCTTACGCTAGGAATTGTAAGACTTGTCAAATAAGTGTTGGCAAGGAGAGAAGGGAAGCAATCCCACTTTAGCCTGTAACTGTCTCTAGACCTTTTGAGCATTGGGGGTTGGATATCATAGGAGAAATTACGCTCAACTCTTCGAAACTACACAAGTATATTCTTACTACCATCGACTATTTCACAAAGTGGGCATAAGCCATTCCTCTAACCCATGTAAATGAGAAAATAGTCATCCAATTTATAGAACAACAACTAATTACAAGGTTTGGCGTTCCTTCTATTCTGGTCTTTGGTAATGCAGCCTACTTCCCCTCTACCCTATTGGCAGAGTTCGCTATGGACAAAGGAATCATAATCAAGTACTCTGTAAATTATTACCCACAAGGAAATGGTGTGGCGGAATCAACCATTAAGAATCCGGTAAGGATACTAAAGAAGAAGGTTGTGGATAACCATATAAATTGGCATAACCAACTCAATAATTCCCTATGGTCTGATAGGGTCACACCCAAAGAAGCTATAGGTAATTCCTTGTACATTTTGGTCTATGGACAGGAAACCATCCTCCCAAATGAGCTTTATTTCCCATCTCTCTAATTAGCCCAAGATTCTAATGAAGAACCGTCCTCGGCCATGCAACAAAGAATCAACACCCTGCTTATGCTGGAAGAAGAGAGAGAAAGGGATAAGTCAAAATTTTTGGATCATCAACAGTGTAGTGCTCTAATTTAATTATAACACCCATTAATTTAGAACAGAACAACAAATTTAAAATTTACTCAAAATTTACTTCATCTAGCACATTCAATCCAATATTTCAATAAATAAAATTTACTAACAATTTACATACCTCACTCTGATTCTATTCCCCGCTTGATGCTATCCGTCGCTTGAACCTGACGCTTCTCCTTAGGACACCCCAAAACCAGCCACCCTACCGACTAGTACGCCTAGCCCTAGGACATCAATGGATGTCCTAGCCCTCCGAGCCCAAAACCTCTTCAGCCCCCCGGTGCACTGTAAATCCCACTGTAAAATTTCACTCTCCAATCCTCCAAGCTTCCCCTCTCATAGTATTCTCTTCTCCCCCCCATAGAATGAATGAATATCCCCTTCATAATCCTTCTCCACCTCCCTTATTTCTCCTTCACCACCCTGCACATTTACTCCCACCTAACTCTTTATTACCCTTATCCCCTTCGTAAAGGCCTTATTCCAATATTAATTGCCTTATCCCTTATTTATTTGTTTCCCTTTTACGTATTGGTTACGTTATCCCCCTATGGGATACGTAACCCCATTTAACATTATATTTTATTTTTAACCATTAATTTAATACTTAATCAATTAATGACTCACTTA
>ML779203.1:394234-414102 GCA_009831015.1 Picea engelmannii | reverse complement strand
TGCTTTTTTTTTTTTTATCATTATTAAAATTTATGTGTTTTGTGTGCAGGTTAAGCGGAGGGGAATTTGAGCTGGGAACCTGGCCCTTAAGGCTCCAGTGTTTCAAACCCATGCTCTAATACTAGATGTAGTGCTCTAATTTAATTATAACACCCATTAATTTAGAACAGAACAACAAATTTAAAATTTACTCAAAATTTACTTAATCTAGCACATTCAATCCAATATTTCAAAAAATAAAATTTACTAACAATTTACATACCTCACTCTGATGCTATTCCCCACTTGATGCTATTTGTTGCTTGAACCTGGCGCTGCTCCTTAGGACACCCCAAAACCAGCCACCCTACCGACTAGTACGCCTAGCCCTAGGACATCAATGGATGTCCTAGCCCTCCGAGCCCAAAACCTCTTCAGCCCCCTGGTGCACTGTAAATCCCACTGTAAAATTTCACTCTCCAATCCTCCAAGCTTCCCCTCTCGTAGTATTCTCTTATCCCCCTCGTATAATGAATGAATATCCCCTTCATAATCCTTCTCCACCTCCCTTATTCCTCCTTCACCACCCCGCACATTTACTCCCACCTAACTCTTTATTACCCTTATCCCCTTCGTAAAGGCCTTATACCTTATTTATTTGTTTCCCTTTTACGTATTGGTTATGTTATCCCCCTATGGGATACGTAACCCCATTTAACATTATATTTTATTTTTAACCATTAATTTAATACTTAATCAATTAATGACTCACTTAATAATTAATCATTCATTAACCCTCATGTACACTATTTAGTAATATCCAATTAGAAATATTATTTTATGATATAAATACAATTTAGATAATATTTAGGATTATTATTAAATTAACCATCTTAATAATTAAGGGTCATTATAAACAGATAGTGAAAAGATGGTTTGATAAGCATAAAGCTAAGGAAAAGAACTTTGAAGAAGGATATTTAGTCTTGAAGTGGGATAGGGCAAATGAACCCAAAGGGAAACATTCCAAGTTTCAAAACCTATGGCTTGGACCTTTCCAGGTGGCTGAGAAGATTGGGGTAGGTACTTACCGGTTGCAAAATCTGAGGGGGGAACCTGATACTCTCCTAGTAAACGACCAAGCCCTAAAACAATACTTCCAATAATAATAATAATAAAATAAAATAATAATAATGTATATCTATGTATATATATATATATATATATATATATATATATATATGTATAACTTCAGGTTAGTATGGTTAAAAGGAGCACCCTATATATCTGTTGCATGGAATAGAGATTCTGGGTTCGCCCAGTGAATCACCATTTGTTGAGTACTCAACACACCCTAAAAGTTTTGTGACCATTTCCTTTTGGGTACCACCTTGTTTTCCACCTTTGATTGTTCTTGCCTTGGTATAAGACTGATAATCCACTTATCTTATATGTTTTGAATGATCTTAAGAGGCACAATGATTACTCAAGGAATCAACGACCCAAAATTTTCCCAACTCCCTAGAGAAGTTCGGCATCGGCAAAAGCTTAAGGTGGTGAAAATCATTTTGACAAGTCAAAGTAGTCGAGTACCGACCTTCATCGGCCTTGGACGATAGTAGTGTTTCTTTCTTATGAACAACCTCTGAAAACATTTCACTAAAGGTCGATCCTTTAGGCTTCAGCAGAGAAGTGTAATCATAAGCATCGCACAAAAGAGGAGTTCCACCACTGACCGTTGACACCCGAAACATTCCCTTAATCACCAATCCAATTGTCATAGGTATCGAGAGTTTTATCAAGAAGATAGAAGTATTGATAAACCATATAAATAGTAGTCGATCCCCGATCTTTATGAAGGTAAGATGTGACGTGACGTTTAACCCCCAGTTGTGTCAAGTACTCCTCATTCAAAGCTTTAGTTAATTCATAGATCATGTATTAGTTACTAGCTCTTGCGTGAATCAAAAGTGAATTGTTAAACTCATCGATACAATGCATCTCCATCCACACCTCCGCCATCGACTAGTTAAGTTTCAGTGGCAGAAATTCGATAGCGGTTTATTTTGAAATCTACATTTATCACCCATATTAACTAATTGATATGACTAGTAGTATCTCCCAATAATATTCTTTCGAGTCATTTTGTGTGATCCCACTCTTCGTGACAAGGCTGGTACCTGACGGTCAATCTCAGGGAACCATACGCCTATCTCATGGCCCTTCTCTATAGATTGCATGGGAAGAAAGACCGCTCCCAATTTTCAGAAGCTTGGATGCCTCTGGCTTTTACAATCTCCATTTTAGGCACTGGTTTCAATTGGGGTGATATCATCTCTAAATAGTTGAGCACCTGCATAAAACAGGCCTAGGCGCCAAAGGATGGAGATACCCCTACCTTCTACATGGCTTCATATCTACTGGACATCATCTGCGCCAGGAACGCTTTTTCTAGGATGAACTTGAATTGGCACCCCTCAGAGCTCACAGTCCATGTATACTACAACATCTTGTGGGAAAATAGGTACAATAAATTCTATGTTGTTATCTGTGATCAGTGTATTGTGCCCATTTACTTCTTTCTCTTTAAGAAAGAATGCCCTAGATTATCAGGAAAAGCAAAGAAGGTCATAGTTAAAATTGGTCACTGGTATTTGGATGAACAAGAAACCTACATCAGGATTTTTGGTGCCACAGGGGCACCACATTTATTTCCCATTTATGTTCCCGACCATCTAGTGTTAGGAGAAATCTGTTATCAATACATCATACAAGGATACAATGCAACTTTAGTGAAAGACAAGAAGCGGGATTTCATACCATATGGGTTTCATATCGGCTTCTACATGGTCAAAGACACCATGCATGCTAAACAACTTGGGCTAGGTCAATTGGAATTTTAGTTCCAAACTAGTCAATTTCATAAACACAATCCCAAGGGATTGGTCCTACAACACGCGTCACAGGTATCATCTTGTTGGATTTATGCCCACGATCGATTTGAGGATGAAACTTTGACCTATAACGCTCAATACTAGGATATGGTGGCAGCCAGGAAGGCTGATCCTAGAGGAACCAAGTTTAGAGCTATGAGCTATGAAGAGCAGGCCACATTTTTGGAGCAAGCAATTCAAGGAGTTGGTCGACGCCCTGAAGCAACAATAGAATATGAATTGGAGGAAGAAACAAATGATCCCCAAGAAGACATTGAGATTGCAAAAGCTCATCAGGGATCCCTGGTACAAATCAGAGATTTCCCTAAAGATCAAACGACTCAAGACAATGGTGCATTTTTATACCAACAATCTCAACTACTAATGAAATAGATGTAGGATAACCTACATCTTTCCATAAGTCCTGGGATTTAAACTATCGTCCGAAGAATCTCGACAAAACCAAGTGATCCTAGTCTCATAGTTTCTGATGGCACCAATGGGTTGGGCAATCTTGAATCTATGATATTTCCAATTGATCCCTTGGGAGAAGGAACAACTCAACTAGAGATGGGTCGGGTGTCGATAAAAACACAAGCACTCAACCCCTTGAGCATGCTTATACACATATACAGTGACGATGAGAGCATGAAGTCCTCTTATGGTACCCTGGTGTGCATCCCAGAAGAAGAAGGTCCTGAAAAGACCCCTTCCCCAAGTCCTAAAAAGGTCTCTTCTTCTAAGCTCAGGGTTCAGGACCAGGGAGTCCCACATAAAGAAGATGAAGTTGAAGGTAATCTCAATACAGGAAATTTTTATGAACTAGAAATAGATGTAAGCCCGAGTGGCGAGCCTCCGCAGAACGAAAAATCGACAGTTCCATGATCGATGAACAAGTAAGTGAAAAGTGTATGCTTGACACCTCTATACTACCCAATACCCAAATCCCCTGTGAGCAACAAGTAGAAGTTGGATCTACAAGGAAAAATGAAGAACTTCAAGAGCCCAATCTCAAACAAATATACACTGCGGGAAGCTTGGGAAACAATCTCAGATGGGGTGATCAACAGATACGAGACCCAATAGATGAGGTTGCAGACATCTATGTGATCTCCTATGATCAAAAGAGAAAGGATATCATAGAGAGGACTGCAAAGAAGAGAAGAATCACCATGGATCAATCCATCATAGTCATCACTGGGGATAAGTTAATCGATACAGCAGACACTTGTACATCTGAGTTGATTGGTGTGGGAAAATCCCTCTTAGAGGTTGCCTCGGACAAAACCAAGAAATATGAAAAAGAACTTGCCACCGCCCAAAAGGAGCTCGAACACTTATGCAATCTTGTTGATTACTATAAGTGTGCTACAAAGATAGTTCTGTATTTAAAAGATGAGTTCGGTAAATTTTACGATGAGTTCAAGAAGGGAAGAAAACTGTTAATCTCAAATATAGACAAATTCCAGGAAGACACTCTCATGGAACTTGCGACATGTAAGGAAATGGAGCAATGGTATGAGAAGGCACATCAGGCGATGGAGAGGCTCAAGCTTATTGAGGCAGACTAGAAAGGTCAAGAACAGGAATACCACAACATTCAGCTAGTAAGTAAAAGAAGTCTCAATCGCATGAAGCGATCAGTCGAATACTGGGCCAAAATTTCTTGAATCCCACATAAAGAAATCCAAGAACAATGGGCTAGATGTCAGAAGAACTGGAATAAAATCAATAAAATAATGAAAGACATCGGAATCCCCGAGTATGGTACCCTTGATATGTTTATCAACCTAAACTAAATAATCAATATGTGTGCCAAACAAGATGCGTTATGGGCCAAAAAATACACAAGGGTCACTGATGCAAAGCCAGGGCAAGTACAACAGTTCTCAGTACATCCAATCAAAGCCAGAACCATGCTTCAAAGTTTGAACTTCAGCCTCGCAAAGTATCGGGTGCATGCACTAGACATCAGGGGAATATATGCGGCTCCAATGGAACAACACAGATTTCCATGGGCCAACACCTATGAAGAAATATTTATCAGATGGTATGATTATGAAAGATCCCACCCTTTTCAAGAAACAACTCAGGTGGATTGTTGAAAGACTATTAGATGATAATGACACGTGGAGATTTTTTGTTAGCTCAAATTATATTTTACAATTAATTACTATTAAGACTTTATATTATAAATAGAGACATCGACCAATGGTCAAAGGGTCGATGGTTGTTGTAAGAATGTTTTTTTCTTTTGGTTGTTGATAATTATTTTGAGACTGCTTTGAATTAAGAAGGCCTTCTGGACCAAAAACGAGCTATTTTTCATCAGATGTATGTGATTGGAGTTGGAGAAGAATTACTTCCTTTCCTGTTCCATGAATGTTGCAGTAAATGAGTAAGAGAAATTAATTCTATTGTCAAGTTATCTAGTGGAATGTTTTGATGTTCTTTGCTTTAAATGATGAAAGTAAATCATTGTGCTTCTATGTGATGAATGTCCTGGTAGATGAATTATTTTTATTACCATGATCTTGATTACATATGTGTTTCTTTTTCTTTATGCTAAGTAGTTTACCTCATCTATGTGATGGATTTCTTGGTAGATGAATTATTTTTCTTTCCATGATATTGATTACGTATACATTTTATTTATGTTAAGTAGTTTTCTCAGACAGTAGTCGGATGCTCGTTCGGTTAGAGTATTAGTACTAGGCCTTCTGGCATAAGATCGTTGTTTGCATGCTGGAGCAGTGGGTTATCCCAAGCTCAATCCCTTCCCAATAGTTAAAACTTATGTCTTGTCTTTTTCAAATTGGTTTATACTGGCTTGCATATCTCGTATTAGCCCCATCTAAGAGAGAATACAGAGAAGAACTATCCTAAGTGGAGGAAGAGCCTTCACCTGAAAACACAAAATCTCATCAATAATTTGGCTAGATCGTAAGATCTGGAGAACCATTCCACTTCAAATGGTGCAGAGTCTAATTGGGCCTCGATGGCGGGTTTGGTTCCTGCTGTTGAGTTAGGGGATTTAGGCCCCATCAACAGAGTCCTGAGTCAAAATGGGTTTGTTATATGTTATGAATCAAGGAAGTTGAAGGAGCATGAAAGACACTATGCCACTCATGATTTGCAGTTGGCATCCATAGCGCATGCCTTGAGGAAATGGAGACACTACCTCATGGGGAAAAGGTTTGATATAAGAACATACCATAATGGTATGAAATATTTATTTGATCAACCAACTTTAAATGCTAGGAAAACCAGATGGTTAGAATTTCTAAATGAATATGACTTTGATATAAAGCATATCAAGGGGAAAGAGAACAAAGTGGATGATGAAATTAGTAGAAGAGTGCATGAATTGCATGCTACAACCATTAGGATGTACCAATCAGAGTTGAAATACAAAATTGTAGAGGCTGCCAAATCAGATTTGCAATACAAGGAATTAGGGGGAAAATTACAACAAGGTATTTTGTAGCAGCAAATTGAGGAATATAAGCTAGATAATGATGAAATTCTCATGTACAGGGGCATAATTTTTGTACCAAATTCTCAGGAATTGAAAATCCTAATATTGAGAGAAATGCATAATGTACCTTATGCTGCGCACCCAGGATATCTGAAAACTATTTCAATTGTCAAGAGCCAATATTATTGGCCAGGCATGAAGAAAGAGATTGCTAATTTTATTGCCAAATGTTTGGAATGTCAAAAGGTAAAGGTTGAGCATATACACTCAGCTGGTTTACTACAACCATTACCCATTCTTGAGTGGAAATGGGAAGTTGTAACCATGGATGTCATCACTAAACTGCCCAAAACAAACAAGAAACGTGATTCTATCATGGTAGTGGTGGATAAGCTTACTAAAGCTACCCATTTTATTCTAGTTAAGCTCACTCACAAGGCAGGGAACATTTTTTATGTTTATATGAGGGAAATTGCTGGATTACATGTCATATCAAAGACAATTGTGTCTGACAGAGATCCAAAATTTACCTCAAAATTTTGGAAGAGATTATTTAATGGATTTGGAACAAATTTGAATTTTAGTACAACTTATCATCCAGAATCAGATGGACAAACAAAGAGGGTTAATCAAGTGATTGAAGATATGTTGAGAATGTATGTGATGGATAAACCATCAAAATGGGAAGACTACCTACACTTAGTAGAGCTTGCTTATAACAATGGGTACCAAGAATATCTAAATATGAGGCCATTTGAGGCACTATATGGCAGAAAGTCAAACAGACTAGTAAGTTGGGATAACCCAGCAGACAGAGCAGTGGTTGGGCCAGATTTTCTTAGGGAAATGGAGGAACAAAAGATAAAAATAAAGCAAAATTTAAAGGCAACCCAAGACAAACAAAAAAGCTATGTTGATAAGGGAAGAACTCACAGGGAATTTAAAATGGGTGACCATGTATTTTTGATAGTGAAAGCCAATAGAATTTCCTTGAAGTTGGGAAATTATTCAAAGTTGGCAGCTCGCTATTGTGGGACATTTGAAATCCTAGAGAGGATTGGTCCAATAGCTTATATTATTGCATTGCCTGCATCTATGTTTGTTCATAATGTATTCCATGTATCATTGCTAAAGAAGTATATACCCGATGTTAATCATGTAATTGATTGGAATGTGATTCAGGTGGAGAAAGAAGGCAATTTCCAAGTGCATCTGGTACACATTATGAACCATAAAATCAAACAGCTACAGAATCGATCCATAGGGCTTGTAAAGGTCCAATGGACCTGGTATGGTCTCGAGGACGCTACTTGGGAGAATAAGGATGCAATGTGGGCAGAATACCTGCATATTTTTGAATATTTTTGAAATTTTGTTCTATATGGGTACATGATGCACCAAGGACAATGCATAAATAAGGGGAGGGGATTGTAATATCCCTAGGCCGCACCCAATTATAATGTAAATGAAAATGTACTTAAGCTGGTGAGATGTTTTGATATCATTTTGTATGCACATTTCATGGCCTAGTGCACGCTGCTACTGTGCACTAAAATGATGAATTGTGCACATTCATGGATACTGCGTGCATCAACTTGGGTGCGCGCGATATTGAGGCCAGGGAGCCTTTGTGTATATGTTGTGTTTTATAGGATGGTGAGTTAGTTATTATAATCTAGGTTGCTTATGTTTGGATTAGGTCGGAGATCCTAGATGTTAAAGGCCAGTGCGCCTATTTTTGTATATGTCTCATCATAATATAAAATACATCGTTGTGCACAAACTGACCATGATAAAAGATATGGGAGACTAAATTCCACTGGTTAGGGAAAGGGAGGGCCATAAAAGTTAAGGAAAAGGGCTAAGCTGGGTAGCTTAAGCCAAAAAGGAATATTATATTAATATTTCTTAATTCATAAAGTATGGATAATTGTTTTATCCTAAGTTCTAAAGTTGGGGACAAGTGGGCCAAAGTAGCTCCCAACATGACAAGTGCCAATTTGGGGAAATGCATACATATTGTTGGGACTTAGTTCATTTTTCCATATTTTCCATGATTCTTTCCATCATTCCTTCTATCATTTAGTCATCCGGTCAATCATCCATGAGCATGCACACACCAATTGAGCTATCCTTCGTATATTCATGATTGTACTTGAACCTGTATCCATTGCCATTTTGTTTTGGTGTATCTGGTTAGCTTGGGAATTGGACTGAAGAAGCGGGTTGTCAGGCCCGTGGGATATTGAAGGGGTGGGTTGTCAGGCCCATGAGAAATTATCAAGGTGAGAGAATTGATGGGAGTTGATTTCTTGAAAGGTGATAAACTGAAGCTATAGGGCTCTGGGACTTCCTGTCTGGCCTGTTGCTGAATCCCGGAAGGGAAGTGGGGAAGTCGAAGGACTATTTAGCAAAGAAGGGGAACACTTCCTTGGTGGGATAGGCATGTGGGGAATGAGGGAATGTAGGTTGTTAGTTTGAGTTGGAACCTTTGACGAAGTCTTTCCTGTTGTCTATGAGCCTATAGCCTGGTTAGGAATCCCTTTACTTGAGTGGAGTTTAGTCCTAGCTTGGGGGTGACTCCCTGTTGAGAGTGATGAACAATGTGGTCTAAGGCTGGGAGGTTCGTGGAAGGTCTGCACACAGTTGGTGACATTATTACCAACATAAGTGTCAATTGTGTGATAAATGTAAATGTTGCATTCTTATTTACGTGTTTATTATTATGGATTTATCCTGTGTATGATTTATAATTGTGTTATATTTATGGGCATTGCCTAGATATGCTGCATGTATACATTTACAGTTATTTCTATGTTAATCCATGTGTTTAGAGATGTATTTGTATGTTTAAGTTTATATATATATGTTTCTACAAGAGATCTATGTGTATATATTTCAATTGCATGTAGTTCAAAAACAATTATGTGGCATAGCTCAGTTGGATACTGGGTATGTTACAGTATGTTCTGCAGAGAGAGAAGAAAGAGTTCTCTAGCATAGTGTGGCCCAGCATGGATTGTTGGGGATGTTACATCATATGGACAATAATACTTCCTTCCGTAATGAAGTTATTGAGGAAAAAGTATATATTGATAAACTTGGAGGTTTCTAGGTTGGAGACAATTGGTCACTTTAATTGTCTAAATAAATAGATAATTAAGGTGTTCAATATGAATTGTCAAACCCAGGGAACTTTTGTTATTGCAAGATAATTGTGCACAATCTATGATAGATTATGAAAGAAAACACTAATCAATTGTAGTAAGGTAAATTAACACTAAAAGAAATAGAGTTGAAAAGTTGAACACTAACACAAGTTGCTGACACGGCTAGAGTTCTAATCTATTGTTGCAGAATTGAAGTCACACTTGCATATTTGAAATCTAATTTCTAGTAGTATAATTTGATGAGTGTATAAGAATCCTGGATTATCTAATCTATCCTAATTTTCTATATTAATCTTTCAAGAGGAATTTTTGTGCTAATTTCTGAAAGGAAGTCTACTTAATTGCAAAAAGGGAATTCACACTTCTATTTACTTTTGCTTGAAAACAAAGATTTAATATAATGCTGAAAAGGAATTAACTTTCAAAGAAATTCTCCAGCAGTATTCAACAATTGATTATAACTCTCATGAGACACACTGATGTGCATTTAACATAAAGGGACTGAACTGTAACAACAAATGTATTCTAGAAATGCTAAATAGATAAATCACCCAAATAAAAGCAGTTAATCTAAAACTCAAAATAGAGGGGAGTTTGTGAGGAAGGTGGGCCCTTTCCTTCTCACTGAATCCACTCGAAAAGACTACAGTAGGTTGGAGAAAATCAAATCACTTTCTTTATTAAATCACCAAAATGTTCACATACAAAATACTTCACTTTACTCTCTGTTCCACAGCTATTCTTTTCAGCGCCCCCCCCCCCTCCTCCCATGACTACAAAAGCTCTATTATTTAAAGACAGAGACATTCAGTTGAAACGGACTTAGAACAAACTTGAGAATAAAATATTCTCAAGTTGTTTGTATGATATAAAAGATCTTTCATATTCACAAAATCTTGAAATAATCGTGATCACCAGCATGAGCCAAAACATGTAACAACCTTGAGGATCTGTCTTCAAATCGTGTAACATCCTTGAGGATCTGTCTTCAAGATATGGATTTGAATGATATACCAGCTTCCAGGATTGGTGGGAGTCTGTTGGAGCAGGTGTAACATCTTCCAAGAAAGGTTTGCAATTTCCATAGTCATGTAACAACTTGAAGAATGGGTGCACCGCTGTAAGAACTGGTGTAAAAACAATGATATTTCTTCAAGACTTGGTTGTTTTTCTTTAATATACACATTTTGATCATTAGTTGAGCATTCATGGGTAAAATATGAGAAACACTACCAATCAAACATGTTAAGTAAATAAGAATACAAAAGCAAGATCAATGGTTCATACCTTGGGAGAAAGGTCTTAGCAAATAGTATATTAGGCATTTTAGCATAGAAATGATAAGGTTGAATGAGAAAAATATATAGTGAAAAAGGGACATGTATGGATCCTAACATTCCCCCCAACTGAATACACTACATGTCCTCATACAATCCACATTCAATCCTTACTATGAATCTAAGTCAGGGAAGTGAATCCTCCAGTGAAAATTGCTAAGACAAAACTATCATGAGATTCTTCATCTGCAAGTCTGAATCCACTGCTATTTACTATCTCCAAACGACCACTTTTAAGACCTTTGACCCTATGTATACTCTGAATGAGGCATCCAAAAACTGGGAAAATGAAACTTGAGTCCCATCCACTGATGCCTACACGTTCTCATACATGTAATACTTATTCCTTCTTGACTGAGAATTTGGTCGGTTCTTCATCATGACCAGTGATTAGTACTTTCACTATTTTATACCCTACCTAAAAATAAATATTTCCACATTCATAGCACATGTTCTCTCTATTTTGATTCATAATAGTTGTTGTCAGTGCTAATATATCCAAGGTTAACTCATCTGGGTTGCTTTGTCGATCAACCTACAATTCCTTCTTTAGGGAAGCCAACTCTGCTTTGAGGCTTTCATTTTCCTTCATTAGTTCAGTAATCCTGAAATTTTTTGTATCCTTTATCTTCTTCTCAGTTTGAGAAAACAACTGAGTAAGTGGCAGATCCTCACTATTTTGTGTAACTGGTTCTTGTGTGGAATATACACTCATGATAAACGGTTCTTGTGTAACAACTAATTCTGGCATGACTGGTTCATGTGGAACAATCTCTTCCTGGGCAGCTGGCTCATGTGTAACAGCTAGTTCTGGCATGAATGGTTTTTGTGGGATAATCTCTTCCTGGGCAGTTGGTTCTTGTGTAACAGCTAAGTTCTGGGAAGAGGTTGATTCTTGTGTCACTTTCATGTTGTTGGAAGGGACTGGTTCTTGTGTAACATTCACTTCTTTATCAATGAAGGATAATGGATGAAGAATGGGTATTGCCTGTTCCATATTCTTCCATCCAACTGCTGCTTCAGTAGACCTCACTGACCTAGTTATCCTCCTAGGTAATGTAGAGACCAAAATATGGGTTTTCTTTTTCTTTTCTTTAGGAGAAGGAGGCATTCTTCAACAACTAGACAAGGAGGAAAATTTGGAATACTTGGGTCTTGTATAATCTATACTTCGTCACTCAACGAGTGATGCACAGAATCATCAAGAGGAGTCAATGATTCTACTGACATTTGTTTACATTCGTCTTGAATTAACAAAATGGTTTCTTGAAGTTCCTTGCACAAGGTAAAGCCTGATATACGTATCTCCATAGGATCAGTTTGTGGCTCTCTCATGTTTGTATTGTTGATGTCAAAATAAGGCAGAGTCTGACCATCGGCAAAATTAGGACACTCTATCATAGAAAAAGGGGTGTTTTGAGGTGCATCTGGTTCAACAGGAGATGAAGTCGACGTACTAGCTATTACAACAACGGCTATAACTACTATTACAGTAGACCTCACTGACCTAGTTTGCTTTCTAGGTAATGTAAAGACAGAAGCAGGGGTTTTCCTTTTCTTAGATTTAGGAGTAGGAGGGAGTTCTTCAACAATAGTTGTTGCAGCAAAGGGTTGAGGCTCATGACTTGATCTAGGAATTGGGTTTTCAATTACTGGCTCAATCACAATTGCAGGCATAGGGTTTAGCTATTCTGGTTCAACTCTGTCGATTATTTTCTGAGTGGTGTTAGAGTTGCTTTTGGTTTTGTGTTTTATTCTCTGAGTCGACTTACGGGTAGTTACAGTGGGGGCTTTAATTGCTAGTGCAGCCGAGGGATGAGGCTCATGACTTGGTCCATGGATTGGGTTTAGTTGTTCTGGGTCAGCCATAACAATAGGCACAGGATTTGGTTTTTCTTCCACTTCAAGTAATGGGTCATTAGGAATTCTCATTCCTTTACGAATCAACAACCCTATCAGTCTATGATTGGAAAGACAATTCTTGGGATTCTTTGATTTCTTGACAAAGTGAGCCATATTATGCAAGGAATGAAGAAGGAAATAAGGGATGTTTATTAGCTTCTGATGTCTTAAATGTGACAGTAGGATAAAATCAGAAAAATAAACTACTTGATATCTTCCTTCTCATGTAATGTACCTTTTTACAAATTCTAATACTTTCCCCCATGGTTTTGGTAAGGAAATTACATCTGCACCTCGGCCCTTGGTATGAACTTGCTCATTATCCACGAGAAAAACCGTATGTGCTTTGGGAAGATGTGCTTTTCTGCTAAACCACCTTGTTCCTGTGGTCGGCAACCCTATCACAGTAGCCACAGTTTCCTCTGTCATTGGAATCCTCACCCCATGCACCATCGAATACCCTTCTATGAGGTTATAACTAAAATCCAATACCTTTGCTTCATTAAACCTCAACAACTTCTCAAAATAAGAAATCCATCCAGCCTGTAGGAATTTTTCGTAAACATCTAGGTATAACAGTAATGCATCCATATTTTCTGGTTCATATCTCACAATTGATCCTCCCATGATGTCGTTTTAGAGTTTAAACAGTCACAAAGGAGGAGAAACCAACACCTAAACCAAATGCACAGAGAGTTTGAACGTGGATTGTATAAAGAACACAGTGTCTTAGGGAAAAATAAGCATGGTCGAAAGGTGGCGGAGGTGAATATAAAATGGGGTTTTGACGGCATATATTTTCTTTCCCCCCCAACTAATCTAATTGGATCATGGTGCAATGAATTTAATATAGATGATAGGTAAGCATTAAATCTTGATTCCATATCTACATCACTTTGACACGTAGGATTAGTAACGTACCTCATAACTTACCACATGAACCGATCTGTCAGAGTAACTGCACTATCCAATCACCATTTGATCCATGTGGAATAGTTGTAATGATGAGAGATGGCTCTGGAACATGAGAAATGATGATATGACAAGTGGAGCAGAGGTGGAGTCCTTTCTTTGGTTGACTAGCTAGAAATCTGCGGATGTGGAATCAAGTAATGATGAAGCGACATTTCTTGACAGAGAGAGTGGAAAAGATAGCAGTGGAAATGACAAAACAACAGTGTTTTAGCATGGAAAGATAGCAGAGCGGGAAAGATTGATGGAGTATTAGCATGGAAAAGTGGCAGAAATGCGAAACAAAATGGGTAAAGAGGCATGTAAAATAGTGAAAATGAATAACAATTGAAGGTGTATCAGCATGTATTTTGGCTGGAATAGTGGAATTAGGTGTAGTGGCATGTAAATTGGCCAAAAGAGTGTAACAACATGTAAGACAAAATAGTCCAGAAAATGGGGTAACAACATGTAAAATGACCATTTTGTAGGAAAGAGGTGTAACAACATGTAAGACAAAATAGTCAGGAAAATGGTGTAACATCATGTAAAAGGACCATTTTGTCGGAAAGAGGTGTAACATCATGTAACCCGACCGAACATAGAATAACTTAGTTTTTAGGAAATTTTTCAACTTCCAAAAACTAATCCTTCAGCTCCTTTCACTGTAATCTACCTTGTTGTTCATCAATCCATCTACACACAAGTAACTGCCTGACACCCTTCTAGGTTGAATTGATTAGAAAAACATAAAAACATTTAAGCAAAAACAAAAAAATTCAAATTCACAGAGTTTATTTATATACAAGGTTTTATTGAAAAGAAAAAAGTTCTAAGGTTTAAAAGGGGAAGGAGCAAGCTCCTTTTCCTTTAAAAATAGATAACATGTATCAGTTGTACATTTAGATGTAAATTCTATGTTGGAAAGTGGACGTTGATACAGGCGCAAGCGATGACCATTTGCAAGTAATTGTGTATTGGTTCCATCAATAGTGATCAACATGATTGTCCCATTGGGAAAAATAGTGTCTATCTCGTAAGGTCCCAACCATCTTGTATGCAGCTTACCCTAAAAAATTTTAAAGAACGAATCATACAATAGAGCCCGATCTCCCTTTTTCAATAACTTCTTCTTGTTGACTTAGTCATGCCACTTGGTTATTTTTTGTTCAATCACTTTGGTTTGATGAATAGCATCCAAACGCTTCTCATCCATCTCATTTAGCTACTACAATCTGGCCTTTTGTGCCATAGTCAAGTCTAGATTGACTATTGATGCAGTTCTTAGGGTTTTGATTTCGAACTCAATGGGAAAAATAAGGCTCTTCCCATATACCAATTCATAAGGAGAAAAACCAGTTGCGTTCCTCCAAGCAGTTTGATAAGCCTATAGAGCTTCATGCAATCTATCAGACCAATCCCTACGATGTTCCCTCACTGTCTTAGTAAGAATAACTTCTATGACTTTGTTTGTACTTTCCACCTGCCCATTACCTTGGGGATGGTATGGAGAAGCTGTTATATGCAAAACGTGATATTTACCGAGTATGGATTCAAACTTATGTGATGTGAAAGAAGGTCCCCCATCAATTACTAACTCTCTGGGAACTCCAAACCTAACAAAGATATATTCAAACAAAAATGATAAGACAGCTTCTTCTGAGGCCCTGATGAGTGATTTTGCCTCTACCCACTTGGTCATGTAATCTATGCAGACCAATATATAGAATTTATCATTAGAAGGTGGGTTAATGGGCCCTACAAAATCCATGGCCCATCTCTCAAAAGGTTCTAAAACAACTTGAGGCTAGAGATGCATATCATCCCTATGATTTGGCTAACCCATTTGCTGGAAACTGTCACAGGCTTGGACATACTTCCTGGCATCTTGAAATATTGTGGGCCAAAAATAGCCCATCCTCAATTTTATGCCCAATCCTTTTATCAGAAAAATTACCCCCACAAGGGTCATCATGGAAAGATTTAAGCAGATCATAAACTTCATTATCTCTCACACATCTCCTAATTTCTTGATCCAGGCCCGTGTAGAAAAGATATCCCCCTATCCAACTATACCGAGCACTCTTCTGAATAATCTTCCTTCTTTCTCTAGGAGATAGATGTGGAGGTACCTTCCCTGAAACCAAATAATTAGCAATGTCTGCATACCAAGGTGAGCGAGCAGATACTGCAAACAAATGTTCATCTGGAAAGGAATCATCTATAGGTGAATTATCATCATTTATATTTAATCTTGAGAGAAAATCAACAACCACATTTTCTTTTCCTGGTCTATCTATTATAGTGATGCCAAATTCTTGTAGTAATAACAACCATATTTCTACTCGAGCATTCCTAATAAGTTTATTCATCAAATATTTAATTGTTGAATGATCAGTATGAATAAAAGTAGACTAACCAATGAGATAATGTATGAATTTATTGATAGCATAAACTACTGCCAAGAATTTGTTTTTGTGACTATATAGTTTAACTCAGCAGGAGCCATGTTATTTCTGATATAGTAGATAACATAGGGATATTTTTCCTCCTGTTTCCCTAGCACTGCACCAATTGCAATATCTGAGGCATCTAAAGAAATGTGAAATGGAAGAGCCCAATTAGGCCCTCTCAAAATGGGAGTTGTGGAAAATTTGTGTTTCAGATCTACAAAAGACAATTCACATATGTCAGTCCAACTAAAGTCAACATCTTTTGTCAATAGAAAAAATAAGGGAGAGGAAAGTTTGGATTTTTTTTTAATGAATCTCTTGTAATATCCAACATGCCTTAAAACACTTCTTACCTCTTTCAAAGTTGATGGAGTTGGAATGTCCAAAATTACCTAGATTTTAGCTGGGTCTACCTGAAATCCTGCATAAGAAATGAAGTGTCCCAGTACCACACCTTCACTCATCATCATATGACACTTTTATATACTTAGAGAAAGATGAGACTGTATGCATATTTTGAGTACTTTTTCTAGATTAGCTAAAGCTTCATCGAAATCAGTACCATAAGATGTAAAGTCATCCATGAATATTTCCATACAGTCATTCACCATATCTAAGAAAATACCAATTACAACTCTCTGGAAAGTGGTTGGTGCATTACACAAGCCAAATGGAAGAACCTTGTAGGAAAATGTACCCCAAGGGCTGGTAAAGGTGGTCTCATATTGGTCCTGTGGAGCAATGGTTATCTGGTTATAGCCACTAAATCCATCTAGGAAAGAGAAAAACTTTTTCCCAGATAGGTTGTCTAGAACCTAATCAATAAATGATAGAGGGAAATGATCCTTCTACGTGGACTTATTCGGGGATCTATAATCCACACACACTCTCCATTTACAATTATTTTTAGTCAAAATAACCAGGGATGAAACCCACTCGCTGTCTGATATAGGGTAGATGAATCTTGGATTAAGAAGTTTCTGGAGTTCTTCTTTAACAATCTCTTTAATATTCGGGTTCATTCTCCTTTGGGGTTGGCAAATGGGTCAGCATTATTCCTTAGTGTATATATGGTGGGTGCATATTTGAGAGGAAATTCCTTTCATATCCATGTAATCCCAAGCAAATGCCTCTTTATGTTCAATCAATAACTTCATCAAATGTCCAATTTCTGCAGAAGATAAATCAGGATTGATGTTTAGAGTTTTTCCAGATTTGATTTCTACAGCGATGCTCTTAGAAATAACTTAAGGAAATAATTCAGTTGTTTAAGTGTCTACTGTTACAATTGAATTAACTTGATTTACAATAGCTTCAGAGAACATCTCTCCACTGACTCCTTCCTGGGAAGTAGGGTCAAAGATTCTACTCAATCGATGATATGTGTTTGGTGTAACAATAGAGGGGTCACCGATAAAGCTATTGATTAGATAATCCTCTGTCTCATCTTTGAAACTCAAGGATTTTCATATGGTTAGTAGAGGCAGAGCACTTTCATCCTCAGTGTCCATCCATAAATAATTTTTGGGTTTCACATTGGGTATAGCATGAGGATAAAGGGTAAGTTTCTTGGTATCATAACCATTAGAGATGGTCATTGAACCAGATCTACAACTAATGAAAGCATCTGTTGTAGCTAACCATGGTCTTCCTGTAATTAGAGGGTGCCCCCCCAAATAGTTTTTAGGTTGCAATACGAAAAAATCAGTAGGATACTCCCATGAATCAACTGAAATAACTAGATCATCAATTACTCCTTCTAGTTTGATAGTAGAATGATCAGCTAATTCTAAAACAATAGGAGTAGGTCAGACTTACATTCTGAGTTGCAGCAATTGTGTCGTCTCTATTGGCATAATGAAAATTGCTTCCCCTAAATCAACTAACACATCGGGAATAAATGTCTGGCCAATTTTGACAGTGACTATAGGGTTTCTTGGGTCGCCATATTTAATAGGTGGGGTTTTTCCTAACATCAGTTCAGACAATTCTCCCACTACATGTATTGTGAGGGGGTCCCTAGGTTTTCTTCCATGATTTTTTATACAAAGGTCTCTCACAGTCTTCACATAAATAGGGACATCCCTATTCACTTGCAATAGTGGAATGTTAACATGCATATTTTTCAATTCTCCTGAGAGATTGAAGGATGGTAATTCCACAATTTTGGTAATTTCCAATCTTTCAAGGAATGGGGGGTCTGTTAATTCTATGATAGGTTCGTCAATTTCCTTTGTATCAGCAGATGGTTTTTCCCTCGATTCCTTGTCTGATTCTGAAGATGGATTATCTTCAATTATTGGCTCGACTATTCTCCCTAATCTCAATTTTATCTCATCATAAGGCATATGGGTAATAGGCAGAGCTAGCCCATTGTGTATATCAATATTTTGAATGGCCTTATGATTTGGATTTGGGTTAGTTTGCACAGGCATATGAGGTCATAAGGGATGATTGTTTGGTGGGGTATTGGGAGGTAACTTCAACTATTGTTGCTGGTACTGGGGTTGGAACTATGTTTTATAGGGGTTCTGTTGGTGTAGGTTTTGATAAGTAAGTTGTTGTTGAGGGACTATCCAATATGGGTTCCATTGCCCAGGATGATTCTATTGTTGGGGCATAGGTACCCATGCATTGGGATCCTGATAAGGAGGAGGCATTTGATTTGGAGGGGGGGCATTCATCTGGCCATATTGAAGTTGATTGTTCATATTATTCCAATAATTAAGTGTTGCAGAAGAGAATTGAGGGTTTATACCTTGACCTTGTGGCTGCCATTGTCTCCTCTGTGTTATTAGATAGGAAGCCTTCGCTTCCTGATTAGTTTCCTTCATTGATGCTTTTACACCTGGTAGGGAGGGACATTGGTCAATAGCATGATCTAATTCACAAATAATACATACCTGAACACTATTTAGTGGGAACTCCCTCAGTGGATGTTTCTTTTTGCATTTCGAACAAAAAATGAACAATGCCATATATGATTCTACTTGTTTCTGTTTGACTTGCAGAGTGTCAATTTGTGAGGCAAAAGAGTTAATCATTTCTATTTTGAAATCTTCTAATAGATTACCTATTTCTTCTCTTGTTGCCCCTCCATTGGTTGATTTATGTACCCTTGAAAAAGTGGAATCCCTTGTAGATGACTTATTCCTTGTAGATCCTCGAGAGCATGTTTTACAAATATTTACAATGTTCGCATAGGATTCCTTAGATATATCTCCCTTGCCAAGCATATTCATCATATCTAAACAATCATCTCTAACTCCTTTTAGCAAAATCGTTTTCAGAATGTCCTTACTCACATCTGGATGTCCAGATCTTTGTATATTATACTGGAATCGCTCCACAAAATATGCAGGGGTCTCATCCTCCTTCTGAGACATCTTGAATAGTTCCTCTGTTCGTTCCCTCGATCAGAAGTAGTCTTGGTATTTTTTCAGGAAAAGCTGCCTCATTTGTCCCCATGTTGAAATATTCTCTCCTCCAAGGCTCATGAACCATCTTAATGCATTACCCTTCAATGTGTTGGAAGATTGGTTGTTGTCATTGATGTCAACCCTAGTCATGGGTTTTGGACCAGAATATTGATGAAGTTATTTGGACATGAAGGAAAATGAAAATGAAGATACAACACCCATGGATGGATAGTATACATCATGCTC
>ML779203.1:361238-374709 GCA_009831015.1 Picea engelmannii | reverse complement strand
AATTACTTGACATCAACCAATGACATCAATCAAACCAAACCATTTACATCAATGACATATGATCCAACAATCTCCCAAGTAATCAAACCATTGGCATCAATGACAAACCATTGGCATCAATGACAACATGATCCAACAACATCGTAGAATGAAGGGGGACAATGAAGGTATTGAAGTTGATGGGTTAAATCTCTGTTTCTAAGTCTAACATAGAAAAAGAAAATTAAATGTGTTATATTTTAATGTTGACCTAATGAGCACTTTTTCCTAAAGCTAAAATTGAAAATAATTTAAGTGATGGTCTTTTAATCCTGGCCATCAATCTCATTGAGAGAGTGAGGGTTGATCTCATCCCTTGATCTCTTTGTAGATATGGTTTTTTTCTTTCTGATCGAGACAAAAGGAAGTTGAATTGGTGGTTGGGAGCATTATGCACTTGAGAGAGGGTCACCTGCAGGAGAGAGAAGCGAAATGCTTGAGGCTTTGCTAGAGGCAAATTATAGAGAAGACATAGGAGATTTTTTACAGGTGGATCAACTTGCTTCCTGAGTGTTTTGCAAAGTCTGTACTACAGATATGAGAGAGTCACATGTGTGACAGAGACAATGTTGTTGGGTCATACGATTTTCATAGAGATTGTTTGTTGGGCCGATTTTTGTGTTGTTGGGTTTGATTTGGTTTGGAGACGATCGTAGGGGTACTAGGAAGAATTTTCATTGGGGTTTCCTTATCCATTATTGTAAATCAATCTTCTTTGTAAGAGATCTCTATATTTTCTTCTACATAATAAAAATCCACAAACTGAAGAATTGGTTTTCCCACATTGGTTTTTTCGAGGGGTTATTTTACCGAAAAAGTTTGTTGTCTCTCGTGTGATGTGATTGATGTTACCTTCTACATTGTTCCTGGTATTTATTTCTGGTGTGGGATTTTATTTTGTGAAGAAACCTAGTTGTAACTGTTAAAATGCAATTTCAGATTTATTATTTGGTGAATAATTTTTCTGGGTATAAAAAATGTTGAAGTTTTCGTTCATCTTGATGGGTTTTAGTGGATTCCCAAAATATTGGTTTATATTTGTAAATTGGAATATAAAATCTTATGTAGGTGTTAGTGACTTTGAAAAAGAATCATTTGTTGGAAAACGTCAAGAAATGTGATTTTTCTTATCAATCATTGGTGTATTTAGGGTATGTGATTGGTGGAGGAGAAATAAAGATAGATTCCATAAATATGGAGGTCACCATCAAGAGTCTATTTCCTACTAATGTCATTAATTTTAGGATATTGTTTGTCATAGAATAGTACCTACATAAGTTCATATAATCCTTTTCAGCGGTAGGTACACCACTCCATACCATCATTGGTAGTGCTAATAGTTTCCAATGGGGAAAGAATCAATACAAATACTTTTATGAGATAAAACAAAATATCGGTCAAGAATCATTTCTCACATTTCTTAACTTCTATAATCCTTTTGAAGTGGAGACATATGCATGTGGATATTCTATGGGAGTAGCTTTGATACATTGAGGTAAGCTAGTATGTTATCATTCTAATATGTTTCATAGGGGAATCCTAAACTACCCTACATATGATAAGGAAGTATACACCTTGGTTCAAGATGTTAATAAATAGAAGCACTATCTAATGAGAAAATAAATCATTATCCACGCGATCATCAATGACTATAGTATTCGTAGGCGTAGAGTAAGTTTCAACAAACTAGACATTATAAGTGGATGGGTATTTTGCATCAAAGGTCATCTAGTCATCAGATATAAGAAGGGAAGAACTAATAAGTTGTTGGACATGATTTTAAGGCCACCCACATCAAATATTACAACTTTTGGAACTCTTATGCACATGGATCCTTTCAAACATCATCCATACAAAGAAGCATACACAGAAGATGAAAACTCCAAAGAGGTATTTCAGTAGCTACAATGACACATTCTTGTAGAATAATGTGACAGTAAGGTTGATTATAATCTCTAGAACGAGTTTCTCTATAATATATACAAGATTCATGTTCCTAAAGTTTAAATATTATAGCTTATTTGAGAGGCTCACACCTCAAAGGTTGTAGGAAATTTTGGTGTTCAAAAGATATTTTCCAAATTACAAAGGTATTAGTATTGGCCTAGAATGCAAGAAGATGTATCTTGCTATGTCAGAGGATCCATATTTTGTTGTACCAAAAATCATATTAATATAAAGGAAGGTTTATACCATCCCTTATCTATACCCACTCGACCTTGGGAAATCATTTCCATGTATTTTTTGGGTGCTTTTCCAACAACTAGGAAGGGATATGACTATCTGTTTATGGTAGTTGAAATCTTTAGCAAGTTGTGAGTTCCTATTATGTGTAAGAACACCATAAGTGGACAACAAGAAACAAACATATTCTTTGAAAAAGTCTGGGTGCACTTTTGGATACAAAGGAACATCATCTCACATAGGGACAAAATATTTCTCAATGCCTTTTGAAATATACATTGGGAAAATACTGACACTAAGTTGAAGATATCTACAATGTTCCATACACAAATAGATGGGTATATATAAGAATTCAACATGAAAATGGTACAAATTTTGATAGGTTACAATCATAAACATCCAAAGACTAGGGAAAAAAATATGATATGCATTCAACACTCTTATAATAGAGCAGTCCATACTTCTACCAATAAGTCCCCTTTCAAAACTTGATTTAGGTCACACTTGGATGTTATTTATGGATAGAAACTAGTTGTGGGGGAAGACATCATTAAAAGAGGATAATTTTTTTTTAAATATTAGGTAGATATGTTTCCAAGTATATGAGACATTGAAGAAATACTAGGAAATATATATGGATAGATATAACCAATACATAACTAAGAAATTATTTGAAGTGGGAGACAAAGATTTTCTTGCATCTAAAAATTAACAAGGAAAGACTACACGTTCCTAGTAAGAAGATAAAGGTTTTATGTTATGGCCATTTTTAGGTATTGTTGAAGGTGGATGATAATGCCTACATAGTCAATCAATGCCCATACATGCACATTTACTCAGTAGTAAATGTGGAGAATGTGGATCCATCCATGTTGGATAAAGAAATCAAGGAGTGGGTCCTACCTACCATAGAGGGATTAACACCAAAATATCAAGTGAAGTTGGAATAATATATATATTTTTCTAGAATAATTGCAAAACCACCATATGGGGGAAACATGACCTTTGATAGATTCATTTTAAAGGAAAACTTTAAAGAAAATAAAAATGATACTACGGGGAGAAGGTAAAGGAAAAAATTCCTCACCTCATTTGGTAAAATAATTTTGGGAACAAAAGGCTCCCACAATGGGGAGGTATGATCTATATGGAATAATTATATAAAGTTGCATCTATCTTGGTACTTTCTAGGTGGGAATATTTGAGGAACTGGCTTGGAGGGCCCATTTTAGTAGCAAGTCCTAGTTTGGATATTTGAGGTCTGGAACCTTCCAGATTGATTTTGAGGCATGAAATGGAATTTCTTGGGGTCAAAAAATTTAAAGTATACCTCCTATCCCCTTGATTTTTTTATACACATGGATACCTTTCCAATAGTGTGAAAATCACCTCAACTAGATCTCATATGAAAAATGTATGCCTCCTACAAGTTGACCGGCCTTATTGACCACAGTGGAATCGAGTGGATTCCATGCCAACCCCCATCACTCACACATGTGTGGAATTTCAATAATATTATAGAAGGTATGAAATCTAACACTACTTGAGTTTAGAGTCTTGCAAAAAATCTAACCCTAGATAACTGTTAGTCAATGCTAAAAAATGGGCCACTAGGAGGAGAAAGGGTTCCATTCTTTAACTTTTACTTGTTCCATAGTCCAGAAAATCCTCTAGGAGTGGTATTTTGAGAGCATAATAGAGGAGGTAGGAGATTCTATAAAAATTGTTTAGGCCACAGTGTCAAATAAAAATCCATAGTGAGTTCCCCTTTCTTTGTAATTTTTTTTCATAACTAAAGAAAAGAGAAAAAAGCATAGGCATCACCTTCTAGATAGGTTTTCTCCCACATTATGTTTCTCGGGATATATCTTGTGTTCATTTTTGTGGATGGCGTGTTTATTTTCGTCTTATTTTTATTTTGTATTTCAATTATTCTTGTAAATTTGAATAATAATCTAGTGCTAACAAATATGAGATATAAGGAAACAAACCTACATAAAAAAAGATATCAGTATAATACAAGATGTGTTATTCTAGTGGAATATCCACAATAGTTTATAGATCAATTTCAATGTCCTTGGTTACTTTTATTGGGGGTATGTTCTATTAGCGTAGTTGTGTCCTAGCTCAATGGGTTTAACAATCCTTGAATTTCATGGAATTTGTGGCATCCTAGTGGTACTGTGTTGTTTGTGCAATAGTGAGATTCTTGTTTTGTTGATAGTGGGATATCCTGGGAGGAAATTGGTTCCTGCTTGGTGCCCCAATATGTATGTTTCTTCCATGGATTAAAAAGAAGTAAAACATCCCTCTTCTCAATAACCTAAAAGGTCCATGAAGATAACGATTAGTGCACCTTCCTCAATCACTTCAACCATGAGTAAACTTGTTCAACCAAAACAACAAATTTCCACTTTGGAAGAAAAATGTAATAAGATGAGAAACATGGTTGTAAATTTGAGTAAAGAATATTAGTTAGGGGCCTCTAATCAAAGGATGTCAAGAAATCCTTTTGAAGGGAACTTCAAGGAAGAAGGAATATCCGCCAACTGATAGAGGATATGGAACTTAGAAAACATGACTCCTTTCCCTCCAATGTTGGATTGGAAGAAGCTATCAACTGCAATATATTTTTCCAAGTCTTAATGTTATTTAAATATACTAGAATATTATAGGTTTTGTTTTTCTCAGAATATATAGATGTAAGAATTTTTGGGATTTTTTTGCTGAGGACATATGTAATATTTACTTTTTTCATATAAGAATGTGTTTGTTTTTCTTAGAAACTTTGGAAAATAATAACATTTACTTTAGTTGTTTTTCCTTGATACAATTTTGTAATACAAATTTTCATGTTTTCAATTAAAAAAGTGTTAAAAGTTGTGTACGTACAAGATTTAAAAACATATATTTTTCAGTGAACTGCTTCAATTTGTAATCACGGCAAAGGAATTTAAGGAACTTATGTCAAGATTCCTTAGTCTCCCTGAATTTATTTTCTCAACTTGGAGTGCCCAAGTCATTTGAATCCTATGACCATGTGGCTTTGTAGTGTTTCAAAATCAATGGCTAGACCAACTCAAGCTTACTTAACCTGAACTATGCCTCCTCACTCAAGGAATATACATAACTAGCCTTGATATACAATGTATTTTCCACAACATACTTAAACTTCACATGTTAAATATAGTAGGAACATGCTCCACCATAGCCAAATTAATACAAAAACACTTGATTAATTTTAACAACTCATATGAATCAACACAAGTATACAAGTATATAAGAGAGCATTTAACATGTGGCAATGGAACAATTGTTATGGTTGGGAGACACCAAGACATACTTAACACCCATAATAATAATTATACAAGATGTTACAAGTTACATTACATGTACAATAGGTGAGTCACAAATCATTGAAATTTTACAAAGAAACTCGACCAAATCGACTTCCTCACATACCTTCTGTCTTTGCACAATAAATCCCCCACCACACCCATTTCCTCATCAATTCATCCAAATTCTTCTTCCTTGTTTTCTTTAATTGATATTATGTGTTGTGTGATCTCTTTAAGTTGTCTTGATATTCCCCCATCACTGTCCCCCTCCCAATTCCTTAGATCTTCCAGCTAGTTTCCAATATATGGGCCCCTACTTCTTCCTTTCGAAGAGTCACATCCCTTCGAAATGACTAAAGATGACTCATCATTCTTTCATTCATTCTTCCCAAGTTATGATTATTCAACTACTTTCCCCATTGATGGTGTCATACACAACTACAAATCTTCCATGTGCAAGTCGGCCCTATCCAATTACTCAAGCTTAGGAAACCAATTGAGATAAATTCATCCTTACAATATTCCCAAGGAAGGTGCACCCAAGACGCATGTCTGGTGATTACGTCTAATGGTCAGAATCCACGGTGACATGTACCTTAAGGTTCCTTGTCCACTTGTTCAAAACCAAAGTGTGGAGTGCTCAAATGAATATATCTCGGTCCATTCCTCCTCATGTCATTTGTCCAAGTCCATGCCTCCTCGATTCATATGTCCAAGTCCATGCCCTTCATGGTGCATCCAATTTTGGATCTTCTATAGCATATCCTGTCTAACTGTAGGAGTTATTGTATATCTAGGTTGTCTAGGAAACATGGATATCCACACCTTACCTTCCTACCAAGGATTCTATTTCAGTTGGGCAGAGGTGCCTCACACCCTCTTAGATGAAGTCTTGAAATCCTCCCCCAAAAAAATCCACCATTGTCCTTGGAAACATCCATAAAATATTTGATCACTAAGTCTGTGTCCAAACTCATGCCTCCATATAAAACCAATTTGGCTAGAAAACCCACGTTTTGTGACATTTCTAACTAGAAACCCCAAATTTATAAATCTATAGAAATCAAGTTTCTATGAGCCAAATTGGCTGCACTACACTCAACTCCTACAAGATATTCTACCCAAGTGAACATGACCAATTCACCCAACTCCAAGGATGAATTTTTCCTTTCCCAACTCTTCTTTGTCACATCACACTATCGCTAACTTGCTACAATCCGATTCTCTTTCTACTACTACTTCCTACTACAATAATTGCCACCAATATTCCCATAGAAATATTTCCAAATTTGTCCAAGTGTTACACCTTCTTGATCCACTACTTCATTTATAAATTTACCCATATATCCATGCTTCCATTCATTGGTACAAATCATGCCTTAATCTAGTTGGGTATCTAATTGAACCATTTTCCTTAGGATATGAGAAGTCACTTTCCCATGTCCAAACATTTGTGTCCTTCCATGACTTGATCACTCTATGCAACTCAACATGATGTTAGGAAACATCTCCATTTTTACCACTTCTATCAAGTCATCTCGTACAAGCCAACAATATGCCAAGTCATTGTATCCCAAAATGTACTCAGTAACATTTTTCCAAGGAAACAGTAGGATCCATTACCTATTTGTAGTAGTGATCCAATGCACTAGATTTCAACGCAAATATGACGGAAAATTTCTACCCGATCCATCATTGGTGTCATCAACTCATTCCTTCAATTTTTATGGAGGTTTGTCATACTTCTCTGTCAAATACATTACTAGAGGCACGTTTGACTTGATTCTTTCCTCGCACTCCCCCAAGAGTCATTTGACTTCTAGGTCATTCAACCATTCTCCTTGTCCAGGTGCACTTAAGAATGATTTGACTTATTCCTTGGTTCCAACGTACCAAGGCTATTGGGTCTCCATAACATTGTGTCTTCTCAAAAACACATTATCCAATGTATCTACTATGATCACCATAGTCTCCAAGATACCTTCAAGTTGAGTGAGTCGATACTCCATGATTTCTAATGTTTCCTCATCCATTAGGTCAATTTATCTGACTAAAGTATCACATCCAACCATCAATATGCCGCATCCAACTTCTCTATCACAAATTCAGTTGGCACCTTCATTGTTCACAATAATCAGGCTCAAGGAAACCATTCGACTTATTTTCTCTTTGTTTCTCCTCATGGAAAGAACCATACATGGAATTTTTCCAGAAAATATGGATAAACTATATAAGTTATGTATGGGTGTTCCTTTCACCCTCCACATGAACTCTTGAACCAAGAAAACCTCAAAACCATCCATATATATTATGGTGTAACTCACACATCTACTCCAATGTCCAAGAATCAATGAAATCTCCATGGTTCTACCAATGAAATTCTTCATTTCTGAATTGAAAAATTTAAAGTTTGTATACACCAACTCAATTTGTAACCCAATATACTACACCACATTCTCCCTTATGCATTTTTCAGTCCCACAACTTTCCACCATCACAATTAGTTCCTTACCATTGAGTTTGATCAGAACATATAAAAGATACAATACATCTTTCTCATGGCTTTCCCTAGATTATTCAGCCAAAATGACACCCAAGATTTGCAAGTCTGCCACATATGTCTTATCCGCTTGCTCCATAGTGGTCAACTTCAACTTCAATGGATAATTCTTTGCAAAATTCCCCTTGGCACAAATCCAACATGATACATGCTTACTCTATTTTTTTGGTGCATTCATTTTCTTGGATTTGTCTTCAATTCCCTTCTTAGTCATATTGGTTTTCCCATTGTCTTTCATCTTAATATTTCCTCGTTGTTTTTTATCTTGAGTGTCCTAACTGTTCCTTGTATTTCTCTTAGATTTTACCCTTGAAGTACAATAGCTTTTTTGTTGTTGTGATCACTATTGCAAGAGTCTGCACATTTTTGCGTCATGGGTCACTTTGTGCCCACAACTGTAGACCATTTATAAACTGGAAAATCCTATGTTCCTTTGAAATCTCTTTGATATCCAACATAAGTCTGAAAAAATATAGGATTGGATCCACCATATCTTCCTAAGTGCCAACAACTAATTTTATGTGATCTATGTTTGGTTCATTGTACCAAACTATACCTTCAAGGCATCTCTCATCTCTTCCTAATTTTTTATATTCTTTGTAGAGCACCCAATGTTTAAGTATTTTACATGGTTCCTACACCAAAGATTCATATTCCCTATCAAGAACATTGAATACGCATTCACCTTTGATTTATCTGAACTTCTATTCATTTTCTCCAAGTATTGTTCAATTTCCCAACATAAATTACTAAGAAACTTATTTTTGTGGGTCCCATAATACAATTCTAGTTCCTTGATATTGATTCATATCGGCATGACAGATGAAATTTTCCCACTAGAAACAACTCATTTAAACACTGATATGGTGTCTTCTTTGTCTTTCAACTATTGTATGAAAAATTTCAATGCATACTCCATTGCCTTCAATCTATCTACAATGTTGTTGTTCAAGTATCTCATGATGACACATGTGTTCTGTTGGCTCTCCCTTATGGAAATGTTAAATACTTATATCAATCAAATCATATTTTCCTCCATTCTTTCATCCTTCTCACCATGTTTACATAGTCAATTCATCATTTGTTAAAATATTTTCTCTAAGTTATTCAGTCGATCCTTTATTTTGGGTCTTTCTCTCCATCATTGCCTTCCACATGTGAGCCTACCATGACCATTTTCCCAAGTTACTAAAAAATTCATGGATCTATGACCCAATTCTTCAGTTGTCTAGTGAAATTCCCAATTCTTCCATGAGCCCAAAATACTTCACCTAATATTAACTTCACAAATCTCATATGCACCTGTCACAAATTCAACCTAGGTGAAGAGTTTCCAACACTCTCCAAATATTCGTGACTAACTTTCAACCAACTATGAAAAATGGGTTATGGAACCTTTGTCACCAAAACCACCCAAGCCCTATCATTCCAAGTATGAATATGTTCAAGCTCACTCGACTGTCTCTTATCCCTTAACACGACATATTGTGTTGTCCTATGTCCTTCCCCTGCATGATGGAATTACCAACTCACTGCATGGTCGAGTTTCAACCCAAAACATTATGAAATAATAGCTATCATGAAGGTGAGAGTGATGAAGAGAAAATAACTATCTTCAATCTCCTTTGGTACCACCCATCATAAATCTTCAGTCTGCCCAAAATATTTACCTTAAATTGGAGTGCCCAAGTCATTAAGTTCCTATGGTCATGTGGCACCATAGTGCTTTGGACTCGGTGACTAGACAAACTCAACATTACTTCACCTTGACTATGCCTCTTCACTCAAGGCATTCCCATAACCATACTTTATCTACAAAGAGTCAACCACAACACACTTAATAGTTTCATGTTAAATCTACTAGGTGCAAATCTACCCATGGACAAACTACTGCAACAACACTTGGTTTAGTTTAAAAACTCGTAACAAGTATACAAGTATGAAAGAGAACATTCAACACATGATTATTGCATGATTTTTATGGTTCAATGGAACCTATATGGTCCTAACGCCCATAATAATAATGATAAAATATGTTACAAGTTACATTACATGTACAAGAGGGGAGCCACAATGCATTCCAATGTTACCAAGAAACTTGGATAAGTTGACTTCCTAACTTTCCTTCCTTCACACAATCAACTACCTATCGCACTGATAGATATGGCTCACTCGATCACCTCATCAACTTGGTCAAATTCTTCTTCCTTATAGTCTCTACTTGATCTTGTGTGCCATGTGGTCTCTTAGATATTGTGTGAACTCCCTCCACCTAAAGCTTCGACTCGTGAAACTTGTATCCAATAAATAGGTGCCTACTCCTTCCTTCCAAATAGTCACATAAATTGGAAATGACTCGAGTTTAATTCAATGTACTATCATTTGTTTCACCCAAGTTGTTGTGGGCACTCCCTGGGCCACTAAGATATCCTCAAAATCCGTAAATGAGAGTTCCTAGTCAATCGAGTGAATTGGAAGCCCTAATAAATGAATGGTATATCTTGAGGTACTATGAGCGATTAAGGGGGTACATTCATTGGGGTTCACAGGTGGTGGGGAAGAGAGATGGAGGATTGTAATTGTCATAGGAGTAGAACCTGGGTTTTGGGGTTACTACGCATGGAGAGTGGACAACCAAGAGGGTCAAATATATGTATGGACTCATAGCCTTAGATTGGGAGTGGTATGTTGTTGAAAAAATATGAACAACAAGGCCTATAGCTAGGTGGTTCATTCTTCATACGTAGCCAGTTGGTTAATTATTAACAAATAAGTGTTATGTTGTGTACTATGTTTATCCTGTTGTGAAATGGTTTATATGAATTTTGTGTGCTTGTTGTTTTCTTGAATAGATGGATTCATGTTTAATATATGTTGTTAGATTCATTTAGAACTATGATATTAGTGAAATGGTAATATGTGTATGTGATATGTAGTTGGTAAGCTACATGAAATTAATTAGAACAACATCTTATGTCTTAATGTGTTTTCTACACATAATGTTCTTGAGTTGGGTTGGGAGTATGTTACAAAATGTTATCAGAGATTTTGGTTCAAAAAATGGGCTTTCATGGGATAAGAAACGCTGCAAATTTGGGAACAATCGTTGTTAAAAATTTGATTCAATGTGAATTTGAGGAGAAACTATGAAAAATCAAAGTGAAATTCCCCAAATCTGTGTGCAAATTTGGGTTGGAATTGCCTCATAAACTTTGAAAAGAGGTTTAATGGAGTAAATGTGTATATTTGCAGAGTTAAAATTTGACATGGAATTTTGAATTTTTCATTTTAATGGTCATTGTAGAGATAGGTATAGCTTGATGAATCGATAGTCGAGATCACGTTTTCTCTCGAGATCAATGACCTAGATTCATTTTGATAAATTTAAAAACTCAAAAGGTTTTTGGAGTTTGGAAAGATTTATCATATAAATATCCAGGATTTGTTTTCGACCATTTGGAAGGTGGTGTAGATCGATGTTCTGGATTCATTTTTAGTGGTTGGGAAGTTGGAGATGATTGATAGTCACGATTTGTTTTCGGAACTTGGAAAATAGAAAAAATAAAAAATCGAGACTTGTCGGCAGAGTTGGGCAAAGTTTTGTGGACCAATGGCCGAGATAATTTTGAATGGGAGATCGATGGTCCAAATTCATCGGGTATTT
This sequence comes from Picea engelmannii, assembly GCA_009831015.1. Classification (NCBI taxonomy): domain Eukaryota; kingdom Viridiplantae; phylum Streptophyta; class Pinopsida; order Pinales; family Pinaceae; genus Picea; species Picea engelmannii. Next base: position 362,924 of record ML779203.1, on the reverse strand, counting down.
GATAGAAAAATTCTAAGTTTTGGATTTTTCCAAGAGAATTCCCTAATGGTCAATGGTCATTTTGGATGAAATGGAGAAGTGTTTCTATCACCAACAAATTTTTTTTATGACCGATAGTCAGGTCAGAAAATTTGCTAGTTTTTTGTTTGCCAAAAAAAATCATCGATGACCGATGGTAAAGTCGGTTGTTTTAGAAAAGTGTTTTGATTGAGCAAGAGAAAGCATGGATCACTGACAATCTATGGTAAGGGATCAATATAATTGGAGAGGTGTTAAGTTCAACTAAGAGAAGTTTTCGTTCATCGATGAAGGAATGAGGGTGATGGTGTTTCATTTCATGTCATCATCCATGTTCCATGCAATGTCAACCAATTTTATACCCAATATGTTGTGTCATGCCATGTCATCATAGTTGGAATGTCATCCAAGAGATGGTCAATGGCCGATGATCGGGTCGAACGAATTGGTGAGGAGTTTAATTGCTAACAAAAATCTTCAACGACTGATGGTCGATGGTCATGTTAGTAGGTTTAGAAATGAATTGAACTTGGTTTCTAAAGGAAAGAGATGGGGGTGAACGGTTGATTCAATATTTTTGGAAAAGCATTGTGTACCTCCAAAGGAAAACGTCAATTGTTGGTCACCGATGGAGCTCAGATCAATAATACATATTGTTTTAAGTTGTTGATCGATGATGGAGAATGTGTTAGAAAAATAGGACCATGGAGCAATAAAATAAAACAAATGTAGAAACAAAACACATAAGACAAACAATACAAGAGAGACACAGATTTACGTGGTTCACCCAGTGTGGGCTACGTCCACCAGAGAAATTGCCAGGTCCTTCCTTTATTGTTATCCAACAAATGAAGGGATACAACCTACAACAAAACCCACTGTAACTTCCTCTTCCTTCTCTCACAGTCTCATCTCTCATAATACAATATTCACCACCATCCATAGTCACGATACATTTCCCTCATAAAAGAGGGTTTCCTTCTAGGGAAAAAAACCCTAACATAATCTCTACCATTAGATCTACGACCTTATAATGAACGGTCCAGATTTACAATGAAATTACAATATACTTTTACAAGGCAATTTTTTCTTCGAGGGCTTCACCCCCGAACCCCCACTTGCCCCCAGATCCCCCAGACGGGGGGATAGGCCCCCCAGACCCCGCAAAGGGGGTACCCCCCTCTACACTCCCCTACGTGGAAGAGTGTACATACTTCTGGGGTGTAAATACTTCATGGGGTATAAACACGGCTGAAAGTAAAAGACCTATAAATTAGGAAGATAATCAGGCTCCACAACCAACAATCTCCCACTTGGAGACTGATCTCAACAACTCCACCGCTATTGTATATGCTAGACTTTGAACCTTCTTGGACCTGGAAAATTTCTCATTTTCATCTTCATTCTTGAAGACCAACTGAAACTGAACAAGAACTCAGTTTCTTCCTGGTTACTCCCTTTGTTAACATATCTACAGGATTCTGGCTAGTGTGTATCTTTTTCATCTTCAATTGTCCATCTTCCAAGGCAGATCGTATGAAGTGGTACCTCAACTGTATATGCTTAGTCTTCGAATGGAAGGTTGATTTCTTTGCAAGGTGAATGGCACTCTGACTGTCATAGTACAACTTGTTGTTCTCCTACTTCTTTCCCAATTCCTCCATAAAC
>ML779203.1:330612-358362 GCA_009831015.1 Picea engelmannii | reverse complement strand
TAACCTCATCATCAAAGTCCACTTTTATAGAACTTAGTTGATTAGTAACCGTATTAAATTCATTTAAATGATCTGCAACAGACCCACCTTCTGACATCTTCATATTAAATAATCTCTTCATTAGAAATACCTTATTCGACGTCAAGGGTTTTTCATACAATTTGGCCAATGCATCCATCAAACCCTTCGTTGTCTTTTCTTTCGAAATATTGAAAGCCACCAACACTTCCAGGCTCAGTCGTATCGTTCCTAGAGCCTTTCTATCAAGAATCTCCCATTCTTCGTCCTTCATGGCTGTCGGCTTCTTTGCTACTCCACTCAATGGTAGGAATAGATCCTTCTGATATAAATAGTCTTCCATCTGCATCTTCCATAACTGGTAGTTTTGGTCGTTAAATTTCTCGACCCTAAACTTTCCATCTTCCAACATTGCTCCCACTCGAACAAGGAACCCTCTTTTCCTGCAAGTTACCTTATGCTCGGATACTAGTTGTTAGAAAAACATGATCGTGGAGCAATAAAATAAAACAAATGCAGAAACAAAACACAGAAGACACACAATACAAGAGAGACACATATTTACGTGGTTCACCCAGTGTGGGCTACATCCACCAGAGAAATTGCTAGGTCCTTCCTTTATTGTTATCTAACAAATGAAGGGATACAACCTACAACAAAACCCACTGTAACTTTCTCTTCTTTCTCTCATAGTCTCCTCTCTTAGAATACAATATTCACCACCATCCATAGCCGCGATACATTTAACTCATAAAAGAGGGTTGCCTTCTAGGGAAAAAACCCTAACATAATCTCTACCATTAGATCTATGACCTTATAATGAATGGTCCAGATTTACAATGAAATTACAATATACTTTTACAAGGCAATTTTTGCTTCGGGGGCTTCACCCCTAGACCCCCCAGCTGGGGGGATAGGCCCCTGGACCCCGCAGAGGGGGTACCCCCCTCTGCACTCCCCCGCGTGGAAGAGTGTACATACTTCTAGGGTGTAAATACTTCATGGGGTATAAACACGACTGAAAGTAAAAGACCTATAAATTAGGAAGATAATCAGGCTCCACAACCAACAAAATGATATGAGGATTTTGGAAAGGATTAAAGGATCAATGAATCATATTTAAAATATTGTTATAACAGTAAAACAATCAAATGTCTATGAATTATTTATCCTTTTAAAGCTCTTAAACTTGTGGGGTGATTTTGAGGACCTAAACAATGTTTTTAGTAAATCAAAACCCACCAGTAAATAGTGTACCTAGGTAGACTCTATTTTTGCATCTTAAATAAAATAAACTTGAGAGAGATATATGACCAGATACTCCAGGTGAAAAATAGAGCTCGTATGAAAAATTTACAACAGAAATAATTAAGGTAAAATTCCGACACCGTCTTACTTCCAGAGGGAATAACTCCTTGTTCAGAAGTCCATTTGAGGCACAAGAGTAGTCTATGCAAATATTATGAGCCACATAAGTCAACCATGAAACCAAATTTGGAATCTGGATACAAAAAATGTGCAAGAAAAGAGATAAAATACACATATATCATACTGGGCTAAAAATGTAAAACATTCAAAACTTTTGTGGGTCATAACTAGTAGTCTGGAGCCTATTTAAGGGTGCAATTGTGGAATATCATTCAAAGGGTAGTCATGGACATAACCAATCACGATTCTGTCAAAATACCAAAGAAATTGGTTTTGGGATTCAAGAACAAGACTAAAATTTCTAATCGAGGCGAAAGTCCAAAAGGGGAAAAGTTATCATTTCCAAATTGTTTTAGTTTTTTAGTAGAGCATTAGTTTGCAATATGAGAGTTGTTGTGAATTACATGTTGGCATTATTAACTATGTTACATAGAAACAAATTATTGTTTCTTGACATATTTACCTATGTATGTGATCTAGGTCAATATTGGTGGCCACCCACCTATTTTACTGGCTCGAAAAATACTTTTCCACCTTGGTAGATTTTTGACATTTTTTGGGGGTCCAAACTTTTGGGGCCATTTTGAGGCCCTAAACGACATTTTTTGGGGATTTGGGTCCCTAGGGACCACTACAAAAACTACTCGAGTCTAGTAAAAAAAATGTCTTCATGGTTAGACCTTCCCAATGGGCTATCGTGCACCTAAAACAAAGATCGTATGGAAAAGTTACGACCCCGGGAAGTTGATGTACTAACTTAGCCAAACGGTACCCACATGAATTTTGTTGCTTCATCTCCTAGGGTTAGGTGTTTGGATGTCTAGGGTTTTTGACATTCTTGTTTATTGAAAAATGCCTTCAGAGCCTCATTGTAACCATATTCTTGCGAATGAGCGCAGCCATCACATCTCTTCTCAGAGATAAGCTGCCACCATTCCAACAAGCTTGTTTTCCGCTGCATTTTACAGTTTCATCTTATTTCCTTATTGAATAGAAAACCAATTTTACTGCATCTCTGTTATTTTTTGTTACAAATCTTTTAATAATCTATATTCATTTTGTTTTTCTCAAAAAACCTGGATCAATGGTATTAGAGCGGTCTGCTCTTTGTTGTCTTAATGCATGTCCCCAACGAGGTCAGGGTACAAAGAATTGGGTCTCGAGCTTGTTTCTCTTGAGTAAAAAATCTCTCGCACGCCCAAGCAACCTCTCATGGGAGGAGAAAAAAAATATTATGGGACAGGAGATCGTTTCAAAAAAATTCTTGAGGAATCCCTCATGCAACAGAGGAACAAGATGATCAATAGTTTCGCGCAAATCCTTCGGTGGCTACCAATAGGTGACACATCTTCCTCAAGCGGAGGTGTTTCCCCCTTCATGGTACAAATCAACTTCGATATTCCTATATTTGAATTTCAGATAGACATAGATGTTGTAGACAAGTGGTTGAATCTACTAGAAGGGTATTTTCATGTCCATAAGTTTTTGAATAGAAAAAAGATTAATTTTTCTCTCCTCAAAGTCTCTCCCGATGTCAAAGATTGGTGGGAAAATTTATGTAAGAAAAAGGAAGCATAGGAACCCTAATTATTTATAGTCATGACCACTTGGGAATCCTTCAGGGATGTTATTAAGGAACAATACTACCCTATCAGAAGTTATGATGACTTGTATAGAAAATGGACCACACTGTGCCAAGAAAGAGACCAAGCAATGTCAGAGTTCACAAATATATTCCATACCTTACGCACCAAGATGGGTATGAAAGATTCAAAGTGACATATGGTGATCAAGTATCATGGTGCTCTGCATAGATACATCCACACCGAAGTGGAATTTCTGTACATCTCGTCCTTGGGTGCAACCTACCAACATGTCATCAAAATTGAGCAGAAGCTCAAACAAAAGATGCGACAATTTGGGCATGGGAACTCCTCACAGAAAAATCCAGGAAAGGGCAGCCCCAACCCACAGAACAAAGGATAGAGAAAATATGGACAGTATCAGGACAACCAATAAAATCCACAAGAAAATAAGGACACTGGAAAGACAAAGAAAGATACCAGGAAGTGGTGTGACTTCCATAGAGCCCTTTGCATAACACTATTGAATGCCACTCAAAGTAGTCGTTGGTGGCCAAAGTGAAAGCCTTTGAATCAGATGTGGCTTTTGACTCTGATTCAGAACCAAAAATGGGAAGATGGATCATTGACGCGGAACCTAGTGCCACTGTTTCTACCACCAAGCTCCAACATGGTGAACCGAATGAGCCAAAATAAGGAGAGTGCCTCTTCCATTCACAAATGTGGGTAAAAGGCACTCTATTGCACTTCATCATTGATAGAGGTAGCCAGAAGAATCTCATATCATAAGAGGTCATTAAGCGGTTTGCCTTGTAGACAACGCTGCACCCACAACCCAACACCATTGGATGGCTCCACCAAGGAAGTGATCTTCGCGTCAGCCAATAGTTTCCATTGTCGTACAATATCAAGCCCTTCAAAGATGAGGTATTGTGTGATGTTTCTCCTCTCGAAGTCTGTAATGTTATTTTGGTCCAACCTTATTTATGGGAACGTCATGTTATATATAAGTCTAGGCATCGTAGTGTTATTATTACTTTGAACAGGGAATTGTACAGGATACTTGAGGCAGTCCCTACTAGTGCTATTTCCTTGATCTTTTCCAACCAGTGCAGGAAGGTCATCTCTTAGATCAGGAAATTTGTCTTCTTCATCATTCTCTCTCAGAGTGAGTGAAATATCATAGCCACATCCATAGCCTCCACAACCAATCTCTCCACACAACATAAGCAAGTGGATAAGGTCGTGGAAGAATACTTAGATGTCTTCTCCTCTCCTACTGGGGTACCTCTGCACTACCAGTTCAAGCATCCCATTGATCTGACCCTAGGCGCATCGCTACCTAGTGGGCCAGTCTATTGTTGCTCTCTTTTAGAAAACGAGGAGATCAAGAGGAATATATAAGAAATTCTCCACAAATGGCACATCCATCCCATCTCATCACCTTGTGGGAGCCCAATCATGTTGGTGGAGAATAAAGATGAGACCTCACGACTCTACATTGATTATTGAGCCCTAAATAAAATCACAGTCCGAAACCGGTACCCGATTCCCTGAATCAATGACCTCCTTGATCATATCATGGGGGGGAAATACTTAAGTAAGATTGATCTGAAGTCTGGCTACCACTAGGTCCCAATAGAACAGACAGATGTATGGAAGATTTCCTTCAAGTCAAAAGAAGGTCTTTTTGAATGGCTAGTCATGCCCTTTGGTTTGAGAAATTCCCTAGAAAATTTTATGAGGATGATGGATGATATCCTACAACATTTCACCAATACTTTTGTAGGGGTGTATCTGGATGAAATCCTCATATATAAAAAGACTTGGGCGGAACACTTGTAACACATTCAGTAGGTTCTACACACCCTGCGACAACACAAACTATATGAAAACTTAGAAAAATGATCCTTCGGTATGGACAGGGTCCATTTCTTAAGCTACATCATTGATCAACATGGTGTGCATGTGGATCCAACCAATATCTAGGTCATCCATGACTGGCCAGCCCCAACCACACTCACTGAACTTTAGAGCTTCTTGGGCCTCACTAATGTCTATTGCAGGTTCGTGTAGGGATTCTCTCATATCACATGGGCCCTTAATCGAGTAACCAGGGGTGGTGGTAAGGAAACATTTGTGTGGGACTTTTCCAAACAACAATCCTTCGATGACTTGAATAATTTCTTGTGCTCATCCCCGATACTTTCATTAACCTGCATCATCCCCTATCAAGACAAATGATTCAGACTATGTTGTGGGCGTTGTTCTCACTCAACACATCCACCCTGTGGCATATCATAATGAGACACTATCATATGTTGTCTGTAAGTACCCTAATTATGAAAATTAAATGTACTCCATTGTGAAATCCTACCGCCAATTGAGACACTACATTCTTGGGAAGGAGACAGTCATCCACACTGATCACAAGCCCCTACAGTTCATGCATACCCAAGGAAAATTGTAGAAAGACTGCCATCAAAAGTGGTCAACATACTTACAACATTTCTACCTCAACATCAAGTATAAATAGGAAGTACCAACCGATTTCTCGACTACCTCATCTGACCTCTAGTCATGGCACTCACCATGGTGCTAGAATCTTGCGGCCATGAGACCTTCGGATCGCCCCACCTCTATGAGACAGACCCTGACTTCTCCACCACCTAACAAATGTGGGGTGCCAACTCAGTGGTCGCTAATTTCCATCTTCAGGATGGGTTGTTGTGTCATCTGAGCCATCTATGTGTTCCATCAAGCGAGTACGTGAAGATGATTTGGGAAGCTCACTATAGTTGGGTGGCAGGACACTTTGGCATCGAAACGATAGTGGCATTTTTGCACAAAAATTTCTACTAGATGAAATTTTGACAGGATGTTGACAAGTATATTTGGTCCTGCACTGCCTGCACTATTGCCAAATGGACCATTAAGAAATAGAGCATTTACACCCCTCTTCCTAATCCTAACAGTCCATGGGAATCCATCTCAATGGAATACATGTCGGGCCTCCCATCCACCAAGAGGGGAAATGATCGTGTTTTTTGGTTGTTGATCACTTTTCCAAGATGGTGATTCTAGCTACCTATAAGAAGAACGTCATAGTAGAAGCCACTGCCAAGCTCTTCTTTGAACGAGTATGGGCACATTTTGGGATCCCACAAACCATTATCTCAGACCGTGATAGTCGATTCCTCGACTCATCATGGTTGAGCCTCTGGTCACTCCTGGATACCAAGCTCATCAAATCCACTGTCTTCCACCCCTAGACAGATAGCCAAACTGAGGTTGTCAATTGGATGGCCATACATATCCTATGCACGTAAAATTCAAAACACCCCCACACATGGGATGGGATTCTTCCCTATGTCCAACATAGCTACAAATGAGCCCCGCATAGCTCAATTGGCCACAACCCCTTTCATGTGGGGTTGGGATTCCAACCATTGGGCCCCATGGATGTTGTGCTACCCCCGACGACCACATCAGTCGACTCATCCCCTGCTCCACCAGAAGCTGAAAAATCCACCTTATTCATTGAGTCGATCCATCACATCTGCCAACAGGTTTAGGATATTCTATATAAGTCTAATGCCAATTACAAGCAGTGTCATGATCAACATCGAGTGCCATATAAGTTTCAGGTGGGTGACAAAGTTTGGTTGCATTTGCAGAAAGAACGCCTTACATGGACCCATTGGAAGCTTCACCCACTCTGTTATGGGTCATACACAATTAAGAAGGTTGTGGGTGACAATGATTTTGATCTCAACATTCCCCCCTTCCTTGGTCTGCATCCAGTCTTCAACATGGCTCTCCTTCGGCGATATTTCCCACCATTATTGGAGACCTTAGAGATAGCAGAGAAGTTGACACCAATAGAGATCAACCCTAAATGCATGCAACAGGAATCCAGTGATCAGATTGTAGACACATAGATCAAGTGAACTAAACAACAAAGGATCCAAATTTATTGAGTCGTCAAAGAAGGGCAACTCTTGCACCAAGGCAAGTGGCTCACCAGAGGCCAAATTCAGCAGAAATTTCCTCATCTGATGAGGGAACTCAATGCAATGGATACCATTGCTTCCTAAGGAGGGATAATTGATCCCAGTGGATATCGATGGCCACCCACCAATTCCAATGGCTTGAAAAACAATTTTCCACCTTGGCAGTTTTTCGATAGTTTTTCGGGTTCCAAACTTTTGGGGTCGTTTTGAGGCCCTAAACGACATTGTTTGGGGATTTGGGGCCCAATGAACTGCCACAATCACTTCCATGGGCCAGTCAAAAATTGTTCTTCTGAATTAGAGATTTCCAACAGGCTATTGTGCACCTAAAATGGAGATCGTATGAAAAAGTTACGACCCCGGGAAGTTGATGTACTAACTTACCCAAACGGGGCCCACATGACTTTTGGCATTTCATCTCCCAGGGTTAGGTTTTTTTATGTCTAGGGTTTTTGACATTATTATTTATTGAAAAACACCTTTAGAGCCTCATTGTAACCATCTTCTTGTGAATGAGCTCAGTCGTCACATCTCTTCTCAGAGATAATCCACCACCATTCCAATAAGCTTGTTTTTTGCTTCATTCTACAGTTTTAGCTTATTTCCTTATCGAATAGAAAACCAGTTTTATTGTATCTCTATTTTTTTTTGCTAAGAATTTTTAAATAATTTGTATTCATTTTGTTCTTCTCATAAAATCTAGATCAATATGTGGCAAAAGTTGGTGTTTGATATTATTTACAATGGGGAGAAAGGTGTACAAAGAGGGGGTAAATTGACAATACTCAATTTCCTATAACTTGTTGCTTAGTGCTCAAAATTGAGAAAGAAATAAGTCATTGGAAAGATATTAGATAGGAGAATATATAAATATACTCAGAATTTAGTTTCAGCTTAAGGATTCTCAGGAAATCATAAGGAATATTATTGGTGAACTCGAAGGACACAATTGAGAAGAATGGGAATTTTAGGAAGCCATAATTTTAGCTCGTAAATCAGATTAAAGCATGAGTACGGAACGGTAATCCATAGGGAAAATAGTGGAAGGTCTAATTTCTATTGGGGAGCATTGGGATTCTCCATAAAGTTGCAAGAGAAAGTGGAATTGGATTCCATGAACTGTGTAAATACTCAATGTGAATATTTTTCCAAATAATGTCAAAACGTGGAGGAAATTTCTCAAAGGATATAGGTGACTGACATAGGTAATTCTTTGGTAAGGAATATTATTGAAACTAATGATAATTAATATTCATAAGAATAGAGGCCCACTTGAAGTGAAACAACCTAATAATGGGAAAATAGTGGATGAGCTTATTAACAAGGCATTGATAATAGGTAGAGGAGCCCTCCAACAAAGAGTGTTGTGTGAAGGGATTTATAGAAAGAGGATAAGACTCCATAAATGAGGATTTTTTGGGTTTATTGTAACATCCCCTGGCTTAACCAACGAACATTACTATGAAGATATACACAAAATAAAAGTTTCCTTCTACTAGTTAATTATTGTAGCTTACCAACTACAATTTATACGCATATTTATCTAGATTATGATATCCATAATGAAATGTATATACAACATTCTAAATGAGCATGAATGAAGCTATTAAAATCATTCATAGTATAAAATAAACCATTCACATGCACATAGTTAAGAATACCAATTAAACTCATGGAATAACTCAAAAAATAGATAAACACTTATCTTTGTAAAATGTTTGTGCAACCAACTACCTCAAAAGGAAATTCCACCAAATCATAGACCTATTGTTCCAAATTTCAAAAACAAGTCACCCCTGAGCTAGAGTTAGGAATCAAAAAGAGAAGGGTGCCTCTAACATTCCACCCGTATATCAATATCACACAACCCATTGGTTTCTTCCTATAGCTATCACAAATTTCCTCCAGATCTCTTCCTCTTGACCTATCCAACCCAAGGAATGTACCCTTTCACTACTCTCAATCCATCTAGTGTCCCATTCATTTATCAAGGTCTCTCTATCACTATTAACCAAGAACATATTTGTTGGGAACTCAAGGAACCTCATTGTTGGGAAATCTACTAGTAAAAATAACAACAATCACTTGTTGTTACAATGAAACTCACCTAGGATTTTAGTCTTCAGGCCTGACAACCTGGATCTTTAGTCTTCATCTCCAAAATTCTCCAAACAATCTTCATCATGCTCCAAAATTTTCCCAACCTTCCTGCTTCATCTCCCAAGCTCTTATCCCCTATTCTCTTCTTGTTGTTCATGAAAAACTGAAAGTGAAAAATTACTTGTTACTACCCATACACATTTCCTCCCTTCTCCCAAGACACTTGATTGATCACTCTACCCAATTTTGATTCTGCCTCAAACCCATGCTTCCAATAACTATGGGATGTGACTCTCATACCCACCCTCTTAAATGAATTTAATAATTGGGCTTTAATACACTCAAGAAGAAAATATAAGGTTGTCACCAAATGATAATAAAATTCTGAAATATGGGTTTGAATTACTACCCATAAATAAGTTTTCCCCATGGACCCCTCTTAGACACTCCCTAGGAATTCCCCCTTTTCTTCTGGATTAATCAGCCCCCGTGTCTATCTATGTCCCCAATAGCTGGTATCACATTATATTTATTAAAATTCAGAAAATGCATTTCACATATTACATCGTTTGGTCATAGCCACATTCATATCTACATTATACATTAATTAAACTAGGTATTATAGTGGGTATGTTACATTCCCCCTCCCCTACAATTATGCATTTTCCTCAATGCACAAAACCATGCCTAAATACATACACAAATTTACATCATAATATTTAAAAGATAAAAATTATTCATTCTCTTTACTCTCCCAACAATAGTTCCAACCATAATATCTTGTTCTTCTCAACCTACTAACGAATGTTCCCCCTTCATTTCCCTTAGTATATTTTACTAGACCATTCTTTTATTAGGGATATTAATGCATGTGAGCAAGTATTTCTATGTGGTTCTAGAATCTAGCTACCAAAAAAATGGAGTCTTTCATTTTTAGCTTCTATTTTCTTCAAAATTGACAAAATGTTGTGTGTATTCCTCCCACATAGTTTCTTCATGTTCCCATGTTTCATCTTCAGGGCCATAGTAGGTTAATTAAACCTTTACCATCCCTATGTATTTTTCCTAAAGCACTTTGAATTTCCTATCCAGGATGCAAATTAGTTCCACCTAGAAATCTCCTTGATTTTCCACCTGGATCACAGTCCAATCAATTATGTGGTTAGGTTTAAGCACATATTTATTTAATAATGAAACATGAAATACATTATGCACTCTCATGGAATGTATTCAATTCTCATATCTTATCTAATATTTCAAAAGGCCCACAATATCTCTCTGCCAACTTTTGGAAACAACCTAATCTTATCAAACTTCTTTTGGCTTTCACTTTTAGGAAAACATGTTCTCCCACTTTAAAATCTCTTAAAACATTTTTTTTGTCTGTATAAAATTTATGCCTATCATGGGACTCCATATTCTTCTTGATGTTCACCATATTCTCTTCCATTTCCCTTAACAAATCTATCTCACTAATAGCTTTGTCTACTGGGTTCTCCCAACTCACCAGTATGTTACATTTCCTACCATACAAAAATTCAAATGGGATCATTTTTAATGAGGATTGATACCCCTTATTATAAGAAAAACACACTAAGTGGATAAAGTCATCTAATTTTAATGGTTTTACCATCACATACAATGTGAGCATGTCTTCAATTATCCTATTGGTCTTCTATGTTTTCCCATTTGACTCTGGGTGATACGCCATACTAAGATTCATATTTTTCCAAAATCCTTTGAACAATCCTTTCTAGAATTTGGATGTAAACTTGGAATCTCTTTATGAAACTATTTCCTTAGGCACTCCATGTAGTCTAGAAGCTTCTTTCATGCATATCTCTACAATGTTTTTGTCCTTGTGTCTTGTCTTTATGAGAAACAATGTGCTTCCTTTGTCAATTTTCCACCACTACCATGATGGAATCATGTCGCTTCACTATTCGGGGCATCTTTGTAATAAAGTATTCTTTGACCACTTCCCACTTCCATTTTGGAATGGGTAGCAGATGTAGCATTCCCGCTAGATGTTTGTGCTTTGTCTTTACCTTATGGCACACTAGACATCGAGCTATGTAGTTAGCCACTTATTTATTCATTCTCGTCCAAAATTATCAACACCTTACAGTTGTAATGAATTTTTTATATCCTAGGTGCCAAACGCATGGCACGTTGTGCATTTCTCTCAGCACTATATTTTTCATCTCCATGGAATTCGACACATACACCATGCCTATGTATAAAAGGATTCCATCTTCCTTCAATTCATAATTTTTAAATTTATTTTGTAAATTACCTTGTTGTAAGTTTTACTTTATTTGTAAATAATGTTGATTTGAATTTGTTGCTTCAAAAATTTTATCTTTTAAATTTTTCTTGTACATCCTGATGGTTGAAACATGGACTTCGAAGATCTTATGTTGAGTGCATTATCCACCTGATTTTATTTTCCTTTGATATGTTTAATTTCATAGTCATACTCACTAAGAAATTTCAGCCATCTAGTTTTCCTGACATTTAATATTGGTTGTCTAAATAAATGTTTCAAACCACAGTGGTATGTCCTTATCTCAAATATCCTCTCTATGAGGTAATGTCGCCACATTTTTAATTCATGTACGATGGCTTCTAATTATGGATCCTGAGTAGGATAATTTCTTTCATGCTCTTTTAATTTCTGAGACTCATAGCATACCACATTATATTTTTTACTAAGTACTCCATCGAGCCCTTACATCCATGCATTTGTTCACACTACAAAGTATTCATCCAAATCTGGAATCTTTAATATGGGTGCACTTGTCAAAATATTTTTCAATTTCTAGAAACTCTCTTCACATTTTGGAGTCCATTCAAATTCCACTCCCTTCTTTTGCAAAGAAGTGATTAGGCTTAAAAAATTTGAAAACCCTTTTATGAACCTTCAGTAATAAAAAACAAGACCCATAAATGAACTGACCTATGTCACATTTCTTAGCACTGGACATCCTCTAATTGTCTCTATCTTCTGGAGATCAAATGTTATCCCATTTGTTGAAATGATACGCCCCAAGTATTGAATCTTATTTTGATAAAATGTGCACTTAATTAACTTGGATTACAACTTATAATACCTTAAAACCTTTGGCACCATTCTTAAATGATTCTCATGCTCCTCAGAATTAGAGTAGATGAGAATATCATCTAAGAAAAAAAATATAAACTTTTCCAGGTACTCCCTAAACACACCATTCATCAGACACAAAAAATGGGGCATTTGATAGTCCAAATGGAACTATCGTGAATTCATAACGCCCATACCTTTTTCTAAACATTTCCTTGTTGATATATTCTTCCTTTATCCTCACTTGATGATAACCCGACCTCAATTCAATCTTGGAAAAGTTTATTTCCCCTTTCAGTTGGTTAAAAAGATCACCAATCCTTGGAAAAGGATATTTTTTCATTATGGTGACCTTATTCAACTATATAAAATCAATACACAACCTTAATGTCCCATCCTTGTTCTTTACAAAAGGAACTCAGGATCCCTAAGGTGACACACTTAGGCATATACACCCCTTTGTCAAAATTTCTTCTAGTTGCATTCGAAACTCTTTCAATTCTAGCATGCCAATTATATAGGGTGCCTTGGATACTGGGGAATCTCCTAGCACCAAAGAAATGGAGAAATCAATGTCCCTGTTTGGTGGAAATACTAGGATTTACTCAAAAACATATTCAAAATATCTCAAGACTAAATGGTGTTCAAGAATTACCACTTTATCTCTAGCTACCTCTTCCATGTGGACTACAAAAATTTGACATCCCTTCTTGAAATACTTTTTCAACTACATGGATGAAATTTCTCTAATAGTTACAGCTCTTAGAATTCCTTGAATCTTACCTTGTTGTCCTTTCTCATCAAGAAAATTTATTGTATTGTTGCAACAATCTAGGACAACATGGTGTTTTTCCAACCAATACATACCAATTAGACAATCATATGAACCCAAAGGTATAATGTTCACATCTACCTTTATTTTGAGTCCATTCATGTATATTAGACAATCCTTGACCAAGTCATTGATATTTCTCTTAACCCCTATGGATAACTGAACTAACCAATATTTCTTAGGCCTACTCCCTTGGAGGTGAAATCTTTCAATAATGTTAGAGTTAATGTAAATATGTCTATCTCTAGAATCAATTAAAGTTTATATAAGCTAATTATTGATCTTACCTTCGACTTCAATCATGGGGGATTGATACTCTTCTTTCTTGTTGTCCAAGGATGCATAAACTATTAGCATGATTCCTCCCACATATTCAACTATTTCAACCTCCTGAATGTTGTGGATAGTCCTCATTCTTTCTTTTTTGTGAGGGAAGCCCCTATACAATTGATTCCCCTCACAACCCCAACATTGTACAAGATGATACCTTGTTTGTTTCCCTGAAGAATATACTATCTTATTCTCATTTTTGGATAAATGTCCTTGCTAATTTTATTGGGAGTTTTTCTTGGAAAAGGGTTTCTTAATTTTTTTTTTGCTTTGATCCCACTTTCCTTTCATCTTGTCATTCCAAGTATTTTGGAAGACTGGCCTCCCTCTGCTCTACTCATAGATATGTTTTTCTCTCATTATGGATTCCTCCAAAGTCATAGATTTATCATATTGTATATTTTCATTGTATAAGGAGGGTAACCCACTCGGAAACATTTGTATTTTTACCTTCTCATCCTTTATGAAGTCCACATACTTCAACAATTCAAAGAATATCTTCTCATACTCATCCATTTTCATGCTTCCCAACTTGATTTCAAAAATAACTTTCATATTCTTTTCACATCAATGCTCAGATGAATATTTGTCTTGGAAATATACTTTGAAATTTCTCCATGAGACCCTATTCTCATGAATATACTTGGCTTGTTTAATTTTATCCCACCACATTGTTGAATTCCCTTGTAAGTTGTAGGCTACAATTCTTGTTTCTACCTTGGATGGGTAATCATGCAACTAGAAATATTTCTTCATTTCTAGCAACTAGGCCTTAGCCAATTCTCCCTTCCCATGCTCACCATTGAAACTAGATGGCTTGATATTCTTGATTTCACCTTAAAATATGTCTCCCTTAGGCCTTCTCCTCTATCTCCTAATAAGAGACACCTTTGGGATACTCTCTATTCCTAAACTAGCATAATATCTTCTAGTGGATTGCTTTGTGGAATGATGGTTCCTAATCCTACTCCTTGACTATCTGTTATTCCCATGATCATCCCTTCTGCTATGATATTATGATGTCAATTGTCTATCATAGGATTCTTACTTTGTGCCAGAGTCTGTATTGTCTTTCTTCTACAACATGTTCAAGATATTAATTATATATTTCTGAGAATTCATAACATTTTCATTATCAACCCAATAACTCTGCACTTCTCTCTACAAGATCCTCATAGTTACATATATTTCCTATCTCTTCTTCCATTGAACTCAGTCTCAACATTCCCCGTGCTGACATGCATACTTATAAATTCCTCCACATGAATGTAGGACCCTTCAGAATCTTTCATTTCTATGGTTCTCATAGGAACCAAAATTCATTTTTGAACTTATAATCCTATGGAAAATGTGCATGAAAATAATTTTTTGTTATAAAAAATATATATATACATACAATTTTGGAAAAGAATACATAATTTTTTTCCCTTTAATGTCACCGGTCATCTTCTTTTGAGTTTACTGCAAAGTGTGTTTCTCAAATAAATTTTATAGGTTAATATATGGATTCTCCTCCTCAATAATTTTTCATAAACTATTCATTTTCCCAATTCTGAGTTCCGAGCATAAATTTATGGTCTTTAGAAGTTTTGACCATTTTCCCTTTTTCAACCCTGCATTCTACAAGTTCCTTCTTTCTCTCCTAGCACATTTTTAGATGCCTAGAATTCAAATATTTCTCCATGGATGACTTCTACAGTCCATGAGCTTTCGATAGATTTCTTTGGGTCCCCAAACTAACTCCTGAGATAGGATTTATGCCCTATAGAAGAAATATGGTACTTAATTTTACCCTTGACTGTTTAGGTTGTAACTTCTTCATACAAGATCTGTTTTGTGCTCAAAATAACTCATTGGAAATCTCTCCTTGAGCTCCTTGATTTTATAAATAAAAACTTTTGTACTAGAAGTACAAACAATTTTGTGTAATTATATTTTCTAAAAAAATTGTTTAGGCCCTCAAAAATTCCCTACAAGATGAAGACCTTCAAAAACATGAATTTTCATGGAATATTCACTAATTTATTGTTGTAACAATGTGTTAATTTGAACCTTGAACCTATCATAGTCATATTCTTTATGGTTTATTCCCATTGGAAAAAATAACTCTCCCCCTCTCACAGAACCTTCTAAAATCTATAATTCAAACACTATCGAACTCTTCTCAATGGAAAAATTCCATCAAAAAATGGAGTTTTCCTTACATATTGACCTTTTCGAACTCCAAGATCTAACATACTATAAGGTTCTCTCTTTTAGACTCACTCATTTAAAACCTTCTCCTCGAATGAACCTTCATACAACCTTATCCCAAATACTATCAGGAACAATCCCTTCCAAATCAATCAGAAACACTCCTTTCCAAAACCATCCCTCCGAGGACCTACACATGATTGCTACATGGCACTCTCTGATTCACCATCCCTTGCTGACATGTCCTTTGAGATGGAAAGATAATGTGAAAATTGAATTGGCATTCTCTTCCACCCTCTTTCGTTCCATGAAAGCATGCTCGTCTGATAGATCAGACGATCAATAATATTGTTGATCAATGGCCACAATCATCTCGAGTTCCCAATTTGTGCACCTATTACCTCGGTAGAGGTCACTTCATTGGAAATTGAAGTTACCCTTGAGATTCCCGAAGGGACCTTTCCTAAACCATATTTCCAAGAAATCTAATGATCGATATTACTCGTGTTCGATGGTCTAGATATTCCCAGAAATCCATAGATTTAACTCTGTCATATGAACTTCTCTGGACACCAAAAACACATAGAACCTTCTGAATGAGTATTTATGAAACAAATTCTCCACAAAATTTTACAGTTGATGAAACTATTGATCAATGGCTCTTGTTATTTTAGGTGAATTCCATCAGACTCTTCCCTTCGAAATCATACTCATTCCCAACTCCAAGGTTTTTCCGAAACCTTCTTCCTTATGTCCTATTAGGAACACCCTATTCTGACCTCTTTTGATTGAAAAACAACTGTGGATCCTCATGGTCAAATTAAACTAGGTCGTTGATTACCAAACTTCATGGTCACCATGAAATACACAGGAATTCAACCCTCCAAGGAAAAATTGACTGTACAACCTGCAACTCAACACCATAAATTTTTTTCTTCTTTGTCTGCTTTGAAGCAATTAAACTCGAAATCTTCCCATAAAGTTGGGGATTTCACTTCGTTCATCATTTTCCCCAAATTTGTCGCAAGATGGAATCTAAAACCATGAATCTTCCTAATTTGCACTATCTCTTGCCCCATACAAACTTGATGTTGAACCTTGAGCTCTGATATCAATCTGTAATGTCCCCCATCTTAACCGAGGAATATTACTACGAAGAAATACACATAAAATCAAAATTCTCTTCTACTAATTAATTTGTGTAGCTTACCAACTACAATTTATGCACATATTTAACTATATTATGATAGCCATAATGAAATGCATATACAACATTCTAAATTAACTTGAATGCAACTATTAATCTCATTCACAACAACAAATAAACCATTCACATAAACATAGTTAAGTAAAACAATAAAACTTGCGGAATAACTTTAAAAATAGATAATTGATTATGTTGTTAAAACATTTTTGCAACCAACTATTTTGGAAGGACGGTCCACCCAACCATAGAATTGTTGTTACAAATATCTAAAGTAAGTCACCCCCAAGTTGGGGCAAGGAATGCACAAGAGAAGGGTGTCTCTAACAGTCCAATCACTGCTCAATATCACAAAACCCATTGGTTTCCCCCTGCAATGATCGCAAATTTTCTTTAGCTCTCTTCCGCTCGACCCACTCTCTTACATGATTTTAATGATTGGGCTCTCATAAACAAAAACATAAAATAAAAGGTTGTTCCAAAATGATAATAAAATTCAGAAATATGGATTTGAATTAATACCCATAAATAATTTCCCCCTTGGACCCCTCTTAGACACTCCCTAGGAATTCCCCCTTTTCTTGTGGATTAATTATCCCCCATCTATGTCCGTATCCCTAGCAACTGGTATCACATTATAGTATTATAATCCAGAAAATACATTTCAAATATTACATTGCTTGGCCATAGCCACATTCATATCTACATTATACATTAATTAAACTCGGGATTATAGTGGGGATGTTACATATGTTCTATACTAATCCTAGGGTCCATTGGATAAGGAAATAGGTCAAGCTTGTGTTAGAAAAACAAGATCATGGATCAATAAAAACAAGTGTGGAAATAAAACATAGAATTCAGAAGATACAAAATACAATAGAGACACAGATATACATGGTTCACCCAATGTGGGCTACGTCCACCAAATAAATTTCCAAGTCCTTCCTTTTTATTATCCAGCAAATGAAGGGATACAACCTACAACACACCCGATGTAACTTCCTCTTCTTTCCCTCACAGTCTCCTCACTCAAAATACAATATTCACATTGATACATAGCTGCGATACATTTAACTCATAAAAGAAGGTTTCCTTCTAGGGAAACAAAACCTAACATAACTTATACCATCATATATGCAACCTTATAATGAACGGTCCATATTTACTATGAAATTACAATATACGTTTATAAGGCAAATTTTCCTTTAGGGGCTTCCCCCCTAAACCCCCGTCAGGGGCCCACTTGCCCCTGGAACCCCCAGCCAGGGGGATGAGCCCCCTGGACCTTGTAGGGGGGGGAAATCCCCCCATGCAAGCCCCCTGCATGGAGGGGTTTACAATATTCAGAGGTGTGCAGTCTTCATCGGGTATAAACACAGCTAAAAACAAAGACCTATGAATCAACAAGATAATAAAGCTCCACAATCAATAGTTTGTGCATTTGGATAAAGTGTGAAAGAGGTACAAAGGGAAGTGCAAGGTTGTACAAAAGGTGATGCAAGGTTGAAAAAGGTCTAATAAATAACAAAGGAATATTAGTATTCAGCTACTATAGAGTCTAAATGGTTTTCAAAGGAAAATCAATAGAGATTCTCACATAAAGCACAAATCTATTAGGTGAAGAATGTCATTACATGCACAAGGAGTTAAGGAGGACTCCATAGCCTTAAAGGTAGAAATATAGTGAAGCCTACAAATATTGTTGCAAGAGAAGGAAAAATATATCATGAGATGAGGTGTGACTCATGGGTGGATGACTCATCTTTATGTGCAAGCATAGGAATGCAGGAAGAGGGAATGGTTAGATATGATATAGCAATTTTTGTCTGAATTATTCATAGTAAGAAAGTCACTTGTGTTATTAGAGTGTGCAGTGGAAGAAAGGTACATGTACAAATGGAGGAGTGTATCATTGCATTTGGAGGGGAATGGTATTGAATGGCCAAGTAGTTCTTTACATCGAATCACTCAATGAAATGAATAAATATATTTAAAATTGAGCAAAGTCGTGAATGAGAAAGAGTATTAGAAAGATGGAATAAAAGAATATTTTAGAATGTTTTTTTTTTGTAAATAAAAAGATTGTATTACCTTATAATTCCATCACAATAATACATGTCTAGAAAAGATCCCCAAAATCAGCCATGTGTTCTTCCAAACAGATGGAAACTAGAACAGTTGGTTGAGAGTCTTGATGTCTTGACAAAAGAAAAAAAAAATGCCACCTGTTCTGCCAAACAAATGGAAACCAGAACAGGTGGCCAAGAGTCTTGAAGTCGGAACAGTATGAATTCCTACAATGATTTTGAGAATGATAATTCATACTAACAAAAAAAGAAACAAAGTAGAGATAGATAGTGGGTGAACCCATATTTCCTTTGTCACCATGATTTTTCCAGGTGGGAGCTAAGACAAACAGTTTTGCACAGGTCGAGCATCTTATTTTATCTGGTGCTCCTGAGAGAGCATCAAAAATAAAGTTCAAGTGGATTCTTATCATGATATTCCTCTGAAGTTTCTCTTCCATGTCTCAATGTATATAAAAAATGAGAGACAGATGATCTGATGAGAGGTGGCAGGAAGAACTTGATCCCTGGTTTGGAGTAGTCAAGAGAGGAGGGTAACCTTCAGGAGGGAGAATCCCTACATGTCTCACCTCCAGTGGGAATTATTCTTTAATTATGCAGGTATCCCAATTCGATGTAGCAAGAGTGGTAGGGGTGGACCAAACAGGAGGCAAAGGAGGGACTTGGGGGTCAGGAACCATGTATAGGACAGAAGTCGGTGAAATTTGAATCAGGACATGAGGTATTTATTCCTCAACGATAGCCATAGGAGGTTATTCCAACATCCGATTTTGGGCCGAGGAGGGAGGAAGTGTAACAGAAGAATTGTCTAGATGAACTAGAGAAGTCAAATGTGAAGGGGAGAAGAGGCGTAACCTTTGCTATATGGAAACAAAACTATAGTAGGAAGTCCATCTCTTGGGATTTCCTATTTCTCGAGGCATGATTGGCCGAGTAATCAAAATGTTTAGTAGGAGCAGAGATTATGAATAGGGGAGGAAGAAAATTGGACAAGAACAAGTTGTTCCAAAATCCAAGAGTTGTTCCAAAACCAAATGACAAGAACCAATGCATACCCATTGTAAATGGTGAGGTGTCGAAGGAGTTGAAAGGACCAGGCTTGTGTTCCTCGTACCCATCCTGACCTACCATCAATGTTGTCCGGAGGAAGCCATTAAACTAGAGCCTGTTCTTCATTGCACCAGTACATGTGAGAAATGAATGTCGTTCATCCTGCAATGTATTGAGGAGAGGGTGGAGGCATGTTCATTTAACTTCTTAATATGCATGTTGTCCACCTGTCACCCCATCCGAGGAAGAATATTTTATAATGTTGAAATTCCAATCAATGATAGTTGTATTTCAATATCGGTTGAGTAAAGGATTGGAGAGTGTTAATACTCAATTAGAGTAGTGCATGTTACAACACTATGAATATTGAGAATTGTAGCCAAACAATCTTTGGATAGGATTCTCTAGATAAAGGAGGCAGTTGTGAGATGGTAACACTAGTGGATCTAGTAGATGGAAATGCGGAATGGCCAAGTGGGGCTTGGTTGGAAGATTCAGAATAGGGGCCCATGGTGCACAGTTGACTAGAATGGAAATGCATAGGGAAGTAAGGCTCTACAAAAACTCAAGGACAACCATCTACAAGAACAAAAATAATTAATTAATTAAAGATGAAATAAATATGCATTGGAGTGCATGATAGAAATGATTCATGGAGCATATAATAAATATAGAATGCATGGACATGAAATAGGCATGAAATATCAAATTATTGGTGCATATTGATGTGCATTTGTGCATGTGGGAATGCATGAACATGGTGGTGGCATGCTTATACACTGAGAATAGGGGAGGAAGAAAACTGGACAAGCACAAGTTGTTCCAAAATCCAAGATTTGTTCCAAAACCAAATGACAAGAACTAATGCGTACCCGTTGTAAATGGTGAGGTGTCGAAGAAGTTGAAAGGACCAGGCTCGTGTTCCCCATACCCATCCCGACCTGACATCAATGTTTCTCAGAGGAAGCCATTAAACTAGAGCATGTTCTTCATTGCACCAGCACATGTGAGGAATGAATGTTGTTCATCCTGCAATGTATTGAGGAGAGGGTGGAGGCATGTTCATTTAACTCCTTAATATGCATGTCGTTCACCTGTCACCCCATCCAAGGAAGAATATTTTATAATGTTGAAATTCCAATCAATGATAGTTGTATTTCAATATCGGTTGAGTAAAGGATTGGAGAGTGTTAATACTCAATTGGAGTAGTGCATGTTACAACACTATGAATATTGAGAATTGTATCCAAATGATCTTGGGATAGAATTCTCTAGATAAAGGGGGCAGTTGTGAGATGGTAACATTAGTGAATCTAGTGGCTGGAAATATAGAATGACCAAGTGTGGCTTGGTTGGAAGGTTTAGAATAGGGCCCCATGGTGCATAGTTGACCAGAATGGAAATGCATAGGGAAGTAAGGTTCTACAAGAACTCAAGGACAACCATCTACAACAACAAAAATAATTAATTAATTAAAGCTGAAATAAATATGCATTTGAGTGCATGATAGAAACCATCCATGGAGCATACAATAAATATATATTGCATGGCCATGAAATAGGCATGAAATATCAAATGATTGGTGCATATTGATGTGGATTTGTGCATGTGGGAATGCATGAACATGGTGGTGGCATGCTTGTACACTGAGAGTAGTATATATATATATATATATATATAAAGGACAATGATATTGTTTCTTATGATAGCCCTCCATATGAATACAAATGAGGATGGTGAGAATGTTGATCAAGAGTTTGATGAATGGATATTGTGAGCTTATACAAAGTACCATTTGATTAGGTATTATCAATTAATATAATAACATCCATGCATGTATGAATTTGAAGTTGCTTCTAATGTGTAAATGTGGAAGGGAATTGAGGTAAAAATTTCCTTAGTTAAGTTCTCAATATTTTAATTGGCGTAAAGGTGGGAAGCCTTGAGTATACAAATATTATTTGTTGCTTGAGTGCATCTATGAGAAATTTAGTTGTGTATTTTGTTATGTTGGTTATGATATCATAACCTAGTCAAGACATGAGACATAACCCTTCAGCAGTGATGAATTCCATTAGAGATGGCCATGTGTGAGGCCATGTTGAGGTTCGATATGGAAGGGTTATAGTGACATTCAATTTCATATTGGCCTTCCCCTGTATAAAAAATGTTTTGGATGAAACCTCATTTCCAACATGAGATAACACTAATGAAAGTATATTTCTAGTGTTGTGTATGGGTTAAACACTAAGGTATCCAAATAATCAAGGAAGTAATTGAGGAATATTTTGGATGATGTGTTGCAGTGTGGGCCATACCTACCAGCTCGCATGGTGGAATACATTACATGAACATATGGTATTCTAGAGTCAAAGAAAGGATGCATTGTGTATATGTGGCCATGATTATTGACACATTGGTTTTATTTATTAGTAAAGTTTGATCACATTATGAAAATATTGGTGTGTTGACAATGCATGTACAATGAATGACAATTTCTAGACAATATGATAAATGGTTGAATTCTATTTTTAATGTGAATAATGGCCATAAATTATTAAATTGTTGGTCAATTTCAATTTTGAGATGATTTCATGAAATACTGAAAATGTGCATGAGTGCTAACAATATTGTTTGGTTGTAAGAAAGTTGAGGAAATTGTAGTTAAATTAGTCTTGTATATGACAATGATGTAAGCCCATAAGGAAGGCTAATAGCTACAACTGCAAGAGTGAAACATAACGAGAAGAAATCACATGCCTGAGAAATTTTATTTTCCTATATAAAACAAACTTGAGAAATTAATAATTGAAAATTGCTATGATATGCTAACAATTTGTTTTGTTGCATGCAAATTAAGAAAATTGCAGGAAGAATGTTCTTGGATATGATAGGGATGTAAGCCCATAAAAAAGAATGATATGTACTATTACAAGAGATAAACATAATGACCAGAAAACGCATCCTTGAAAAAAATTGTTTTTGAGTGTAAAACAAATTTGAAAATTTGTAAATGAAAATTGTATGATGATGTCTCATGATGGTTGTATGTGTGTACAAATGATATAGTTGCTATTGAATATGATAAATTAGGAAATAAGGCTATTTTTAAGACAATGGAACCCTATGATTTCCATAGGTTACATATTTCCAGTAGGAGTTTGGTAGTAAGTTGGCACTCTCCTTGCATATGAAATCATTAACAAGATGGATTGCCCAAGGGACTGTGCAATAGAGAAGTGGATGTATGACACTAGAGCGCAAGTATATCAAGGAGGAGGAAACTTAATAATACATATGATATGGTGGCTGGAATCATGCGGGCGTATCAGAGAAGAACATACAATCTGAATAATGAAAGACATATACTAGGCATATCTTGGGGACAACAGAAAAACCAAGTTGTCAAGCCTGAAGAGTGAACTCTTGTGTGAGTTGCACTACAAAAACATGGTTGTTGCTAGTTATTCCTTGTATTTCTTCCTAGAAACAAGTTTCCCTTGAGATCTCAGTAGTGATATTCCCAATGACCTTTGCCACAGATACTTTGATAAACAAATGGTGTGGCCCAATGGACTAAGAATAGTGAAGGGGCCACGTTCCTTAGGTTAACCCTGATAAAAAAAATGGGACACTTAGTGGACTAAGAGTAGTGAAGGGGTATATTCCTTCGGTTGGGTAGGTCAAGAGAAACAGATCCAGTGAAATCATGATAGTTGTAGGAGAATGCCAGTGGTTTATATATATGTTTTGGGATAGGGTTTCTCTGTATCTATGTTTTGGGGTCAGAGAACTTATGTATTTATGATTTTTTGGGGCCAAAGAACCTATGTATTTATGGTTTTGGGGATAGAGTTCCTACACATTCACATTTAAGACGGAATTCTTGTGTAATTTTAGGTTGGAGATCCTATATGTTGATTAATGGCCAAAGATCCTAGCATTGTAATTGTATGTACACCTGGTGGTGTTGTGCACTGAGGATGATGAAATAATAAGGGGGAGGGGGATGTAACATCCCGAGTTTTAATCAACGCAAATTATAATGTAATTGTATAAATGTGATTTAGGTTGGTGAGTCAATGTGTTGGGGTGAAGAGATCATATTGTATTAATGTGTCCAGAGGTTGAATGGTATATTATTTGCATTGAAATAATTAATAAAAATAGTAATCATTGGTTGTGATACGAAAGGAATGAAGAACTATGGGGGTAGATGATTCCTCAAGAGAGAGGGAGTCCAAGGGGAAATTATTCATGGGTATTAATCCAACACACATTCTTGAAATTATTCTCATTGTATATAACTATAACATACACAACTCCCTAAGTACCCTTTTAAGGGATGCAGTATTAAAATTTTTATTTCTCTCAAACATATTTAAACCACTTCTTGAGGGAACCATAGTATTTTTCTCGTCGGGATATTTCCAACCACTATCATCATGCTCAAAACCGATCTCTAGATCAAAAGTTGTGGCCCCTTAAAGTTTGAGGGTCCTTACCATATCTATCTCAAGTCACTTCATTTCCATGTGGCTCCTTTCACTTGTCTTCCTACATGGCATAGACATGGAATCCACCAGTTTACCCTTTGACTCTCATCATATCAGACCCTTGAACCTAATCTAGATCGAGGGCTCTGATTCATTTGTTCCTCTCTCATCAGAGATAATTCTCCACAAATTTGTATCCATATCCAAACGACATGCTCTGACCATTCATATTTCGACAGATATGATGACTCTTGGGGTTAGTAAATCAACAACCTTGAATGTGTCAAAGTCTTTACACGCATGACAGTTAATGTCCATTCCTTTTTAACCTTTTCTTCTTGATCATGTGGGTCCCACAGGGATTGATGACTGAGATCACATCTCTCCTATTCTCCAATCTATGGTTGTGATCACCTCTTGGATTCCCTCCTATCGGAGTGCCTTGTAGAGCCTATGAAAGATCAACTATTGTTATTTCTTGTAGTATTCTTCGATCAATGGTTCATATCTTCCCTCAGGTTTTCACCTACATGCACCAAATCCTCTTGACATGTGATGCCATGTATGCATGACACATGACACCACCACCCCCTAACACATGGAACTTATTTTTATCACAAACATTTACCTACAGGCGCCAAATCACTATGTTACGTGGAACCTTCTATGATCGACATGTGGAACCATCCATGTCATCCTCTTGAGCCCTTAACTAAATTTCAAAAATTCAGATCGTATGTTAAGTCCCTCTGAACTTAGAAGATCAACGATCTAGATTTCATCTCATAGCTTCTTTGATCCTGATAGATCAACCACTATGATTTCCTCTCATAGCTCCTTTGGTTTCAGAAGATCATTTATCCAGGTCCCCTTCTGAAGCTCCTTCATCAAACTATATCTACGTAACTCTCTCCAAATAGCAACCTACGATGCATGGTTGAGATCTCTTCATCTGATATCTAATGGTAAGGGTTAAGACACATTTCTCCAGGTATAAAACTCAAGCTTGTATTAGGCCTATCCTATGAATTGCAAATTGACACATGACCACCTATGTACACGTTGGTTGTCGTCTGTCTCGACACATGGCCCTACAGCTTGACCATGACATGTGGCACTCAAAATCCATTACAAGGTCCATCCTAAGAGCTTGATTCTACTTGAAACATGGACCAATATATGTATGCCATGTGGGATAATTTTGATTTGACATGTCACTGTTAGGCGTATGACCCTCCTTCGTTTGCAATCTTAAGGCTCAGAACCAACCTCTTGTTGGCAAATAGTGAACAAGCAATGAATGCGTGTTGATGGTTGTTGTCATTAATGGAAACAGTGGAGACAACAGGATAAGAAGGATAAAACCCCGTGGGGATTCGGAAGTAAAAGCTCAGGAGGAACAGCATTGAAGAAAACACGCGCAACAAGAGCTTACAGAGAAAACGCGCGTAGCAAGACAGAGAACAAGTGACCGTTGGATCTCATTCAAATTTCCCGAAAGGATGATAACTGTCAGATCTTCAGAAGTTGCACAGATGTTAAGCGCAGGGATTAAGTCCTACTGTGCAGAGGTGAAATCCTGGAGGCATAGGGACCGTCCATTCGCAAGGACAGGTGGCATAGAATCGGGCGCTGTTGGAGTTATGCTCACCGGCGAATTGGAAATCGAAGTTTCACGAGTCCCGTGTTCAATCACAACAAAAACACCGAAATCGCGATATACGATTTCACGATTTGATCATAGCCGTTGAAGAAAGAATGATCTGTACCGTGGAATCTCTGCATGGAGTGCAAGTACTGGTATGGTTGTGGATATGACTCACTAACCGTTGGATTCAAGCGCAAGACCCGATCATCGTCGGATCAAAGATAATCTGCATGCCCTTTAAAGAACAAGGAGAAGTGGGAGTAATCGCGATGTGCAAAATCCTGATCTAATCTGAGTCATTGAGCTAGAAGTGATCTGGACCGTTGAATCTATGCATGGAGAATCGGGAATCGACAATCGACACTTTGCAATGTCAAAATCTCTTGACAATGAGAAACCCGAAATTGTGATATGTGATTTCGCGAATTGATCTCAGTCGTTAAAGAAAGCAAGAGATGCAGACCGTTGGGAATCAGAGTGGTCACAAAGTGAAGGTCACGATGAATGGAAGCTAAGCTCAGCAGGGCTAGCACCTGGAAAGGAACCATTGGGAATCGGAGAATTGTGAGTCTGAAGGACTTGTTAGTTGTGACATCGCAAATGCCGAAATCGCGACGAGTGAAATCCCGATGTGATTTGAACCATTGGATCAAATATTGATTGAAAGGTCACTGTTCTCTCTCACAGTTAATGACTGAGTATGATTTTTGTTAGTGAAACAGACTCATTATGAAGAATTAGTTAGCATTTCAGATGAGGATTCAGTTACTTACACAGTTGTCGTTGTTCTTGCCGAAGGAGATGGGAAGTGGAATCGTCAAGGAAGGATGTATAAAAGAAAACGAGTGACATTGTATGCGGTTGGTTGTTCTATAGGGAAAATGGAATGAAATAGTGAGAAAGGAGTAAGGAGAAGATGTTGAGGATCAAGTTTAATTGATGTACAGAATGAAATGAAATGTATATTAGAAACAAAGAAAATGACTGGGAGAGTAGAAGAAGAACAAAATGACAAAAGAACGTGATGCAGAGCAGACCTGTTGAGGAAGAAAAGAATTGCAGAACAATTTGCAAAGCAGACCTGTTGAGGAAGTCATGAATTGCAGAAAGA
The DNA here is from genome assembly GCA_009831015.1 of Picea engelmannii. NCBI lineage: Eukaryota > Viridiplantae > Streptophyta > Pinopsida > Pinales > Pinaceae > Picea > Picea engelmannii. The sequence continues at coordinate 331,163 of ML779203.1, read as the reverse complement.
TATGCAGAGCAGACCAGTTGAGAACAATTTGTTGAAGATCAGAATTACAAAACAGAGTGAAGTGGTAAGAAGTGATTTATCTGAATAAGTTGTATGTGTTTTCATTATTTATTTTTTCTTGGGAGGTCGGGAGGTGCTCGGGAGGACTGTTGTCCTCAGAAGTTCAAATGGATGCTTGAAGACAGGAAGTTGTAGCATCCATCTGGTTGCAGCCAAAGAAACTAGGGTGGCAGGGTGGTGCTAGGGATAACAAATGTTCTCTGTTATGCAGGTTGGAGCCTGTGTAACTGGAAGTTGGTGCTTCCATCCAGTTGGTGCTGGAATAATCAGGAAGTTGGTGCTTCCATGTAGTTGGTGCTGGAATAAACAGGGAGTTGGTGTTTCCTTCTAGTGGGTGCTAGAGAAATCAGAGAGTTGGAGCTCTCAAACAAGTTGCAGCTTGTAAAACAGAGATAGCAGCCTCACATTGAGTTGGTGCTCAATTGTAAATGATGTACAGAATAGAAAAAGATTGCCTATCATTTCGAAGAAGAAGAGGTTTTCTCCCTTTA
>ML779203.1:299360-330593 GCA_009831015.1 Picea engelmannii | reverse complement strand
GTATTTCCAACACCTCTAGGATCAGATCCTCCTTTCTTCAATCTATGGTCCTGGTCATCCCTCGTAGTACTCCCATCAAATTTCCTTCCCTACGGGGCCCACCACTCCTTCTGACCATCCCTATTTGATGAACAATTGATATTTTTTCGATGCTTACATCTAACGACTAAAGTTCAATCATATTGTTTAGGGCCCTTCTCACCCAACCGAGCCATGCTCGAACCATTGACCAATTTGACTATTTCTAGGAATCACCCTAAGGGACACATCATCTACCACACTAGCGAGAAACGTGGAAATCATGTTGTTTCATGACCACTCTATCAATAAGACAAGGTACCATGACACATGTCATAACCATCGTTTGACATGTGGACCTCCGTGTGGACTTGATGTGGTGTACATGTCACCAGTGATGCAGCCGAATTGCCTAATCAGGTGCAAACACTTATCCTACCCATGGCATGCTAATCGCTAGGCTAGCACCTTCGTCACCCTGATGTGACTCCCCTTTTTCAATATTTACTATGAGAAAAAGGTAGGGCCCATGATGAATTGATGGTTGGGATTGATTCTCGCATCCTCTTCAATCGGCAACCTAGGTCGCCTCTCAAGTTTCCTCCATCATAATGCATCCACTCCGGGTCTCCAGTAATTACTCTAATCATCTTTCCCCTATGATATCTCCAAAAAGGATCCAACAATCCAGATTATCCCTCAGAACTCTCCTTGTCGTAGTACTTGAGCTAAAGGTACTCCAACCATCTAACTTTGATGATGCCTCATCGTAGGGGTTAGAAATGGTCTCGATTATCTCTCGGAGTCACTCTATAATAGATCAATGGTCCTTATTAGCTCGAAATTCCTCATCTCCTAGCACCGTAACCTACTCTGATGGAGGGACATGATCTATTCACAATGTCGAATGAGAAACTATGATTCATTTAAGCTTAAAACATTGAATTTATCCACGTTATGAGACAAAAATTAGTACTTGGTAAATTTTTAAGGGTTCTTCCTTCAATTAATAGTCTAATATTGGACTTATCCTTTCCAAGACATATTCCATGCCCCTTCTTTAGGTTTACTATACCTTTTGGAGCACTCACCTTTCCCTGAAACCGTTAAGCCATTCTTGCTTCACCGTTTAGGTGGGGTTAGAGTTTTTGTTTTGCACGATGTCCACATTGGGACAGAGGTTTCACTAGAGGTTAAGTCTCCCCACATTATAAAGAGACATATCTCGAACCACGACTATGGTTATAGTTTTGTCTCTTCTAGGAGGAATATCAAAGTACTTCTTCCTCTTGGACTTATCATGGGTCTCTTACCTAAAATGCATGGATATCGTTTCCTAGACACCACACTGCAACAAATTTTATACTACATATGTAGGAGGCACAAATATATAATTTCATCCATAAGAGGGAACCCTTGTAAAATTCCTTAATCATTCAAGGTAAAAGGAATGATTATTGTTATTAGACATGCACTACACATACAGTTCCATAGAGATACATTATCATACCAGTATAATAAAATTCCAAAATATGATACACAAGCCATAAAACATGTTTTCACTTACCATACCATCACAAGCATGAGTCATTTTCTTTCAATTGAGTACACAAGGTGGAAGACACTTATCTGTTATAGATTATATCCAGTCAAATGACTGTGGGTGTATGAATTTCCACCCTACCATAGGCTTTGTATGCTTGGTTTCTATGGAAATAGGCCATCCTTGTGCCAAGCCATGATATCACCAGGGAACCTCTCTTTGTTTCTCAACAAATTTGTTAGCGAAACTCTCCCTAAGACTACTCTTAGTAGAGATTCCCCACACCCTCCTAGCTCAGGCATCAAAGAGGTTTTTCAGATACTTTCTCATTATCAAGCTCACAACCTTCTCTTCTCATGTTAGGTTCTATACTCTCCCATGAGTCCTACTAATCCCTCTCAGAATCTCCTCTCTTCTCTTTGAAATCATGTGCCTCTCTTGCATTCATAGCATGGGAATATTCTCAACCTATCATTCTATTTCCTGTGTCAGAAGGAAACTCATGGATCAATCAAGGGAACTAGTGGTGATATTTATTGTTTTCCTCTAGCTGATAACTTCCTTTTCCTTATGGAAACCCTCCATAGTTCCATTCATTTGGGTGGTTGGTTGTTTAAATACTGATCCTTCCTCATTAAATGATTTTCCTTAAAATTGGGGCTAAGGGAAATAATCTGAATAGGGCTTGAGGTTATTTAGGTTAATGGGGACTCCTCTCATTCCTCTAGTGATATCATGGCTATTACTTTAAGGCTTCACCCCATAGTCATTTTTTGGCATTTGCAATTAAAAAATAATACATTTACAATATTTACATGCCATTGTACGGAAATCATCAATCATGATTAATTACATATACTCAGGATTTAGAGAGGAGAGTGTTACAATAACCTTCTAAATTGTTGTTGAGTGTTCCTAGAGTCAATAATTAAACTCATCTAAGAGGGTGGGTGTGATAATTCACATCCCATAGTTATTGGGGAGCATGGGATGAAGTAAGACAATCTTTGGGAAGAGTGAGAGTCAAGAAAGCTAGGGAGAAGAAGGGAAATTCGTATGCAGAATAAAGACAAGTTTTACATGTTGATTTTGGATAGCAAGAGAGGACCTTAGTGTTGGGAAGAGAACCAACCATGGTATACTTGAAAGAATCCATTGTTTGGATATGTTTTATGTGGAGAAAGAGGCATGTGCACATGTAAAATGAGTTGTAAGCCTATAATGCAATTTCCTGTAGAGGAAACGACTAAGAGCCTCATGAAGGATGTAATGAGAACTCCTTGGGAAACTGAGAGTTCCTCTCTAAACAAGTGTAATGGAAGTCATGGTAAACAAATTGTACATCCTGAGGGACTATGATAAATGAAGGAAAGGATGATTTTAGGGGCTAAATTTCGCTCATGGGCTAATTTTCCATGGTTTTTCCCAAAAACTGATTCGCCATTCTAAAATTGATTCACCCAAATTCTATAGGATAAAATTATTTTACCTCTAAAATCGCCAAAATTTTATACAAAATATATAAAATCCTTAGAAATTTGAATATATTTATGAAAATATTGCCAAACATTTATAGTTAGCATACGAAGGATTAGTAAGATTCACCAAGGTTTCTACATTTTAAAATAAATTTCCATCCTTAAAATCATCCCTAAATGAAGGGCGTACATTCCTTGGGTTGTGCAGGTGGTGGGGAAGAGACTTGGAGGATTAGAACTATTGTGGGAATAAAACCTTGGTTTTGGGGCTTTTGTGTGTGGAGAGTGGACAACCAAGACCATTCAATCTCCTTGTGGACCCATAGCCTCAACTTGGGGGTGGCATGTTTTTGAGAGAAAGTGAACAACAACGCCTATGGCTAGGAGGTTCATCCTTCATATCCATCCAATTGGTTAATTATTAATAAATAGGTGTTATGTTGTGTATTATGGTTATTTCATTGTGCAATTGGTTTATATGAATTTTGTGTGTGTGTTGATTGCTTGAACAATTGCATTCATGTTTAATATATGTTATTAGATGGATTTGGAACTGTGATATTAGTCAAATAGTTAAATTTGTGTGTGATATGTAGCTAATAAGCTAGAGGAAATTAAATAGTAGAACATCTTATGCTTTAATGTGTTTTCCACACTAAATGTTCTTGGCTTGGGTTTACAATAACTCATTGTATTTCATGTCTTCTTTCAAGTCCAATCTTCTTCCATTGGATGTAGAATTCTCTGATATATGAAGGTAAGAAGAATATTAACTAAAATTTATGAGCTCTCATTGGAACATTAGAGTCTGAGTGGGCCTAATGGTTAAGAACATGTGTTTCCTCTTGAGAGGTCACAAGTTCAAATCCAGAGGGGGTTAGGGTAGAGTAGGGTATTCTTTTAACAAGGTTTCATTCTTTGCACTATGACATATATACGATGGTTATAATCCTTTGGATAACATGGGAAAACAACATTTTTCTTCAACTAAAACACTTGTTGGATGTGTAAACATACCCAACCCAAGAAATTCAATTCCCTATTTGGTTGGTCTGACTCTTTTCCTTCCTTCATGTCTATTAACTGACCTATGAATGGATAGAATTCCACGAGAACCAACAACATGATCCTGTTTAGAAGCTCGAATATCGTAGAAGATCCTTTATCTAAGTCCATGAGAACCAGCAACAGGATAATGTTTAGAAGCTTGAATATCGTAGAAAATCCTTTCTCCAGGTTAGTTTTATAGAATAGAAGCCTTTGGATGATGTTGGAGAGGAAAATTCTATGCTTCACAGGGGGATGGTTGGGGCCACGAGTGAAACTCTCTTCAAATAAATATTCAAATAATTACCTACACATACCTCCATCATGGGGTTGCAAGCCATGTCCATCTGTGATTTGTGCTTGAGGTGTAAGTGGCGATCATGAGAAACACGTGGAAAAAATATTCAACTATCAAGGAGTCATTAAATTTTAATTATAGAGGGTGTTTGTTAACATCAATATTGACCAAAGTGTAATACCCCTTGGTAAAGATGTGCAATTTTGATTGACTTGACATTGCGGTGACCAACATAAGTTGGGGTTTTTGAACAAAAGAAGTCGTATGAGCACGTCGAACAAAACAAAGTGTGACATTGACTTCTTATAGCATGTGAGCTTGGTCACCTTGGGTGTGCGACCATCCAAGGGGATCTTAACCAAGTGATCTGGATTTAGGAGTAGAATGAATTGATAAACAGACTAAATACAATAAACATAGAGATATGGAGAACAACACAGATATCCAGTGAACAATATCTTCTATTGAATAAATGAAATAGGATGAAACTATAAAACTGCATAACTAAAACAACTTGCTCAAAAGGTGGTAGTTATCTCTGAGAAGAGATGTGGCTTCTATGCACATCTATCTGAGAAAAAATATTATAGTGAGGCTCCATAGGCCTTTCTAACATTACTCATGAATTCCAAAACCATAGACATCCAAAAACCTAACCTTAGGTGGTGAAACACCAAAACTCATGTGGGCCCCGACGGGTAAGTTGGTACCTCAACTTCTCAGGGTTGTAACTTTTTCATGCAACCTCTGTTTTAGGTGCATGATAGGCCATTGGAATTTTTTTTTCGAGAAATACACATTACTCTATCAAACTCTGACTATGTCTATAGTTTGACTATGGAAAGCCAAAAAAACATTATTTAGGGTCCCAAAATGGCCCTGGAAGTATAGAAAGATATGTTGACATGAAAATATCCAAAATAAGTCAGCTAAATTAGGTGAAAGGCCACTAGACTCCACCTGGAAGATGTGTAGGGATTCAAATAACCTTGGAAGTGTAGAACCCACAATTATAAAGAAGTACAGAAGAATGTCCTAAACTAAAAACTATCAAGAGGAGCCAGTTGGAATAGGTGGGTGGCCACCAATATCCACCTGGATCACCAAGGTGTCATGAAACACATGTAAGATAGACCATGGGATGGTTGAAAAAGGGTTGTGGGAAATAATTGGGCACCCAACTTAGAAAACGAGTCTGATCGGGAAAGAAGGGAATTCTTAAGTGAGTGGGTCTGACTCACATAAGGGATATGTGCACCTTAAATTAAAGTTTCCCAAATGGTTATGTGGAAAACTTATCAAACAACGAGTCGACTCATGGGACAACGACAAAATGGTTCATATGGTAAAGTGTCTATATAGGCACAAGGGTGAATACCAAAATGAAGGAAATAAAATTGGAAAATAACATAAGTTTGGTAGCCAAGTGAGGGGTCAAACGAACTGAGGCTAGGGAAACATGAATTGTAGAAATCAAGCATGAACGAGAAGTGGATCTTGTGACTATGGAACGAAGTGATCCACAAGGGTGGGAATGATGGAGGTCTGTCTTTTTTTTTCACATAGGTGTATTGTTGGATATAATTGAGTGAAAGCTCCTTGTAAATATTACCTGGTGTGGCACGAACTAAAGGTTCAGAACACAATTGTCTTTTGTAATAGAACTTGGTGATTAGGATGGTTTGGCTTCTCGTTCATGTATTTTTTCCCTCTAGTACTGTGGTTTCATGTCCTTGGTGTCTTTTTGGATAAATATAAGAACTTTGTAATTGGTTAAGTAAAGAACACATGTAATTGAATAAGTGACTTGAGACATAGTATGGGTGTGTCATGTAGTGAACCATAGTCTGGACGAAGTAGGTTTTGATTTGGTTAAGCCATCGAAATGAAATTTCATGGTCGTGCATGACCCTCAGGTGTTGGGTGAAACCATGGGAGGACTATAGGTCCATGAAAGATGGTATCAAATCATGTAATAGATCGTGCATCAGAGCTAACTGTGTAGAGTTTATTTGGTGGATGGCTTGGTGAGATATTCATGACTATCATTGATGGGTGTTCTATATGCACTAAAAACCATCAATTAAATTGTCAACCCGAGGTAAGTAAACTTAGAGTTGTAGCACTATATGTGCCAAGGCAAAAAGTCTAGAAGTAGTATATTCTAATTAAAGAAATGGGCTATCTAAGGGCTAATGTATTCAAGCAAAGACTATTAATGATCAAATCCTATCAAGAAACTTAAACTATTTATCTGAAGTAACTTTTGAGCAATGGATCGTTGGATTGTTCTAAGAAAGCAAATGAAAACACTACTTTAAGCAAGTTAACTTAATCATTACAATAAGCAAAAGAACACTATCTATTTAATCTATTTAATCAACAATAACAACAACAAACTAATCTAATTAATCTATTAGAATTCAATGAACAACAACAAGTAAGCAATTGAACAAGCAAGAAACTATCCTATTAAAGCACGTAAATAAGCAAGAAACTACCCTATTCAAACTAACCTATGGAAACATATTTAGCAAGTATATAAGCAATCAAATAACTAACCTATGGTAACTCCAACAAGTAAACTAATCAAAATTACTCAATAAGTAACTAATCAAACTAATAAGCAAGTGAACTCTATTCTTAAGTTAAACTTCATAATTACTTCTAATTTACAAAAGGAAATCTTAATCTACTAAATTCAAAGCATCATGACAATAAAATTAATCAAAAACTACTCTTTAATCTACAATAAGAAACTATTCTTTAATCTACCAAAGCAAGAAAACTATTCTGTAATCTACAAAAGCAAGAAATCTTCAAATATAGTGTTGATGGTTATGTCTTCGGTGTCTTATGATATCATGATGGCGTTTAACAATTAACGATAACTCAAGAGGGATAAACTCAATATTGACTTCTATAGCAAAGTGAAAAGTATGAATTAGACAATCTAATGAGAACTTAGCCATTATAGAAGAAACATCAACTACCCTGTAAATCCATGTGATTCTTCAATTTATGCACTAGTCATCAATAATATGAAAACATTATTCTATTTAATTCAATTGTATTCTATGCTAATGTAAGAAAATTCATACTACTAGAGATTCATAACCAAAAACTAAACTCAATAATCAAACTTCAAATTAAAATTGCAATCTAGATCTAGAATGGAAATTGCATAAAGTAAATTAAACTAATAATATTTTAACAATTTAAATTGCAAAGGGAAATATTCATAAAGACATAACTCAAATCCTATTTCTATTGCAGCATATAATGAGAGAATAAATAAGAAAAATAAATAACAACTCGATAAGCAAACTAAGTAGCAATTAAATAAACAAACTATAAATAAAAACTAAAACTAACAATTATCCATCCATCGAAACTTGCCAAAGAAACTATTAATTTTGTTCTACTCTGTTTTAACCCAATACTTTGTTCTACTTTAATTTGTAGAAATTCAGACTAGTATCTAATCACACAACACTATTAGTATCTAAGCTTGCAAGCTATTTCCCATTAATTAAAAAGTCATGGGATATTACTATCCTTCATAAGTAACCTACAAAAAGAAACTGAAGAAATTAAACTATGAACAACAATTATACAGTAAGTAAAAATAATAAAAACTCATGTACAGGAAATAAAAGAAATGACAACTACACTACGTGAATTCACAAGCTAATTGACTGAATATTCACCAAGACCACTAGTGGGCCCCACAACAGGTCATGGCTACTCCTTGGAAATGAATCATGGGCTCAAGCAACACGATTTCAACATTTAAAAAAAAACAGTTTTACACAGTTTAGAGAATATGTCTTGAAATGGCAAAACAAAGCTACCTTCAAAATTCTGAGCTTAACTATCCTTTGCTATTTTTTTGAACATTGTTGTGGTATTTATAGAGGTTACAAACTAAGAGGTAAACCATTGGAAGGTTCGACCTCCTCTAAAAACAATAAATTACACTTAATGTGTCGGACACAGTGTCGGACACAGTGTCGGACTCAGTGCCAGATGGAGTACTTGATGTTGAATTGAAAACCATGAACTACTCTCAATCCATTCAGAATTACATGAAGCAACATGAATGGGACCTAATTGGGCATACTACGCACAAAACCCATGTGCCAGATTTTTAATATTCCACTTCATGCTCCCACAAATTAATTTTGAAGTTAGCTTCTTGTAATAGTGCCAAATGAAGTACTGGATGAGCTGTTGGATGGGAAAATGCCATGTGATTTTTCCCTATGACACACAGGCTGCGAATTAGCTTCTTGGTATCATTAAATCATGTTGAATTACAATTGAAACCATCATAAAACATCAATCATATGTACCTGGTGTAAGCTATAGCAATTTGATACAAAAATCATTCAAAACTTCTTCAAAATAGGAAGATACACATATAATATTGGCCAAAAAGGATCTAATCATCATCATTAAATTAACCAAATCATGAGCCCAACATTACCCCCACACCTAAGATTTTGCAGGTCCCACTGCAAACAAAAAGGAATTGCCCCACATGACTAAACTTGTTGAGAAGGATTAGCTTTAGAAGCTTCTCCTTGTTGTTGTGAAGATTTTGTTTCGTGTCTCTTATGTCCCTTCAATTGTGCCCTAAGGTTGTGGTTGGTTTTGGTCATTTCATCAACCAATGATTGAAGGGAATGCACCTTTGCTTGAAGTATTGCATTGTCATGGTGAAGATGCTTGTCCAAAGTTTTCCTCTCTTTCAATTCGTGCAGCAGATGATCATTTTCATGTTGTAGCCTTTCAATGGTTGGAGCAAGATCAGATATCTCGGAAGAGGGCTTAGATCCCTTGAAATATGTAGAAATTCTATCGGTTTTAGGATTTGGGGTAGTCATCTGTGAGGTAGGAGTAATAGAGGGTTTATAAGGAGAAGTAGGTTCAGATTTTGTCTTTCTATGAGGTTCCAGTTCTTCTACAGACACTTCCCTATGTATTTTGTGAGGGATTTCGAGATCATAGGACACTTGGATAGGGTCCAAAGTGGTCAGGGGTTTTTCATAATCTTTTTCTCTTGTGCTCCGGGTACTCTTTAGAAAGGGTCCTCTATTAAATAGATTATCTCCTCTCCTATTTGTGGGGACTGCAGGAAAGTCTTGTTGAATTACCTCTTGTATTTTTTTGGGTGAAGGATCAATAGACATGGAAGGCATTGGGGGGTTATCAATATGCTTCTTGGTATTCTCTCCCGATGAGGCTGCAGGGGTATCAACAAGCTTCTTGGACTTTTTCTCTGATAAAGGAATAGCTTGAGGAGGAGTCTTTGGAGAATGGGGTTTGGGTGGAGTGACAGTCCCTAGATCAAGTGTCTTCTTGCTAGCTTTGATTGTAAGATGAGGGTTTGCAAATTGATAAATGAACTCATCCCACATTTTCCCTTGTTTTTCCAACTCGGCTAAGACAAGAAGTTTGAAAAGGCCGTGGTGAAATAGGCTATTATGGGGATTGGTTACATTCTTCCTCACTTGGGAGGACATTTTATCAAGACTCTTTAAGAAGTAAAAGGGAAAATTCAATGGCTTATTGAACTAAAAGTGAGCTAACAATATCAATTATGTAATGAATATAAACCAGTTAAGTGATCTGTTAAGGATATGTACAATAATTTATAAAATATAGGGAATTAGCATTTCAAAAAAAAAAATAACTATTGATGTCATAGCCTGTGTCATAAAAACAATACACTGAAATTCTTACAAAGATTCTAAGATTCTACTTCTTCTAGGCAGTGTTATTATTTGTCAACTCATGAAACCCCTCCCCCACACCTAAGTATTGTGACACCTCATAATAAAAAATATAGGAAACCAGTCAATTTTTTCAATAGATGAAGATTTACAGCTTGTTCAGTGTAGAGATAAATTTCACAAATTGGTCTGACGAGACGGTTAGAAGATGGCCCCACCTATAGGATAAGAGCTCATATATATAGATAAGAATAGGTAGATGAGAGAGTTTCAAGATAGTCTCAAAGGTAGTTCCCAATGGAAAATTTATGGAGTTCATTAACCTTAACTTAACCATACATACTTCATGTCAGGTTTGTCTACAAGTAATGTCGTACATCAGGACAAGTTTAAATTTTTATTTATTTTTTGTCAGATTACCATCCTCACTAAATAGAATGCCCCGTTTCTAGGAAGCATGTTCAGTACTCCGACGGGTTTACCTAGTCATACCACAGGCCGGTACCTGCTGCGCGCAGACCTGTTCAGTATCCCGACGGGTTAGCCTCTTACAACCTCAGAGACTGGCCCTCCATATTTTAATATTTTAGTATAAGATTTCTCTTTGCAAGAATATGGGGGGACAACTATGAAACCAACTTTTTTCTTTTTTCTTTTTTCAATTGGGATGGTATTTATGTTAGAGTATAATTTTCCGTTATATATTTCTTAGTGATTTTCTTGATGTAAGGGGTACTTGATCCATATTTTATGAGAAGAACGAAATGAATACAGATTATTAACAGGTGCTTAACACAAAATAACAGAGATACAGTAAAACTGGTTTTCTATTCAATAACGAAATAAGATGAAACTGTAAAATGCAATGGAACCAAGCTTGTTGGAATGGTGGCGACTTATCTTTGAGAAGAGATGTGATGGCTACATGCATTCGCAAGAAGAAGATTACAATGAGGCTCTGAAGGAATTTTTACAATAAATAATAATTCCAAAAACCCTAGACATCCAAAAACCTAACTGTAGGAGATGAAGCGCCAAAAGTTATGTAGGCCCCGTTTGGGTAAGTTAGTACATCAACTTCCCCGGGTTGTAACTTTTGCATACAATCACCATTTTAGGTGTGTGATAGCTCGTTGGAAAGGTATCTTTGAGGAGATTCATTTTTGGGGGCTCAATAATTCCTTTCAATATCATTGAGGATCTCTATCCCGAAAAACCTTCATGTAGGCCCTCAAAATGGCCCCAGAAGTTAAAACTACTAAAAATAGTAAATTGTCAAAATTGTCAGAAAATGGTTTTGAGCCAGTTGGAAAAGGTGGGTGGCCACCAATATCCATCTGGATAAATCCTCCCTCCTTAGGAATAAATGGTATCCATTGCATTGAGGTCCCCCAGTAGATGAGGAAATTTATGTTGAATTTGGTCCCGGGTGAGCCACTTGCCTTGGTGCAGGAGTTGCCTTGCTTTGACGACTCGATAAAGATGGATCCTTTGTTGTCAAGTTCCCTTGATCTGTGTTTCCACAATATGATCATTGGATTCTTGTTGTATGCAGTCAGGGTTGAGCTCTATTTCTGTCAGTTGTTCTGCTACTTCTAAGGTATCCAATAATGGTGGGAAATAAGGGCGAAGGAGATCCACATTGAACACTGGGTGTAGGCCAAGGAAAGGAGGAATGTTGAGCTCAAAAGAATTATCCCCCACGGCCTTGGTGATAGTGTACGGCCCATAACAGAGTGGGAGAATCTTTCGATGGGGTCCTGTAAGGCAGTCTTTCTTCAAGTGCAACCAAACATTGTCGCCCACCTGAAACTTATGTGGCACCTGATGTTGATCATGGCGGTATTTGTACTTGTCATTGGAATTTTGTAGGATATCCTGAACCTGTTGGTAGATGTACTAGATCCTCTCAATGAACCGGGTGTCTTTGTCATATTCAGTTGGAGCAGGAGATGAGTTGGTCAAGGTGACCGCAAGAATAAGTGCAACATCTATGGGACCCAATGGTTGGAATCCCAACCCCACCTGAAAGGGGTTGTGGCCGGTTGAGCTATGCAGGGCTCGATTGTAGCTATATTAGACATAGGGAACACTCTCATCCCATGTGCGAGGGTGCTTTGAATTATACATGCGAAGGATATGTACAATCATTCAATTTACAACCTTGGTTTGGCCATCTGTCTCGGGGTGGAAGGTAGTGGATTTGGTGAGCTTGGTGTCTAGAAGTGACCAGAGGCTTGACCAGAATGTGTTGAGAAATCGACTATCCTGATCTGAGACAGTGGTTTGTGGGATTCCAAAATGTTCCTAGACTTTCTCTAAGAAGATCTTGGTAGTAGCCTCTGTTGTGATGCTCTTCTTGTAGGAAACTAGAATTGCCATCTTAAAAAAGCGATCAACAACCACAAAAACATAGTCATTTCCCTGCTTGGTGGATGTGAGGCCCAACATTTAGTCCATTGAGATGGATTCCCATGGCCTGTCAGGAGTAGGAAGAGGGGTGTACAGGCCCTATTTCTTAGTGGTCAGTTTGGCAATAGTGCAGGCAGTGTAGGACCTGATATACTTGTTGCTCTCCTATCGAAGTTTCGTCCAGTAGAAATGTTTCTGTAGCATTGCCACTGTCTTTTTGATGCCAAAGTCTCCTGCCACTTGAATGTAGTGGAATTCCCATATCATCTTCGCTTGCTCACTTGATGGAACATAGATATGGCCCAGATGACACAACAACCCATCGTTGACAACTACGTTTGCACCCAACATTTGGTAGGTGGTGGCGAAGTCAAGGTCTATCTCATAGAGTTGGGGCCATCCAGATGTCTCATCGCCGCAAGAGTCTAGAACTGTGGTGATTGTCGTGACTGGCGTTATGCTCAGGAAATCAGCGACACGATTGCTGCTTCATGTTTTATACTTGATGTTGAGGTGGAATTTCCGCAAGTATGTGGACCACTTTTGATGGCGGTCATTCAACAATTTTCCCTGTGTCTGCATGAACTGTAGTGGCTTATGATCAGTGTGGATGACTGTCTCCTTCCTAAGAATGTAATGTCTCCATTGGCAGCAATCTTGCACAATGGAGTACATTTATTTGTCATAAGTAGGGTACTTACAGATAGTATCTGATAGTGTCTCACTATGAGAGGCCATGGGGTGACCATGCTAAGTGAGAATGGTGCCCATGTCATAGTCTGAAGCATCTGACTTGATCTCAAAGGAATGTTGTAGGTCTGGTAGTGATAGTACTAGGGTTGAGCACAAGCACTATTTCAAATCATCGAATGCTTGTTGTTGGGACCAACCCCACGCAAATTTATCCTTACCACCACCCTTGTTTATTTGGATGAGGGCCCATGCAATATGGGAGAATCCCAACACGAACCAATGGTAGAAATTGGAAAGGCCCAAGAAGCTCTGAAGCTCAGTGAGTGTTGTTGGGGCTAGCCAGTCATGGATGACTTGGATCTTGGCTCTATCCACATGTACGCCATGCTGATCAATGATGTAGCCCAGGTAATGGACCCGGTCCATGCCGAAGGCAAATTTTTCCAAGTTGGCATATAGCTTATGCTCCCACAGGGTGTGCAGAACCTGTTGAATATGTTGCAAGTGTTCGACCCAAGTCTTGCTGTAAATTAGAATGTCGTCTAGATACACCACTAAAAAAGTATTGGTGAATGGTCGTAGGATATCGTCCATCATCCTCATGAAAGTGGCTAGGGCATTTGTGAAACCAAATGGCATGACCATCCATTAAAAAAGGCCTTCCTTTGACTTGAAGGCGTTCTTTCATACATTTATTTGTTCTATCAGGACCTGGTGGTAGCCAGACTTCAATTCTATCTTACTAAAGTATTTGGGCCCCATGAACTGATCAAGGAGGTTGTTGATTCGGGGAATCGAGTATCGGTTTATGACTATGATTTTATTCAGAGCCCATTAATCAATACAAAGTTGCCAGGTTCCATCTTTCATCTGTACCAGCATGATTGGGCTCCCGCAAGGTGATGAGCTAGGGAGGATGTGCCCCTTGCGGAGAAGTTCTTGGATCTATCACTTGATCTCCTCATTCTCTAAGAAAGAGTGGAAATAGACTGACCCATTGGCCAGCAGTGCATCGGGGGTCAGATCGATGGGGTGCTTGACCTGGTAGTGCAGAGGTACCCCTGTAGGTGAGGAGAAGATATCTGATTATTCCTCCACAACCTTATATACTTGCTTCTGTTGTGTGGAGACGTCAACCGCAGAGACCCTAGATGTGGTTGTGATCTTTTGCTTATTCTAAGTGTGAATCACGAAGAAGAAAAACTTCCCCATCTAAGAGATGACCTTCCTACATTTCTTAATAGAGATCAAGGAAATAGCACTAGGTGGGACTGCCCTGGGTATCCTATACAATTTCCTGTTCAAAGTAATAATAAAACTACGAGGACTAGACTCATATACAGCATGATGGTTCCATAAATAAGGTTGGCCAAAAATAACATCACAAACTTTGAGAGGAGAAACATCACACAATAACTCATCTTTGAAGGGCTTGATGTTGTACGGCAGTCGACACTGTTGGCTGACGCGGAGATCGCTTCCTTGGCGGAGCCATCCAATGGTGTAGGGTTGTGGGTGCGGTGTCATTGGCAGGGCTAGCCAATTGACGACCTTTGTTAAGATGAGGTTCTTCTGGCTACCGCTATCAACGATGAAGTGCAACGAGGTGCATTTTACCTACATCTCTGAATGGAAGAGGTGTTCTCCTTCTTCTGGCCCGTCTAGTTCACTAAGCTGGAGTTTGGTGGTAGCAACAGTGGCAATGGGTTCCATGTTAATGATCCATCTTCCCCTTTCTGATTCTGGCTCAGAGTCAGAATCCGCATCTAATTCAGAGGCTTTCACTTCGGCCACCAACGATTGTTTTGAGAGACAGTCAACAGTGTTATGCCAAGGGCTCTTATGGAAGTTGCACCACTTCCCGGTATCTTTCTTTGTCTTTCTGGTGTCCTTCTTTTCTTGCATCTTGGACTGGTAGCCCTAATACTGTCCATATTTTCTTTGTCCTTTGTTCTATGGGTTGGGGCCACCCTTTCCTGGATTTTGTTGTGCGGGGTTCCGAAGCCCAAATTGTTGTGTCTTTTGTTTGAGATTTTGCTCGATTTTGACAACATATTGGTAGGTCACGCCCAAGGATGAGATGTCCAGAAATTTCATTTCGGTCTAGATGTATCTATGAAGAGCATAGCGATACTTGAGCACCATATGTCACTCTGAATATTTGATACCCGGCTTGGTCTGCAAGTTATGGAACATATTTGTGAAATCTAGCACTACTTGGTCTCTTTCTTGCTGCAGTGTGGTCCATTTCATATACAGGTCGTGATAACTTCCGACAGGCTAGTATTGTTCCCTAATAGCATTCTTGAAGGATTCCCAGGTGGACATGACTGAAAATAGTGAGGTTTCCTTTGTTTTCTTTTTCTCACAGAAATGTTTCCACTAATCTTTGACATGGGGAATGGCTTTGAGGAGCTCAAAAGCAATATTTTTCTCTATTCGAAAAGTTATGGACAAAAAATACCCTTCTAGTAGATTCAACCACTTGTATACAACATCTGCGTCTATATGACCTTCAAATATAGGAATATTGAAGTTTATTTGTACTGTCAAGGGGGCGGCGCCTTCGTTCGAAGAAGATGTGTCGCCTGTTGGTAGTTGCCGAAGGATTTGCGCGAAACTATCCATCATCTCGTTCCTATATTGTGTGAGGGATTCCTCAATCAATAGTTTGAAAGGATATCCTATCCCGTCATCTTTATTTTCTCCTGCCATGAGAGGTCTCTTGGGCATGCAAGAGCTTCTGTCCTCAAGAGAAACAAGCTCAAGACCCAACTCTTTGTACTCTAACCTCATTGGGGACATGCATTAAGATGACAAGGAGTAGACAGCTCTGATACCACTGATCTGGATTTTATGAGAAGAATGAAATGAATATAGATTATTAATAGTTTCTTAACAAAAAATAACAGAGATATAGTAAAACTGGTTTTCTATTCAATAACGAAATAAGATGGAACTGTAAAATGCAACAGAAACAAGCTTGTTGGAATGGTGGCAACTTATCTCTGAGAAGAGATGTGATGGTTGTGCGCATTCACAAGAAGAAGATTACAATGAGGATATAAAGGCCTTTTTACAATAAACAAGAATGAAAAAAAACATAGACATCCAAAAATATAACCCTAGGAGATGAAGCGCCAAAAGTCATGTGGACCCCGTTTGGGTAAGTTAGTACATCAACTTCCCGGAGACGTAACTTTTTCATACGATCTCCATTTTAGGTGTGTGATAGCCTGTTGGAATGGTATCTTTGAGGAGATTCATTTTGGGGGATCAATCATGCCTTCAACTATTGTTAAGGAGATCGATCCTGAAAAACCTTCATTTAGGCCCTCAAAATGGCCCTGGAAGTTAAAACTGCTAAAAAAAGTAAATTGCCAAAATTGTCAGAAAACTGTTTTGAGCTAGTTGGAAAAGGTGGGTGGCCACCGATACCCATCTGGATTAGTACTTAAGAGGACATATCATATCTAAATATATGATATAATTAATCATTTTTAGTGTGAAGTGGATGGTATGATTGGTAAAGAACAAAAAGGTATCTTTAGTTTGAACTCACTTTCTTCCTTCTTCTTTTTTCTCTGATTCCATGGCTAAGCGCTAATTAGACCTCCTTGTTACTCTTTAATAAAGATACTTTACTCACTTACTCAGTTTTCTTAGGAAAAATGTACGAGTGGCCTCTAATCTTGATGGTTATGGTATCACTTCCTTAAATAGTGGTGAAGGCTTTCAAGAGCAACTTCTTTTTAAAATGCCTTAAGAAAAAGAGAAGATGAAAATATTTGCAAAAATATGGCTAATTACAACAAGTCATCATTCATTTGATGCTTAGCAGACAACAAGGTTCAAATATAACAATGTTTTGAAGAAAAATCTGTCTCTTATATTTCCTTGAAACTATTTACTCCTGGTGAAATAAATACCTACAGGAATTTCCAGAATTGTCTATCAAAAAAATTCAAAATTATTTACATATATATAGTCGAAAATTCAGAAAACATTCAATAACAAGGGGTAAATTCCTCATATACTAAGTCCAATGCCTTGTTAGTTGACATGACATGTAGAAAATCCTCTTTGGAAATGGGCCTATGATAAAGTTTGAGTCGGTGCCCATTTATTACAAAGGAGACTTGTTCATCGTCAATTGTTTTGACTTTCGCAGCCCCATTTTCATATACGGTGACTACCTTGTAAGGACCCAACCACCGAGTGGTAAATTTTCCTTTGAATTTTTTAAATCGAGATTCAAACAACAAATCCCAATCAACAGGTTGGAAGTGTTTCTTCTTAATAAACTTTTCATGCCACTTGCTCCTCTAGTTTTGGACTAATATTGTTCGTTGGATAGCATATTGCTTGATCTCATCCAACTTGTTTAATTGTAGGGCTCATTGTTTCTGAACCTCATCTAATTTTAATCCCAATTATGTGGAAATATGAAAGGTTCTTACTTGAAATTCAATTGGTATAATTACCTTTTTCCCATACACTAGCTGATAAAGGGTATGCCCAGTGGTGTTTCTCCAAGTGGTCTGATATGCCCACAAAGCCTCTGGAATCCTATCATCCCAATCCCGATGATGTAATTGAATAGTCTTGGTTAAGATAGCTTCCAGAACCTTGTTTGTAGACTCTACCTGACCATTATCTTATGGATGGTATGGATAATATTTTGTTTAATCCCATATTTATCTGTTATTTCTCTCATCATCTTGGAAGTGAATTGAGTGCCTTGGTCTGTAACAATTTCACGAGGAAAACCAAAGTGGGTAAAGGTGTATTCATAAATAAATTCGACAATGGATTTTTCTATAGCCCTAAATAGGGCTTTTGCCTCTACCCACTTGGTGACATAATCTGTACAAACCAAAATACAGTTTTTCTTACGAGACATGCGTGAAATTGATCCTACAAAGTCAAGGGCCCATTTTTCGAAAGGTTCTATCATAACTTGGGAATGTAAGGGCATTTCATCAGCTGATGTGGGTCTTCCTATCCTTTAACAATTGTCACAACTCATCACATAGTTGGCAACATCCTTGAAAATTCTAGGCCAATAGTAACCTGAATGTAACACCTTATATGTTGTACGTTTGTCAGAAAAATGGCCACCACATGGTCCATCATGACAAATTCGTAGTATTTATGGTATCTTGTCTTCTCGAACACATCTACAAATAATCAAATTAGGTCCTGTATGAAAAAGGTCATGGCCAACCCAAGAGTAATTGGCACTTTACGTGATAATTCTACATTTTTCATGAGGTGAAAAATAAGATGGTAACTTCCTAGTAGCCAAATAGTTTTCCACATCTGCAAACCATGGGGTATTTATAGAAAGGAAAAAAAGGTGCTCGTCTGGGAAACTATCATCTACAGGAATATCATCTTCCTCATTTTTTATTCATGAAATAAAATTAGCTACCAAATTCTCCTTTCCAGGCTGGTCAGGCACGGTGATATTAAAATCTTGTAATAGCAGGAGCCACCTAGTCACTCGGCCATTACTTATAGGTTTATTCATGAGAAATCTAATGGTAGAATGATATGTATGTAAAAATACTTTGTAACTTGTAATGTGATGACGAAACTTATTTATAACATGAACTAATGCAAAGAATTCCTTCTCGATAACTGTGTAGTTTATCTCGACAGGGGACAAGTTCTTTCTTACAAAATAAATGGCATAGGACTATTGGTCTTATTTCTACCCCAATACTCCTAATATTGCGGTGTCAGAGGCATCAATAGATATTTGAAATGGGAGAGTCCAATTGGGCCTTATAAGAACTGGTGCCATAGACAACTTAGCATTCAGGGTTTCAAAGGAAATTTGACACTACTCAGTCCAAGAAAAATCAACATCTTTTATTAGCAATCCAAACATGGGTGCAACAATCTTTGTAAAATTTTCAATAAATCTCCGGTAGTATATGGCATGTCCAAGAAATCTTCTCACCTCTTTCTGAGTTTTTGGGGGTGGAAGTCTGACATTGACCTCGATATTTTCACGATCAACTTTTATCCCTTCAGATGAAACATGATGTCCTAGAACCACTCCTTCAATTAACAACATTTTACATTTTACATGACTTAGAGACAGGTTCATTTCTTGGCCTCTGATAAGGACTTTTTCTAAGTTATCTAAGGATTCCTAGTAAGTATTTCCATATACTGTGAAGTCATCCATGTATACCTCCACACAATCATGAATAATATCAACAAATATCCCTAGTACTGCTCATTGAAATGTGGCAGGAGCATTATACAATCCAAATGGTAAAACCCTATAGGCATAGGTTCACCAAGGACAAGTAAAGGTAGTCTTGTCCTGGTCCTCAGGTGCTATGAGAATTTGATTGTCCCGCTATATCCATCTAAAAAGGAGAAATATTTCTTTCCAAATAGGGTATCCAAAACTTTTTCAATGAAAGGAAGAGGAAAGTAATCCTTCAAAGTGGCTTTATTGAGCTCCTG
Organism: Picea engelmannii; assembly: GCA_009831015.1. NCBI lineage: Eukaryota > Viridiplantae > Streptophyta > Pinopsida > Pinales > Pinaceae > Picea > Picea engelmannii. The sequence continues at coordinate 310,880 of ML779203.1, read as the reverse complement.
GAAATCAACACAAATTCTCCATTTCCAGGTCACTTTATTTGGAACCACTACAAGAGGGGACACCCACTTACTGTCGGAGATGGAATAAATAAATTTGACATTTAATAACTTTTGGATCTCCTCCTTTACTATATCTTTGAGTGTTGGGTTCATCCTTCTCTCAGGTTTCCTAACAGGTGTTACTTCCCCCTGGGTATATATGTGATGGATACATGTGTCAAGATGTATACCCTTCATGTCAGTGTATTCCCAGGTGAATGCCCCTAATTTTTCTTTAAGGATACTTACTAACTATTTTTGTTGGTCTGCATCTAGCCCAGATTTTATATGTAGAAATTTTCCTGGACTAATCTCGTAGGGCATAGTATAAAACGTGGCATACTTTTCTATATTGAAGATGAAAGATTTCGAGGACAAAATGGATGGGTCCAATTGTTTATGAAATTTTCCCCTAAACATGTACTCAAATTGGGGAATTGTTTTTGGAAAATCAACACACGTGCTAGCAGAAATAAACTGGTTTAGCACGTTTTCCATTGTGTGATCTTGAAGTTCCCAGACATGATCACTTAGAAATATGGGTTCTTCCCATTCCTCATTCTCATATGGACATTCAATCCACCATATATTCTCCATGATAGGTTGGGATGGAGGGTATATGGTGAGCTTCTGGATAGAAAGTCCATTCGAGATGGTCAATTCTCCCTCTCTACAACCAATAAATGCAATGGTTATGGCTAACCAAGGTCTTCCCAAAATAACAGGATGGCCTTTGGTAGGATCCTTTGAGTGGATGACAAGGAAGACTACTGGGTATTCCCATGAGGCTAAAGTAACTATGATATCATCCAAAATTCCTTTAGGTATAACCCTAGTCTTATCTGCTAATTCCAAAATGGTTGGGGTAGGCCTAAGAATAGGTTTTAATTGTAATTTCTCCAAGTTAGTAGTGGTCATAACATTAATGGATTCCCCTAGGTCTATAAGAGTGTTTCCAATGGAGACCTCATTAATGGTTATGGTCAGTACGAGTTTTCCTACGTTCCCATATTTTTCTATCTTAGGCTACTCTGATATGTACTCAGAAAGTTCTCCTATCAAATGTATTGTTGGAGGATCTTTCTCCTTCCTACCTAGCTTCTTAATACACAATTATTTAACTACCTTACTGTAGATTGGAATATCCTTAATGGATTGTAGCAAGGGAATCTCGACACAAATATTCTTCAATTCATTCAAGATGTCAAATTCTGGTCATGTGGTAGGTTTCTCGATTACTAATATTTCTCGATAAGGAGGGGCATTTGTAATTTTTGGAGGTTCATTTTGGGGAAGCTTGGGTTCTTGGTCCTTAGGAATAATAACATCGTCCCACCTAGTTTCATCCGTGGGTTGTTTGGTGGCATGTTCTTCTTCTTCTTCTTGGATGACTACTAAAGGCCTCTGCCCGTCCAAAACTTTTCCGTATCTTAGTTGAATCTCCTGTAATGGAACAAGAGAAATAACATATGTCGGGAAGGCATGCATCTCAACATTGTGAAGAGGTTGAGTGGGATTATTATTGGGATTGGGCACTGGTTGTGCTGGTAATAATGTCAATCTTGGGGAGCTTGAATTCTAATATTGTTGGAGTTGTTGTTGTGGAATAGGAGGTAAAGGCGGTGGAACAAAACCTGGAAGAAGCTGCGGGATGTTTGGTGGAAACTGAGGATATAGATGGTTGGACATAGGAATAGGTGGAGCTTAAGGGTTCCCTTGGTTATTCCCTCCTCTCCATCATTGAAGCCAAGGATGTTGGTACTGTGCAGACCAATTTTTCCAACTTGGTGAGTTCCACTGTTGTTGTTGTTGATAATAGGGTGGAACTTGAGATTTTGGATTTGGGTATGTGGGTTGGTTCCTAGGATGCCATGTCATCCTAGGTGCATAAGAGGAATCCCCAGGATCCCTACTCCTATAGATGGATAACAAACTAGGCAATGATGGACATTTCTCAGTTCAATGGTATTTTGTGCAGAAGCCACAAACTGAAATGTTATCTAATGGGCATTCCCTTGAGGAATGCTTCCTCCTGCATCTTGGGAAATATATGCTCATTGTTTCATTTTCATCCTTCTACATCTTTTTAATTTTTAGGGCATCCAAATGGGAACCTATTGTGATTAAGATATCTTCCTTGAATTTTTCTAAAAGGTTCCATATCTCTGCTCCTGTGATACCACCTGAACTAACTGGTTTTAAGTTTCTATTATAAGGGTCCTAAACATTCTTTCATGTTTTATCTCTACTCCTCAAGTAATTTTTACACATTTCAAAGATTTCGACAAATGGTTTATGGGAGATTTCACCTGATGCCATCAGAGTAAGTATCTCTAGGTATTCCTCTGAAATTCCATTAAGGAAAAGAGCCCTAATTGCATCATCTGGAAGGTCATGGTGTTTTGATTTCTGAGAGATATAACCAAACCGTTCCATATAATCCTCGATATTCTCGTCTTCTAACTGTTGGATTTTGAAAATATCATTACAAGACTCCTTGGTCTTGCAGTGGTCTTGGTAATTTTTAAGAAAGATGTCGTTCATGGCTTCCCAAGACCTAATACTAGACTCTCCCAACCACATGAACCATCTTAGTGTATATTCCTTGAGGGTGGGAGAAAAGAGTTTTAGTTTCTGGGCATCTTGTAAGTAGTTGTAGATTCTACACAAGATGTCTAACTCAAATAGGAAGGTATTTGGATATTCACTGCTTTTACTATAAAAGGTGGGCAGTGCTGAGAGGGAAATATTTTTCATATTGACATTTGGGGTGGTGTCCAAAATTGGAAACCCGAAGGTAGTTTCAATTTGGTTTCTAGCTTCTTCTCCCTCCCCGTGTCTTACATTGTTATGATCCTCCTGATCATCCGTACTAGTTTGGTTTCCAAAAAGAGAGTACCTAAGCAGGTTTATCCTTGAAGAGAACAAGGTATCCCTTTGATGGGAAGGTATTCCTACTACTTGGATGTTTGGGACTCTACTCGAGCCGGTTGAGGTTATGGGTGCCAAAGTTTCAGTATCAATTTGAAAGAAAATTATATTGGTTGAATTACCAAACAAAATATTCACATGTTCAGGGTCTATGATATCTTCAAAATTAGGATCTCTTGATGGTGGTAGAAAAACAAAGGTTTTATTGTTTGGTTTTGTGGAAGGCTTGAGTGGTCTTGCCTCCTATCCCACTATTACTGATGCTTCAATTTTATGTTATATAGTGCTCCCTGTCTTAGTCTCTTTAGAGACTGCTTTAGCTCTTTGGGTTTAGCTAGTTCCTATTTGTCGGTATCAATCTGCGGAGTTTATGAGTGGAACGTTCCTTGCCCCAAAAAGGTCGGAAGGAACCTTGGTTGAAAGGTCTGATTTACATTTAATTTATCTACCTTTTGGGTCTCTAGGTCTATTCATGAAAGCAAACAAAAACAGAAAGAAAAACTACCATTGGGTTTGGGGAAACCTGCTATAGCAGATGTGCAAGTTCTTACATCTCTTCTTAAAGTTCCCCTGCCACTAAACTAATGCTAAGGTTTACAAATGATCTATTTCCTAACTATTTCTTACATTAGGACAACTTCCCCGGCAATGACACCAAAAATAATGGGAGTTTTATATGCACTAAAAACCCTCAATTAAATTGTCAACCCAGGGTAAGTAAACTTAGAGTTGTAGCACTGTATGTGCCAAGGTAGACAGGCTAGAGGTAGTATAGTCTAATTAAATAAATGGGCTATCTAAGGGATAATCTATTCAAGCAAAGACTATTAGTGATCAAATCCTATCAATAAATTTAAACTATTTATCCTAAGTAACTTTTGAACAATGGATCGATGGATTGTTCTAAGAAAGAAAATGAAAACCCTACTTTAAGAAAGTTAACTTAATCATTACAATAATCAAATAAAACTATCTATTCAATCTGTTTAATGAGCAATAACAACAACAAACTAATCTAATTAATCTATTTGAATTCAATGAACAACAACAAGTAAGCAAATGAACAAGCAAGCAAGTATCCTATTAAAGAACGTAAATAAGAAAGCAATTACCCTATTCAAACTAACCTATGGAAACATATTCAGCAAGTAAATAAGAAATCAAATAACTAACCTATGGTAACTCCTACAACAAGTAAACTAATAAAAATTGTTCAATAAGGAACTAATCAAACTAATAAGCAAGTGAACTCTATTCTTAACTTAAAATTCATAATTTCTTCTAATTTATGAAAGGAAATCTTAATATACTAAATTCAAAGCATCATGACAATAAAATTCATCAATAACTATCTTTAATCTACAATAAGAAACTATTATTTAATCTACCAAAGAAAAAAAACTATTCTCTAATCTACAAAAACAAGAAATCTTCAAATCTACTGTTGATGGTTATGTCTTCGGTGTCTTATGATATCACAATGGAATTTAACAATTAACGATAACTCAAGAGGGATAAAATCAATATTGACTTCTATAGCAAAGTGAAAAGTATGAATTAGACAATCTAATGAGAACTTAGCCATTATAGAAGAAACATCAACTACCGTGCAAATCCATGTGATTCTTCAATTTATGCAATAGTCATCAACAATATGAAAACACTATTCTATTTAATTCAATTGCATTCTATGCTAATGTAATCAAATTCATACTACTATAGATTCATAACTAAAAACTAAACTCAATAATCAAACTTCGAATTAAAATTGCAATCTAGATCTAGAATGAAAATTGCATAAAGTAAATTAAACTAATCCTATTTTAACAATTTAAATTGCAAAGGGAAATACTCATAATGACATAACTCAAATCGTATTTCTATTTCAGCATATAATGAGAGAATAAATAAGCAAACTAAATAACAACTAGATAAGAAAACTAAGTAGCAATTAAATAAGAAAACTATAAATCAAAACTAAAACTAACAATTATCCATCCATCGAAACTTGCCAAAGAAACTACTAATTTTGTTCTACTCTGTTTTAACCCAATACTCTGTTCTACATTAATTTGCAGAAATTCATACTAGCATCTAATCACACAACACAATTAGTATCTAAGCTTGCAAGCTATTTCCTATTAATTAAAAAGTCATGGCATATTAACATTATCATTCATAAGTAACTTGGAAAAAGAAATTGAAGCAATTAAACTATGAACAACAATTATACAATAAGTAAAAATAATAAAAACTCATGTACAAGAAATACAAGAAATGACAACTACACTACCTAAATTCACAAGCTAATTGACTGAATATTCACCCAGACCACTGGTGGGCCCCCCAAAAAGTCATCGCTACTCGTCAACAATGAATCACGAGCTCAAGCAACACGATTTCAACATTTTAAATCAAAAACATAGTTTTACACAGTTTAGAGAAAATGTCTTGAAATGGAAAAAAAAAAAGATAGCTTCACAATTATAAGATTAACTATCATTTTCTATTTGTTTGACCATTGTTGTGGTATTTATAGAGGTTACAAGCTGAGAGGTCGACCACTGGAAGGGTCAACCTCCTCTAAAAATAATAAATTACACTTAATGCGTCTTAACCGTCAGTGGCTTCTAGAAACTAAGTGAGCCAATAAACGCCCAACATAACAACCCAATCCAATTTGCTAGAAGCTCAGTAGTTGGAGGCCACAAGCATAAGAAAAACCCATGTCATTGATTTTCCTATCACTGGCCGCCGATATGCTAACCGACAACTCGCCCACGGTTTTAGTGCAGGATGGAGTGTCGGATGGAGTACCAGATGCCGAATTGAAAACCATGAACTTCTCTCAATCCATTCAGAATTTCAGGAAACTGCGTGTTAAAGACCTAATTGGGCATATTACGCACAAAACCCATGTGCCGGATTTTTCAAATTCCACTTCATTCTCCCATAAATTAATAATTAAGTTAGTTTTCTGTAATAGTGCCAGATGAAGTATCAGATGACCTACTGGATGGAAAAGCGCCATGTGATTTTTCCCTGTGACACACAGATTGTGAATTAGCTTCTTGGAATCATTAAATCATGATGAATTATACTTGAAACCATTATAAAACATCAATCATACGTACCTGGTGTAAGCTATGGCGATTTGATACAAAAATCCTTCAAAACTTCTTCAAAATAGGAAAATACACATATAATATTGGCCAAAAAGGATCTGATCATCATCATTAAATTAACCAAATCATGAGTCCAACAATCATTGCCACGACATATGTTATTAGAGCATAAATTGAAAATAGACAAATTCATCACAACTCTTGATCTTGTAGTGGGGTGCACCTTGGAGAAGGTATGATCATGAACTGTGAAGACATAAGACTAGGGTAGCCTGGTTGAAGGAGTCATATAGGGTTATTGCAGATCTGGATAGTCTAAGGAAAATGTTTTGGGGATAGTCAATTTGTGAAGAAGAATCTATCGACCAAGGAAGATGTTGAAATATCTTAGGAACAACTCAAGTTATGTGTGAAAAGAGAGACAGATACATGATGGAGGTGATGACTGATGGCAATGTGAAGAAGAACATTGATGGATAATTATAGGTGAGCATGGAAGAATCCAATGAAAACTTAGAGAAGATCAGGTAGATCACCACATCATGGGATGAAAGACTAAAGACTCTCTCAATGGATGATTTAGACTTTCCTAAGGAGATGGGTGTCATGTCCATCATCACTAACATCACCAAATCATATGTGAAGTGTGTCTAGGACACCATTTTGAAAATTATTGTCCAAAGATGAAGCAAGTCGGTGTGTAGTGAAAATCGTGCAATGAGGAGCTCATGAAAGGAACTAACTCTTTGAACTCAACAAGGGTGAGGTCATTCACAAAGGAGGACACCCAAGACATAGGTGAAGTCATGGTATAGAGGTAGTTTGAACTAGTTAATCATAGAGGCAAGCCAATTCATTGTTTCTTTTGTAACCTTAACCATTGCACAACAAATTTCCCACTAAAGTAATAGTTGGAATGGATGGACGAAAACCAATTTCAGCTTGTGGAGAAGGAGCTCATAGCCTTGGAAGAAGTAGGAAATTCGCATCCAAAACCATCAAAGGAAATGGTGGAAGGTTTAGAGGAGTTGACAGTGTGCCCGGATGAGTCAAGGAAAGGGACTGTGGACAATGTCCACAAGACGGAATATCTATAATTTGTTTTGTGGAAACGACGGTGAGTGGGGTGTAGGTGGTAGCCTTGGTTGAAACTGGCATGACTCACATTTTCATAAGTGAATGGATTGGTACATCAATCCATTGTAAACCTGAGAAAAGTATGGTTGCATCAAGGTGCTCAAATCAACGATGAAATCGATGACAAGAGTAGTTTGTTTGGCACAATTGAGTGTTGGGTGTTGGCTTGGAACATGGGATTTGATGGTAAATTTGTTGAATGATCATGTGATGATCTTGGGGAAAGATTTTATCAAGTATGCCTAGGAAATTCTCGTGCCAAATGAGGGTTACTTAGTGCTTTTGAATGAAGTCAAAATTCCAATTGTGGCCATGACGATGAAGAGAAACCTTGGGAAGAAGCGAAAAAGTTTTGCGATTAGGTTGATTGAGGGACTTTGCAAAAGTGTGTAAATACATTGTGATGTGGTGAAACAACAAGAGGTGGTTCTAGCCATAGTTCCCTTTAGTGTCATTAGTTAAGAAGAATGAAGTGAATGAAGGTTAGAAAAATTGGAGATATCAACAAAGTTTGCCTTGGAGAAGGGAGGTTGGTTGCAGAGACTGCATGACTAGAAGGGAGTTCATAAGGACAAGTTGAATTTGACCATCACAACACTTTCACAAGTCATCGAATAGGAAATGTGGCTCGAGTCACCATGTTGCTAGTAGGTTTGCGATGAATTTGAGGAGGATTGGTTAGATGAGTCACTTAGACCAAAATATCTAAGTTTTGAGACAAATGAGAGCATGAAGGAACTCACTCAACTTGACTCAGAGGATGTTGAGGAAGTGGGTAGAGAATACTGAGACCCCACAAAAATCGTAAACTTTTGTAGATGACTAGTGAGGGGGACCTATGACTTTGAGCTTGATGCAAAACAACTTGAGAAGTTTGGTTGCTCACTAAAGGAAGTCAGACTGTTCCTTAGGTACATATGCACATAGCATATACCAGGCACATTGTCAGGGGAGTACCTTATCTATTTAGAAGTTTGGAGGGGGTGTGTTTCCTAGGAAGTGGGTAGTGCAACCTTGAGCACCTTGGAGAAAGGTGCCACAACAATAGTTGAAGGAAATAGACTTGGTGAGTTGGAGGAAGTTTGGGATGTTTCTCCAACATGATGGAGACAACAATTGTTGTATTGCGAAAGACAACAATCAACACGGTAAAAAACAAACAACAGTTGAGTAGCTTGGCAACATTTGTGGAGTCTAGTTGAAGACTTAGAAAATTTTCAAAGAAGGTGAATAACTTTGCATTGAACTAGGAGTTGGATAGACTAAAGAGAGTTGTAGACATAAACAACTTTGAGATTGTGGGGATGTGCATACTCATAGATTGGATGTGACTACTGGACTGATCACCTGACTAGTCCAAGATGTGGGAGTTATCTATGTGAGAATCCATGGACTTGGGTTGGAGTATGGAGGCAATGATGGTCATGTAGAGTTCAATACTTAAGTAGTTTAAGAGTCATCGCAATAGACAACGACAATGTGAAACATTGAGAGAAAAGTTGGAACTTTGGATAGAACAGTATGAAAAATTGCATGCAGTCATGGATGATAGTTTGATACATGTGTTGATGAAGCAAAGTTGGGCGGAGGACATTCATTTTGCAGGAGAAGAGGTTGGACTAACTTTGGGAAGATATTGTGCATGATATATATGAACCGGTATGACGAAGGGAAACTTGGGGTTTCCATTGCATGGAAACTTATGGTTTCTAGTGGCATGAGACTTGGGGTATCCAAGTGGACTTAGTTGCAGATGGAGACATGAGTTTCATAAGAGATGGAGATCACATATTTTGTAGGTTTTTCCAGGGTCGACAATGAATTTAGATGGGGGAGGATGTAAGACCCTCATCTAAAGACATGTGCACCCAAATGGCTTGACAACGTTGTGAACTTTAGAAGTTGGGATTGTTGAACAAGGTAAGTGGTATGAGCGTACCTTAAAAAACAAAGTGCAATGATGGATTCTTATAGTGGGGGAGCTCAGTTTCCTTGGTCGTGCGACATGCCAAGGGGAGCCTAACCGAGGTGTCAGGAAACATATGTAAGTTAAACCATGCGAGGCTTGACAAAATGTTGTGGGAAAGACTTGGATGCCTAACTAAACAAACAAGTCAACTAAGTCAAGGAAGGTGCACTAAGGTGAGTTGGATTGACTCACTTAAGGGACACATGCACCTTAAATGAAAGTCTATAGAATGGTTATGCAAACAAATTTCCAAATGAAAGATCAACTCATGGGAAAGAGATGTGATGATTCATATGGGAAAGTGCTTATATAAGCACAAGGATGAATACAAAAAACAAAGGCAATCAAGTTGGAAAATAACTTAAGTTTGGCAGCCAAGTGAGGGGTCGAACTGATCCAGAAATGATCTTTTAATGACTGTGGTTGAGTTTTTAATTGCATGCGTTAATTAACCATTTAAGACATTGAATGAAAGAGGATGAATTTAATGAAGGAACATACCATCCATAAAACATTATACAGATCTGAACTGAAGCAATAAGAACAACAAACCATAACAAGGGAAGTGATAACACAGTTTTGCACAAAATTGCCTACATCTTCGGGCCTTTGTCTCAGTGGAGGAAAGCTTCTTTATTTCTGTTCAAATCTCAAAATGTACATCGCAGCAGTGTCATTAGGCTACAAGACTGATCTGGTCATGTTCTTCCAGATCTCCAGAACCCAGCAGAAGAAATGACATGCAAAACGGATGATCGGAGCTCCTAGAAATGGCCCGCAAGCATCTCCTCCTCAACAACTTCCCTGCATAAAAATGGATTTGGATTGGCTTCCCTTCAGCATAAATATTCTCTGACTATCCTCCATGGCCTCAAACAGGCCTGGTTTTTATAGATCTAAAGTTGGTTATCCATTCCCAACTTCCTCCCAAAATCTGGCCTCCAAAAATGCCCAATATCTCCCAAAAATCGGCCAAATCCTCCATTAATGGGATTAAAAATCATAAATATCTACTAAAATATGGTCAAAAACCCATTTTTAAACAAAATATGCAGAGTAGCCCCTAACTGGGTGCACACCCCTGATCTCATGGCCCCTGCATAGAATCCAAGGCTAAAAAGGGAGGGTGCCTTAGCTGGTTAGCTCCTTTTGGAGCGCACCCCCCTGGTTTTATGGGATTCTACCTAAAACCTTGGTCCATTCCTGATCCAGGTGGATATCGGGGGCCACCCACCTTTTCCAAATGGCTCAAAACAGTTTTTTGTCCATTTTGGCAATTTACTATTTTTAGCAGGTTTTCACTTCCGGGGCCATTTTGAGGGCCTAAATGAAGGTTTTTCGAGATTGAGGTTCTCAATGATATCCAAAGGCATTATTTATCCCCCAAAATGAATCTCCTCGACGATACCTTTCCAACGAGCTATCACATGCCTAAAACGGAGATCGTATGCAAAAGTTATGACCCCGGGAAGTTGATGCACCAACTTACCCAAACGGGGCCCACATGACTTTTGGCGCTTCATCTCCTAGGGTTAGGTTTTTGGATGTCTACGACTTTTGGCATTCCCGATTATTGTAAAAAGGCCTCCAGAGCCTCATTTTAACCATCTTCTTGCGAATGCGAGTAGCCGTCACATCTCTTCTCAGAGATAAGCTGCCACCATTCTAGCGAGTCTTTCACTCTGTATTTTTACAGTCTCTATACATTTCTTTGATTAATAGAAATCGTGTATTACTGTATATTTGTGTTTATGGTTGCATCTTTGATACATTCCTATTATATTATTGAATATCTGCAATATCTTTGTGCATTTATTTATTATATCTCCGCTCTCATTTCGTGCCGAAAATAATCTGGATCAGTGGTATCAGAGCAGGCTACTCTTGATCGTTTTTCAGTGCATGTCCCCGACGAGGTCCGAGTATAGCAAGTTGGGTCTCGATCTTGTCTCTCTCAAGGACAATCGCTCTCGCACACCCAAAAAACCCTCAATGGTGGAAGAAAATAAAAACGATGGAGCAGACGATCCTATCAGTCTGTTGCTTGAGCAAGCTCTCACGTGACAGAGGGACGAAATGATGGAGAATTTTTCCCACATCCTTCAATGCCTGCCGATAGCATCGGGCGCATCTTCATCAAGCAACCACTTTGGAGGCACCTCGCCTTTCAAGGTACAAGTTAATTTTGATATTCCCATATTTGAAGGTCAAATAGATGCAGATGCCCTTGATAAATGGTTAAATTTGCTAGAAGGTTATTTCTCTGTTCATAATTTTTCAGACAAGGAAAAGATCACCTTCGCACTCCTTAAGGCTCTC
>ML779203.1:260197-287895 GCA_009831015.1 Picea engelmannii | reverse complement strand
AATTGAAGAAGGAAGTACATGTAGGCCCTGAAGATAATTAAAGAAAAGAATTACAAAATAAGAAAGTGTCAGGTTGGCCCTAATGTTAAAAGAAAGTGACATAAATGGTATAAATAAATATCATTATACATTCATTTGATACATAACTTGAATTTCAAAGGAAATCAGATGTAACGAAGGCCGGATTTCAAGGGAGGACGAAGTCTTTTGGTGATGTGTTCTAAGGTATGTTATTTTTAGGTCATCTTACCATTTTTGCTATAATTTTTTTTCTAGAACGATTCAAATGGTGAAATTTCTATGGTATTGAGAAGACATATCAAGGTACCTGTGGTAAAATGTTCATCTCTTGATTCGCTATAATTATAGAGATACACTCTATGGAAGATAGGGTTTGTGACCAGTCCTAAAGCTAGTCAATAAACAGGTGTTTCGAGTAAAACAATCATAAATTCTTCCCCGAGAATCCAAATGACATGGGACAAATTGCATTGGAAATATTACGGATTGTAGTTACTTGTGTGCAAGTTTCAGAATCAGATGTTAAATATTGAGCATGGGGCATTCTGTATAAGTTCGGTCTCCTGAATAAACCAGAATTGAACAAGGTCTACCATTCTCTCTATAACTCCTTTTTGGGGAGGATTCAAGGAGTGAAACTTGGAGGAGTTTCAAAGAATACATTGAGTAATATTCTCCACAAGATCAGAGTACTCCAAGAATTGAACAAGTTCAGAAATTGAAGAAGTCTCAGGAAGCATTATCAGGTTCTATGTGATGATTGGTAGATGGTGATGATTTAGTGTAAAGTTTTATTATCTCTCATATATTCTTGGGTGGAAGGAAGGGGCAGGGATGGAGAGTTCAACTCTCTCTTTATATTGTAGGATTGTATCTCCCTCCTGGAGGTTTATCCCTCCCTTTACATTTGGAAGCTTTAGCTACCTTTGGAAGTCATTACTTCCCTTGAACAATAATTATTGATTATTTCTCATATATTGTGCATGGTGTATTGTGGTGTATTGGTGTAACTCTTATACTATTGTTCATTTCTCATTGGATATAATTGAATGGTTTAAGTATAAGTTGAAAAAGGTTTTAAATTGTACTTGTTGAAGAGAAATCCCCCTGCAGACAAGTGGATTCTCTCAATGTCCCTAGACTCCTAAGACCAAGACAGAAAGTGCTTAACATGGACACTGACTTCCTTTTAGATATAATCAAGCTAACGAATGAATGGGAAAGGGGAAGATATGTACCTTATGAATGACGTTTATCCTTGCAAAGTCCAGGCTGAGCTTCGATCTTGAGCTCCTTGATAGGTCCTGCAAAACAAACAAAGGTACAAAAGACTTCATATTCTACTAAGATTAGCTCAAACATAGATCCATCTACTGTAGAAAAACTTATATGGAGCAAGTACAAGTTTGAAAGAAACAGGCCAATAATTGATTGTATTAATGAGAACAACAATGAAGAATACTTACAACCATAGATATGAGTGCAACAGCTTCATCAAACTCTCCTTGTCCAAACCCTTTCTTAAATAGTCCACACAAAGAATGTTGATGTTCCAAATGACATCTTCGTCATGAGATCATAAGTTAGATGCTTCACAATATTTTTTCATCCTCCTTTCACCATGAGAAGTCCTCCTTATATAGGCTTGGAGAGGCCCAACCACTTGAGATATCTTTGGGGTAAGTTGAAGATTCTCCTCCTTCAGTTATGGATCTTCCCTAAGATCATGGCTTGCCCAAGGATTCGAATCCAACTGCCTTCAGAGATTGAAGGGATCTCTTCCTAATTTTCCTCAACAAGTCAAAACTTGCTTAGAAAAGGTAGCGCTTCCACAAAAGGGGCACTAGAGTGTTATAGCGCTACCCTAAAAGGGTTCACAAAGCACTAGCACTCCCTGTCAGTGTATAGGGGAGTGCTCCTCTCGAAAAATGTCTTTTGAGTGGATTTTCAGTGGCAAAAGGTTTAAAAACTTTGTTAACCCATTCCTCTTCTTCCAAATCAGTTGTTTGAGGTATTTCAAGTGTCCCTCCGATGTCATTATAGGCATGACATAGACAGTATGGAAATATTCTCTATTCTGACACTTGCGACACTTGTGACCAAAATGTGACACTTGTAATATTGACAACGACGACACTAGGCCATTGTCGTAATGAGTAATTTTGATGTGTAACAGATTACCCCCCAAAGTATGAAGTTAGAAGACAGAAACTGATAACTGAAATGCTTTGCAGACTTTCAAGCAAGGGTACGGACTCAGAGAACCTGAAAGAAGCTACACACGACCATCAAACAAATGTTAAGACTTGCTTCAAACCCAAGGCAGGCATACCTAAGCTTGAGTGATAGAGACATTCAAGGTATGGTCACCATAAATACACTGAGGATCCATAATTATATTGACAAAGAGATATAGCCATCGAAGATATAATGTGGATCTATATTTGCATGACCTAAACTAGTCGCAGCCACAAAGAATACACAGTGGAGCTACAAGATGTCAAGACATAGCCATGACCAATACAAAGTCGATATATGTAACAATATATGTGTCAATGTTCAAATAAACCTTCGTCCCAACCTTGGAAAAGTACATACAGGAGTGACGACTCAAGGCAGGGTCTTCTTATTGATCCTTGTGTAGTACAAATCTAACCATGCGAATATATGTTTCGATGTCGAACATGGCAGAAACCACTTCATTACCGGTCAATGAGGTGAACCATTAACAAGTGTGAGGGAGATCATCATTGATGTCAATGATTCCCAAGGTACTTAGTACATTCCAATGAATGTGAATAGATGAGTTGAAGTCGAACATCTGTGGAATCATCCGATCAAAGGTCAATGATGTTAACCCACTATTAGACACGAAAAGGCCTGCCATTAAGGCATGCAGGTCCCAAGGTACTAATTGGTTTCTAGGTCTAATTCCTGGATAATGTGTTGAGGTCGACAGGGATAGACTTGTTGCAGGAGGGCCTTGATGTATCCGCCATCAACAACATGAAATTAACACAGAGATGTAATTGGTGGATCAAATGGACTAACATGGGTATTGAAACAATATATTTGGGATGGCTGACTCTCGAGGTAGATATTTCCCTTGAACACTGAGGCACAACAATAGAAACAGGACATGGACAAAAACATGATGATGAAATGGATTATGTGACTTTCTTCAGGTGACCCAAAGGAGTACAAAAACTTAGAGGATTGGTTCAATGCAGACATTCAGAGGATTAAAATGCATGAAAAAACAAAGTGTCATGTTTAAGGGCGACTGTAAGGATTATTGGTGACATTCTCAAGAACTGTTTGGCTTGCTTCTTTCAATTTTTCCCCCATCCAGATAGATGAGTACCTCTTTTTGATTTAATGAGCTCGAGGAGGGTAACATATGCTCGATATAACTTACCTTCAGTAAGTCCCTCTTCCTTTGTTTAATGAACTAGAAGAAGTAAGGGTCCAGTCCCGTATGAGCCCTTCAATATATGATGGTTTCACGAGTCTAGAGAAGGTAAACTCAGTGGTTTTTCATATTTAGAGAGTCTTAAAATGACTTAAAGACGACTCCAATGTGGTTCTTTTTCGTAATGTTAGTCTCATGAGGCTAAAAAAGAGATAAACTGCCACTCGAAAGATGCCCTTTCAAACCTTTTAACGAGTGTGAAAGGAAGCAAGATCACTTGACAATCTTTTCATGTTTAGAGAGTCTGAAAAGAGATTAAAGATGACTCCAGGGGGTTCCTTTTTTGTGTATCCATACAGGTCCGAAAAAGAGATAAAAGTTTACTCGAATGCATTCTCATGTATTTACGAGTACGAGAAAGAACAAATACTAAGCTTGGTATGCCCCTATCTTGAAGGATAGTGGCTTTACTCCAGAATGATCATCAAAGGATGGAGACATGCCCTCCAAGCTTCAATTCATTCACCGCCTTTGAGGTTGTTACCAATTTCTCTACTAGATGAGAAAAAGGAGAAGGGTGGATGAAAAGAAGGTTCAAGAGAGGTGACTATTTCATTTTTTAACGAGCTTGACATAGGAAAATAACTATGCTCAGGGTTTCAAGTTCGATCCCATGATTGTTGTTTCATTTTTTAACGAGATTGCTACAGAGAGGAAAACTATGCTCAAAGCCTCTGTTTCGGTTTCTAGTGAGATTGCTACAGAGAAGAGAAACTATCCTCATAGCTTCTCCTTGATCATGGCTTCCAAGAGAATAACGCTCTGGAAGGACACCATGTGAAGGGACAAGACTCAATCATGGCTTCTAAGAGATCTTCACTGGATGGAAGAACATTACTCTGGAAGGAACACATGTCGAGGGTCGCGACAGGGGTAAGGAGATCACCATGTCCACTACCGGATCCAAATCATCAGAAGTTGAAATCATGGGAGATGATGGAAAATCAACATCAAGAGGGGAGATAGAGTGTATATCTTCCCAAATGTCTTCACGAGGGGGAAGAAAAGAGGATTAGTGATGGTTATTATCCCGAGGCAACTTATCAATGTAAAGCATTTCCAGAATAGATTCATCAGAAGGAAAAATTGGGGAAATGTAGACGATCACAGACAACAAGGAACTTAACTGTGGTGGCATTGAGAAATTTTCGGGTGCTAATAGATGTTGGTCATCCGAAGAGGGAGGAGCAGATTGGATAGAAACGTATGATGTTTTGGCTGAATTAAGTGGCATGATGTCACCTAGTGCATCGAATTCCAACGGACTAGGTACAATCCAAGGGTCAGATGATTCCAAAGATTGATAAGCTGCGGTCGAAATCATATCGACAGTGGAAATATGATGTGTAGTCAGTGGAAGTGGTGTAGGGAAGGTACCCATGAGGCTAGAATATTTTAGTAAGACAACACCAATGCTTTCATACGTGATCCTGTGGTCTCCCAAGAAAGGAATATTGTTGGTAGCGGGAGCACGAGCATCGGTCGTGCAAAAATCCAACTGATCAATCGTGACAATTTTTCCCCGATGAGGAAATTGTACATATCGAAAGACTGACGAGGTAACGGCAATCATAGCATAAAACCAACTTCTTCCAAGTAACAAGTTGTAATCAAGGGGAGCATCGACCACCTTGACATCAACAGTAACAATTTTTCCACCCAATTGGATGGGCAGGGACTATAAAATCCCATGGGGATGAAAACCTCGCCCATTGAAGGTCTATAACATCGTTGTGGATTTGTTAAGTGAAGGCAATTTTAAGCCTTACACGCCAAAGACATGACACAAATAGAGGCTCTCATCCAAGATAGTTCGGTGTATTTGTTGATTGTGAACAACAACATCAACTTGGAAAGCAAGTTGGTGGGAGAGTCGAGGTGCATAATTGTGCAGGTTAAACATGATATGGTTGGACGAATCAGGATCAACAAAGCCAATAGCGTCCAAGAGCATTCTACGTTGACTGGGGCAGTGTTGTAGAACTTCTAACGCAGACATAGCACATGGTGCTTGATCCAAATCTTCAACAATTCTATAGTTCTAGGTGGCACGTGAACTAGGATTAAAAGTATCTTTCCGGATAGTACTCTTAGGAGGGTGTAAGATAGATTCGAACGTGGGTTTCTCAATCTGAAGTGGTCTAGATGGAGGATTAACCGATGGAAGACTAACGGAGGATGGTGATAGATCCGGTGAAGTACCGATACCGTTAGTGTATTTTCCTTTGTCAGGGTTACCTAGTGTGTCATATGTCTTAGAACGAGTGTTCAAATTAATCCCATTAAACATATAAATATGTGCACTCATCGAGGCCTCATCATGAGGATGGCTAGAACTGCCCCTAGGAGAGGGGTTTGAGCAACCATGGATTGCTACTGTGGAAAAGGCTGAGTAAGCACAACGAGTTGTGAATTTCCTTGGAAACTTTTTGGCCACTTCATTGTGATGTGGACAGTCTAGAGTATAGTGATCATCACCACAAATGATACACGGGAATTTCAGTTTCCGTTGTGGCTTCTTTTCTGTAGCAGGTGTTTGAGATTGATTTTTTGGTTGTTCATTGTTATTGGTATTTTTTTATTTATTCTTTGTCTTCTTCTTACCTCTGGATTGTTGTGAAGGGGAAGATTGAACTCCATTCACCTCAGAGATCTAAGTGTGGGGGGAGGTAGAGGAGAGTGTGGTCGATTGGGAAGTAGATTGAGTTTTGACAGAACCGATAACACCATCTGCATGAGATGAGGATGACGACTTAGGTGGATCGTTATTAGCTCGAGAAGCATTCAGAAGAAAATCATACAATGTACCAGATTGTGAATAAACCAAATCTAAGTACTGAGCCTGAGCAATGGCTTATTCCTCGATGACCGTGGCACCCATAGCGACATCGCGAGCGATCGGGGGTAAACGTGATTTAGTAAACCATTCCACCAATAATATGTCAGGAATGATTACCTTGATCATCCTTCGTCATCGTTTCCACTCATGAATATGGTCAGAGATATGCACAGAGTCAGTTTGACTAAGGGAGGTCAAGAGTTCAATACCCGTCTCGTAGCGAATAGGTAGTTGAAAGTGCATGAGGAAAGACATGGCAAGGGAATTGAAATTATGAAAAGAAGTAGTGGTAGTTCAATATACCACCTTCTTGGCAACCCTGTAAGTGTTCGTTGGAAAAGACACAAATGTATAGAATCATCCATGAGGGAGTTTGATGAACACCACAAATGGAAAGTCATCACATGGTTATTTGGATCTTCTCCATATTTTCTGTCAAATTTCAGAATATCAGAAGGAAGTTTAGCTGGAATGACTGGCCAAACCGGTGAATGAAAAATAGGATCATTAGTTAGCCGAGACAAGTCTAGTAAATCTAGAGTCGCAAGGAAAGGTAGTTGTCGATTAATTTGTGGATGATACTGGTGCAGCAGAGGAACACCAGTAGGACCATAAAATTTGTTAAGTGGATAGTTGTAACTAGTAGGTCCTCCTACATATGTTTGTTGTTGGCCAGGATAAGCAGGATTCGATGATCAATGAGAAACATTTGCATAACCTGGTGGGTTCTGAGCATTATAGGCTGGGTGATTTGCTTGCCCATAAGGAGGATAAACATTTTTCCCTTGAGGATGGTAAGGAGTATATCTCATAGGTGGATACAAATTAGACCCATGAGGAGGATAAGGTTGTTGTCCCGAAGAACTCCAGGTGGTGTTTGGGATGCCGCCCGGATAAGGTTGTTCGTAAGATGTTCCAGAAAAAACAGGATTTGATACTCCTCCTAGTGGGCTATGATACAAGTGCCCCCCAATGTGGGGTTGAATAAAAGTGCCTCCTGAAGATAATCCCCAGGATTGTGAAGGGTTTCCAACAAACAAAGGTTGCCCCCTGCCAGTGGTGGATTAACGACCAGGGTATGACTGGCAATTAGAGGTTTCCCTCTAGGAGGAGCATGAAAAGGGGGTTGTCCCCCTGGAGGGGTAGGCCCGGCATAGAATGGTAGTCCTTCAGGAGGGAAAGGTTGTTAGATGGTGGTTTCCCTCCAGTCAGTTGTGTTTGGCTAGCAGGGGTCTGCATTCTCGGGTGAAAAGATGTCCCAATAGGATCGTGTGGAACATGTGGAGCTGTAGAGTAAAATCTTGTAAAAATGGGGATAGGGATTGAAGTGCCTTGGAGATGAGTAGAGTTGATGAGTCTAGCATTAGTATGGACTTGTGTTGACGTAACAGTAGGGTTAATGACCTGATGGACTGGGTGATTCATGGTTTGACCGGATGGTCCTGTTTCACCAGGAAGGTCATGAGGATGAAAGGGTTGTCTAAAGGATTCAAAATAATCATAGAGATCGCGTCCTGATGAATTCCTCCATACAGAATGAGCAAGTGTGGAATTTGTATCTACTACGGTGTTAGGATGAACAAGAGTCCTATACTCATCACCAAAGGTTAGTTTTGTGGATCCCATATATGTTTCAGTAAAAGTTCTCTCCCGTAATCATGGGACCTCTTCATCTATGATGTTCCCAAGGGAGTCTAAATGAAGAAAAAGTAGTTCAAGAGGGGTTACTGAAAAAGATGTAGTGTGAGGAGTGGGATTTTCAACTGTAACCAAAGAAACTTCTGAGTTATCTAACGAAGGAGCAATAACACTTCCAGCGTCAGATTGATTTTCTACCTCTCCACGGTAGTTGTCTTCTAGAAGGTTAGGAGGTAAGGGTTGATAGCCTTCTGGAGGCAGCCCTTGCAGCCTATGTGATCGGTGAATACCTTTATCATCTATATGCTCAATTTTGGAGAATAAAAGAACACACTGAAAATCTAGGGCCAACTAACAAAAAGAAATAGTATTCACTAAAAATCTAGGAATCAACACCAAGCAAACAAGACCTTCTCTCGATGATAGTACTAGTTGGTGATGAAATCCAATGTCATGTGATCAAGTCGAGAAGGGGCTAGGATATGGTGGAATAGCTACAATGGAGACCTACTTAACGGACTTTCACCTTGGTGCAAGCTTCCACGTAGTAATTGTGGATTTACCCTCCAAGGAGCTTGAGTGAGTTTGACCAATGTCTGTTCCAGGTACAATGAGACTTCCCTTCACCGTCACCTTGTGTAAGTACCTAAAATATTATGGCAACTAAAGACACCAAATCGCAGTTAGCCCCTGGGCGGGTACAGTCGACAGTCCAGTCCGAACGTATGGGTAGGATAACAAGTTTGAAATCAACCCGAGAGGCTCCCACACATATTCGTGGGTATACGTTCAAGTGACCCCCAATATACGACTCGACCACTACAAACAGTTGAACCATGAAGGGATAATCTTCGTAATTCACCCGAATGTGACCTCATGTGTAACCCCTATGTGAGAGGAGGATCCCAGAAAACCTATACAACAATTGGGTTTGACTCTTCCTAGCTCAGGATGCTAATGTTTGTTTTGAAAACTTTGGAGAGTTGTACTCACACCCTAATCCAAAGTGCTAATCCTAGTCTAATGTTGGTGGAAGATCCTAAAAATAAAAAATGTTCTAGATAATTTTTTAATTAGCATTCATTTTACAATTGTTCTTTACTCAAAGGGTGTATGAAAGTGAAACTAATGGAACGATGACTCGATTCCCCAAAAAATGCATAAAAGATGATAAGAAATAGTTTCTTTTCAATGAATGCCTATTTAAGGGAAAGAGAAAGAGTTTTTTTCATTATCAAACACTAATATGGAATGTCCTCAATCAATTTGTTCTCAATAAAATCCAATGTAATGCTAAAAACATTTCAGAAATGCCTTCTAATATGCAAACCAATCACTAAGATGTATATGTTTTGTTTGTATGCGAATAATGATTAATTCAATGCAAAACTTCTCCTGCCAACTAACCTTTTAGATCAAGGATATTCAGACAAGCATAAGCAGATTTCACACAAACAACACACCCTCTTTCTATGATTTAAACAAGAAGCAAAAAGAAAACAAAAGATAACAAAGAAAATAAAAAATCTCACACAAAAGAAAGATGCTAAGAAAAATGACCTCAAAGAACCAAATGAGATGATTCATAGATTTTTGATGTTCCTCACCATAGTTTTCACTCAGTCATATAAGAGAGAAGAAAGCAGTGGATTGATTCCAAGTTGTCAACAAAAGAAAAAATCAAAATAAGGAAGAAGGTCAAAAAAATCTGAACAACAAAGTGTTTATTTCTCAGAAAGCAATGTCAAAGGTCAATAGGAAGATATACTAAAGCACAAAGAAGCTAAGCAAGGGTAAAAGCAAAGATTGGATTTCAGAAAACACAACCCTAGAAGTTTTTTTGCGGAGAAAAAGGTAGCTCTCTGGTGTAAGGGGCACTAGAGCGTTATAACGCTCTATGCAAAGCCAAAAAGGAGCATCAATGCTCTGATAACATAGGTAGGGGAGTGTTGGTGTATTAAAACCCAGAAAAAATGTCAAAAAAAAACAAAACTCAGTCAAACTTTGTCAATCACAATGGATTGGATGGAATAAGGATTCAATCAACACGTTCAATTAGACATAGGGGATGAATAAGGTCTAAAAGAACAAAGGCTAAGACAAGATCTGCAAGGAAAATCAAAACTGAAAGATTCGATTATTCCCCAGTGGAGTCGCCAATTTCTGTTGAAGAGAAATCCCCCTGTGGACAAGTGGATTCTCTCGAGGTCCCTAGACTCCTAAGACCAAGACAGAAAGTGCTTAACATGGACACTGACCTCCTTTTAGATCTAATCAAGCTAATGAATGAAAGAGAAAGAGGAAGATATGTACCTTATGAACTATGTTTGTCCTTGCAAAGTCCAGGCTGAGCTTCGATCTTGAGCTCCTTGATAGGTCCTGCAAAACAAACAAAGGTACAAAAGACTTCCTATTCTACTGAGATTAGCTCAAACATAGATCCATCTACTATAGACAAAATTATATGGAACAAGTACAAGTTTGAAAGGAACAGGGCAAGAACTGATTGTATTAATGAGAACAACAATGAAGAATACTTACAACAATAGATGTGAGTGTAGCATCTTATCAAGCTCTCCTTGTCCAAACCCTTGCTTAAATAGTCCACACACAGAATTTTGATGTTCCAAATGACATCTTCCTCATGAGATCATAAGTTAGATGCTTCACAATACTTTTTCATCCTCCTTTCACCATGAGAAGGCCTCCTTATATAGGCTTGGATATGCCCAACCACTTGAGATATCTTTGGGGTAAGTTGAGGATTCTCCTCCTTCAGTTATGGATCTTCCCTAAGATCATGGCCTGACCAAGGATTCAAATCCAACTACCTTCAGAGATTGAAGGGATCTCTTCCTGATTTTCCTCAACAAGTCAAAACTCACTCAAAAAAGGCAGTGCTCCCCCAAAAGTGGCACCAGAGCATTATAACGCTCCCCTAAAAGGGTGCACAGAGTGCCAGCTCTCCTTGACAGTGTATAGGGGAGCACCCCCCTCCAAAAATGTCTTTTGAGTGGATTTTCAGTGGCAAAATGTTTAAAAACTTTGTTAACCCATTCCTCTTCTTCCAAATCAGTTGTTTGAGGTATTTCAAGTGTCCCTCTGATGTCATTATAGGCACAACATAGAAAGTATGGTAGTATGCTTTTTTCTGACACTTGCGACACTTGTGACCAAAATGAGACACTTGTAATATTGATAACGACAACACTAGGCCATTGTCGTAATGAGTAATTTTGATGTGTAATAGTACTTGATACTGATTCACCCCCCTCTCAGTATCAACAATTGGTAACAGAGTGGGTTACCTTCAGTACAGTTTAACCACTGGAAGGAAGATCCTAAGAAGAAATGGAAGACAAAATTCCAAATGGGATTCCACCATTTGATGGAAGCAATTTTGAATACTGAAGTAATAGAATGGAAACTTACGTGAAATATATTGGGGTAGATGTTTGGTTCTCAATTGCTTCAGGATACAATGCTTTGAAGAAACCAAAGACTCCATCTCAAAAGGAACAACAAATTGGCAATAGATACCATCCTAGATGGATTGACATATTCAGTGAAATCCAAGGTGGGATCATGTGCATCATCAAAAGAGATTTGGGACAAGCTACAAGAACTTTATGTAAGGGAAGAAGCAGAAGCAGAAGCAGAAGCAGAAGAAGAAGAAGTTGAAGCAAATTACAACTTCTCAGATTTCAAAGAAGAAAATAGAGGTCAATTCTTTTTCTTTAATTGTGAAGGAGTAGGTCATGTTGAATTTGAATGTCCTCATCCAAGGATTGAAAGAAATGACACTGAAGAAGAAAATTCCAAAGAAGAAGAAGAAAATCATGAAGAAAAAAATATTCCACAAGAAGATGAGAATCTTAAAAAATTGAAGCATGTTGAGATTGAAAATAACAAGCTCAAATACACACAAAGAAAACTAAGAAATGAATTCGGTAGTTGTGAAAAGACAGTTGTAAGCTTGAATAAACAATTAGAAGACTTTTAGAAACTAAGAGAAGAAACCATTTCCTTGAAAAATCTACTCGAAGAAGAAAAAAGAATAGGAAAAGTAAGGAATCTCCAAATGATGAAGAAAGAAGAATATTGTGAGAAACTTGAACAAGAAGTTGTCTCATTGAGTAAGAGCTTAAGAAACCCTCAAGTTCCAAAAGACTTAACACATATTGAATACATGGGTGAAACTTCATACAAAGAAGATGCAAATACCAACAAGAAGGTTGAAGATAAAGCTACACTGACAATTGATGAGAAGTGGACCAGGATACTAGAAAGAAGGAATGATTACAAAAGAGATGAATATCCAAGAAGACCTCCTACCTTCAGGAATCAAAGAAGCTTCAATCAGTATGAAGTAAACTACAGAAGAATAGATCATGAACCCAGATAGACTACATCACAAAGAAGCCCACTTACTCCAAGGTATCAAAATTTCTTTCTTGGTAATTGTTATACTTGCAAAAATTTTGGACATAAGGCAATTAATTGTAGAATCAATAAAAGGAACACATATGCAAGAAACGTGAATGGTGTAAATAGAAGATATGGAAATAATCATGGATTTGTCAACATAAGTTATAATTCATTTTCCCCATTGATGGACAAAAATATTGCATGCTACAAATGTAATTATCTTGGTCACAAAGCATGAGATTGTAGATATATGAATGAAGATGCCCCTATGCCAACCACAGTATGGAGAAGGAAAAAGATTCCAAACAATGAAGATTTTCGAATATCATTGACCACTGAAGAATGTAAAGAAGAAGATGAATGGTACATAGACAATGGATGTTCTTTACACATGATCGGGGATCAAGACAAATTCATCAGTTGGAAGAGAAAGGGTGGAAATGTTGCATTTAGAGATGACTCATCTACCAAAATATTTGGAGAAGGTGTAGTAGAGCTTGGAAGCAAAAATGTAAAAGCAAAGAATGTCCTATGGGTTGAAGACTTGAAGCATAATCTACCCAGTGTTAGTAAAATGTGTGATAAAGGATACACTCTTACGTTTGACTCCCAAAAATGTAAAATCAGAGAAAATAACTCAGGAAGATTGGTTACAACTACAAGAAGAAGACCAAGTAACATATATGTCCTAAAACCATGAAAAATCTCCAAGGAATAAATAGACCATAAAAATGAAGTGTTATTAAGTGCTATATGTTCAGGGGGAGCAACCCCAAAGAAGTGAGTTACCTTTTGCCATTAAAGTCAGGGGGAGAAGCCCCACCCTTTTCCATTGATGTCAAAGGGGGGGAGAAATTGGGATCATTATGACAGGGGGAGCATGAGTATTTCCATCAATTAAAAAGGGGGAGATTGTTGGAAGATTGGTTATTGTTATTGATGTCAACCCTAGTCATGGGTTTTGGACCGCAAGATTTATGAAGGTATTTAGACATGAAAGAAAATCTACATGCAGATACAACACCCATGGATGGATAGTATACATCATGTTTTTTTCGGTGGTATGTGGCACGTCACGTGGATCCTCATGGTTGAGGAGAAATGATTTTTTGAAGATGACAAAGTGAATTGAAGAAGGAAGTACATGTAGGCCCCGAAGATAATTAAAGAAAATAATTACAAAATAAGAAAGTGTCAGGTCAACCCTAATGTTAGAAGAAAGTGACATAAATGGTATAAATAAGTATCATTATACATTCATTTGATACACAAGTTGAATTTAAGAGGAAATCATAAGTAAAGAAGGTCGGATTTCAAGGGAGGATGAAGTCTTTTGGTGATGTGTTCTAAGGTATGTTATTTTCAGGTCATCTTACCATTTTTTCTATAATTTTTTTTCTAGAACGATTCAGATGGTGAAATTAATATGGTATTGATAAGACATATCAAGGTACCTTTGGTAATAATTTAATCTCTTGATTCACTATAATTATGGAGATACACTCTGTGGAAGATAGGGTTTGTGACCAGTCCTGAAGCTAGTCAATAAACATGTGTTCCAGGTAAAATAGTCATATATTATTCATAGAGAATCCAAATGATGTGGGATTAATTTCATTTGAAATAGTACGGACTGTAGTTTCTTGAGTTCCAGTTTCAGAATTAGATGATAAATATTGAGCACGGGGAATTCTATACAAGTTCGGTCTCCTGAATAAACCAGAATTGAACAAGGTCTACCATTCTCTCTATGAATTCTTTTTGGGGAGGATTCAAGGAGTGAAACTTGGAGGAGTTTCATAGAATACATTGAGTAATATTATCTACAGAATCATAGTACTCCAAGAATTGAATAATTTCATAAATTGAATAAGTCTTAGGAAGCATTATCAGGTTCTATGTGATGATTGGTTGATGGTGATGATTTAATGTAAAATTTTATTATCTCTCATATATTCTTGGGTGTAAGGAAGGGACAAGGATGGAGAGCTGAACTCTCTCTTGATATTGGAGGATTTTATCTTCCTATTGGAGGTTTATCCCTCCCTTTACATTTGGAAGTTGTAGCGACCTTTGGAAGTCATTATTTCCCTTGAACAATAACTGTTGATTATTTCTCATATATTGTGCATGGTGTATTGTGGTGTATTGGTGTAACTCTTATACTATTGTTCATTTCTCATTGGATATAATTGAATGGTTTAAGTATAAGTTGAAAAAGGTTTTAAACTTTACTTGATACTAATTCACCCCCCTCTCAGTATCAACAGATAGGAAGCAATGTTCACTTACCTCTTCGAGGGGGAAACCTCCAACAGAGCAATGCTCTATTACAATAATTCTGAAGAGAAAACTTTTCATGCCCTCAACTCCTATTTATACTAAATCTATCTACCAAAAGAATAATCTAGAGGAAGACCTTCTAGAAGCAAAAACTTCTATTAGGTCTTCTTACATTTGACTTATTCTTCCTTATTACTAGGCCTTATTAATATTGGCCTTAATTACATGGAAGATATATTATTCTACCTACATGAAGGGTTAGAGAGGTTAGGTCCATAACATGTCCTAACCCTTAAAAAAAATCCTTGTCCTCAAGGCTTGAGATGAGGAAATTGTTGTTGAATGGTAGTTGGTTCCCAGGTGGCATGTACTAGAGTTGTATCTTTGCACTGTACTAACACTTCCTTGATGGTGTGCTGATGGAGATGACACTCACACTAGTCAAAGACTTCTTGTGGCTACAAGCAGAGGAAGCCTTCTTCATACAACTCAGAAAGACTAGTTTGAGTTTGGCACTTATCTCCAATCACCTTCTTTAAGCATGAGACATGAAAAATAAGATGGATCTTAGAATGACTGGGAAAAGCTAGCTGATAGGCCACCTATCCCACGTAGTTCAGAACTGTGTAAGGACCATAAAATTTGGGCTATGGTTTCTGACAATGGTCAACCTTGAATGAAGTCTTCTTATAAGGTTGCATATGAAGAAACACTTGGTCCCCTTCAAAAAATTGACGTTATGAGCAACCTTGATCTACTTTTTGCTTCATGCAATTATGAGCCATGACCAAATTTTCGTTGAGGGTGCGAAGAATAGCCTCTCGAACTGTAAGAGTTTGGTCAACCTCCTGGACCTTCGAAACATCAGGCATGTATGAGAGAATTCAAGGTGGATTTTTTCCATATGTTTCTTGAAAAGGAGTCATTTGAGTAGTTTTATGGTAAGAAGTGTTGTACCACCATTCAACAAGGGGTAACCATTGAGCCCACTGATTTTTCCTTTCATATGAAAAACACCTCAAATATGTTTCCAAACACTTGTTGACAACTTCATTTTGACCATCATTCTGGGGATGGTAGGTGGTGCTGAGATGCAATTGTGTGCCCTGTAGCCTTAACAACTCTTGGAAAAAATTATTGGTGAAAGTGGGATCTATGTCAGAAACAATAGAATGAGGCATACCATGAAGCTTGAATATGCGATCCATGAAAAGTTGAGCCATAGTGGAGGTGGTAAATGGGTGTTGAAGAGCACAAGAATTAGCATACTTGGAAAGACGATCAAAAACCACAATGATGACTGACTTATTTACCAATTTAGGTAATCCAACAATGAAATCCATAGAGATATCCCTCCAAATAGTGGGTGTAACTGGAAGCATCTTTATGGTTCCTAGGGCTTTGACTATTTCTCCCTTGTTACATTGAAAGACAACACATTCTACCACAAAAGTGTGAATGTATTGTTTCATACCATCCTAGAAAAAAGAACATTTGACCCTGTCATAGGTTTTGGTAAACCATGAGGGACCAACTGTTGGTATAGCATGAAGCTCAAAAAGCACTGTAGATTTAAGTTGTGACTGTTTACTTAAATACAAATGGCCTTTGTAGCGAATCTCATCATTGTGTAAAGTGTACCCTATGGGAACTGGAGAATTGTCTTGCAATTGTTCGATTAGACGCAAAATTCCTAGTGAACAGCTTGGAGCCAATCTGGTACAATGAAGGAGAGGGAAAAAAGGGACTCTTCATCTTCAAATTTTCTTGAAAGAGCATTGGAAACCACATTGTATTTTCCTTTCTTTTAAACGATCTCATAATCATATCCAAATAGCTTAGTCACACACTTTTGTTGCTATCAGGATGAAATACGTTTCTCTAGAAAATACTTGAGGCTATTTGATCTATCTTAATTTCAAAGCGTTTCCCCAATAGATAAGGGCACCATAGATCCAGTGCATGTAGAATACCCATCATTTCCTTTTCATGGATTGATTGGACCAAATGTCGCTCTAACAGTTGTTTGCTGGTAAAGGCCAAAAGTTGACCATTTTGCATAAGGACTTCTCCAACTCCTCTCCTAGAAGAATCACATTCTAGGAAAAAGTTCTTTTTGAATTCAAAAAGGGCCAAGAGAGGAGTGGTGCACATAGCCTCCTTCAAGGATTGAAAGAATGATCAGTTGTTGGAGTTCAAGTGAAAGAATTCTTTTTAAGGAGAGCAATGAGAGGCACCGCAATATTTCCATAATTCTTAACAGACTTGGGATAATATCTCGTTAAACCCAAAAAACAATGCAATCTTTTGAGATTCCTAGGGAGAGGCCAATCTTGCATAGCTTCAATCTTGTTGGCATCCACCCTGACACTCACCTTTCTAACAATATGAGCCAAGTACTCGACTTCTAAGGCTCCAAAACAACATTTAGATTGTTTGAGGAACCATTGGTGGTGAGAAAGTAGATGAAGAACTTGATCCACATGAGCAATATGGGCTATCCATGTTTTACTGTAGATGAGAGTATGATCAAAGAAAACTAAGAAAAAATGATGGAGAAAAGGATGGAAGAGATGATTCATGAGGCTTTGGAAAATGGAGGGAGAATTATACAATCCAAAGGGCATGACCGAGAACTCATAGTGGCCCTCATGAGTTCAAATTGCAGTCTGAGGAATGTCTACCTCTTTCATAAATATTTGGTGGTAGCTAGAATGAAGACCAAGTTTATTAAAGAACTGGGCAACACTTAATTCATCCAAGAGATCATCAATGACAAGGATGGGAAATTTTTCTTTGATGGTGAGTTTGTTGAGGGTGCAAAAGTTAGAACACATGTGCCAAGAACCTTATTTCTTAAGTACCATGAACAAAATAGAAGAATAGGGGCTAGTATTAGGACAGATAACGCTTGCAAGGGATGACGATAGGGACGAACATTAGGAGGAAGGCTGCAGGGGATAAGGGGAATGGAATGATCATGAACACCATGGGAAGGAGAAAATCCCTATAGAGTGGAAAAAAAAACTTGATTATTGGAGAGGATGGATTGGAGGTCAGGACGCACATAGGGTGTCTCAGTGGTGTGAATGGAATGGAGTTATGAAATAATGTCAGAATGACATTTTTTAGAACCTTTTCCATGCAATGGGAATTGATCATCTCAGGAGAACCTGCTGTGATTCCTTGGAACTTATAATGTTGGTCCTCTTGGTTGAATTGCATGGTTAAATCCTTAAAATCCATGATAATGGCACCCAAATTCCTTAATCATTCGACACCTAGCACAATGTCACAACCACCCATGTTGATAGAAAACATATGATATTTCATGTGGTGTTAACCAATTTGGAGACACACATTTTCATAACAACCCCCACATCTCATGGACCTGCCATTTGAAATCATGATTTGAAATTTGTTGATATATTATAGAAATTGGTTTCTTAGGAAATGCGACGATGACTAAAATTATCGGTGTTTCCACTATCGACGAGGATAATGATCTTCTGATGCTTAATGTAACCAATTATATTGAGGGTTTGGGGAGCAGAGAATCCAGTGAGAGAATTTAGGGAAATGACTGGTCAAACTTCTAGGGGGTCTGAGGGTGGAGTCAGATTAGTGGGTTCGGTGACTCAACCATAGGGGGATCCACTACCTCTTCTTCAGAAACAACTTAAGATATGGCCATACAAAGTTTTTATTCATTACACTTGTGCTCAGGAATGTATTTTTCATCACAGTTATAACAAAGGCCCTTGAGTTAGCATTCATCGATTTCTTCACAGGTCAATTTCTGGAACTTTAGTGGAGTTGAAGGAGGAGTGGGAGTGATTAGCTTAGGGCGAGGGATAAAGGAGGGTTTTTTGGTTTGAGAAGAGACAATATGTTGTGATTCCTTAGTTCTTTTAGTATATTCCACCCAAATCAATGGGAAGCCATGAGGACTTGGGAACAAATCTCATCCTTGAGGTCACTGATAAAGCATTGTCAGAAAAAACATCAAAGATGCCCTCTGTGTGGAAATCCAATCACTCAAAAGTAGCTATAAGGTCTTCTGCTATGCCAGATTGTTTCAACGTTTTCAAACAGCCTAAATGGTGAGTGTCAATGTCAAGGTGTTCATAAATCTCTCCAACAAATTGTGTCTAAGCCACATACCCTTGGTGGAAATTTTTTCTCCATTGCCACCATTTCCAACATTCTTCATCAAGATAGAGAACACCATACTAGAGTTTGTCCAGCTCTTCTGTAATGTCGTACAAAGAGAAATAATGTTTCATTTGAGTTACCCAGAAGATGGGATCTAAGCCATCAAATTTTTTCACATCCACTCGTGAAAGGCGTAGGTTACACTAAAAGTGGTCGGACTGAAATGTATGGGAATTGGAGGAAGTTTCACCTTTGGGGTGCAAATGTGGGTCAGAGGAGGCAAGGTCTCCAGTGATATTCAACTTGGCACAAATATGTCCAGCAAAGGATTCAAGTTGGTAGAGAGTTCTTGTTTTAGGGTTTTCATTTTGGCATCTATGGTGGAATGTTTTTTTTGTTATTGATGGTGGTAATATTGGCACTGA
This sequence comes from Picea engelmannii, assembly GCA_009831015.1. NCBI lineage: Eukaryota > Viridiplantae > Streptophyta > Pinopsida > Pinales > Pinaceae > Picea > Picea engelmannii. The sequence continues at coordinate 268,634 of ML779203.1, read as the reverse complement.
GTTTCCCCACTTCCTTATGATCCTTTGCAAAATCAGAGGACAAGGTATTAAGGTAGGCTTCAAAGTCTTGGCTACGGGTGTGGGCCATGATGAAGGGGGGAAACAGAAAGGAACGTGTGGGACCACACAAAAAAGGGGTTATGGGTGAAGGGTATTGCGACAATCACAACGACGAGGGAAATCCGACGGGGTAAGTACCTTCTCCCAAATAAGGGGGCCGAAAGGGGGTCGGGTACATGGAAAAAAAAATATTTGCTGAAAAATGATAGGTATGATTGCGATCAGGGAAAAGAGAGGAATCCAATGGGATAGGGATGAAATAATGGTGCAAGAAAAATCCAGACATTTTATTTTTTATTTATTTTACTACTACAGAGTTATATTCTAATCTAAAGAATACTACAGTGTTGAAAGGCCCAAATTATTAACATGAAATAAATTGTAGTAAATTGATAGCCAGAATGCAGGAGGTAAAGTTTTACGACAATAGATATTGTTTGTTCTGTTTCCATCCCAAGGGTTAGAGTATTCAACGTTTCTACATAAAATGGTTTTCCCTATGTTATATCTCTCTCATATACGTGTGTGGTCCAACGATAGTACTCGACCCAATATCTTAGGGCACCAACTAAGGAGGCTAGACCATGCCCTTAGCCATACTACCCGACTACCCAAGTACTAGAGAGTATCTTTCAGAGTGTTATTCTTGGTGGAACTATAGAAGCCAGGAAGCCAATCGATTTATCTAATGGAGGGCTTCATGATATCTAAGTCAATTTGTATACAGGTGTTGTATGATGCGATACCACTCGAAGGGATACCAACAAGGATTACAAGGGTGGCCAACAATGTGCACTTAAGTACCACTTATATTTCTTGTGTGAATGCTTCCCCGACCACGTATTTATGCATTGAATGGTGGAGCTCTGTAGATTTAAGATGTCGGAATAAGACTCTACCCTGAAGAAAAAAAATAACCCACAATTTTCTGCCAAAGAAAGTGCTTTGATACCACTTGTAAGGTACCAAATCTATTATAATAGATGAAAACACAAATATTGCAAAGAATAACAACAAAAAAACACAATAGATGAAACCACAACACCAAAATAATACATTTATTGATAGGAAACAATGCTCACTTGCCTCTTTGAGGGGGCAACCTCTAGCAGAGCAATGCTCTATTACAATAATTCTCAATACAAAACGTTTCATGCCCTCAACTCCTATTTATACTAAATCTATTTACCAAAACAACAATATAGAGGAAGATCTTCTAGAAGCGAAAGCTTCTATTAGGTCTTCTTACATTTGACTTATTCTTCCTTATTACTAGGCCTTTTTAATATTGACCTTTATTACATGGAATATATATTATTCTACCTACGTGAGGGGTTAGGGAGGTTGGGTCCCTAACAGATTGTAATGAAGTTCCTATGAACTTCATTTGGACGATTGAGAGACAAGGACTTCATTTTATTCATAGTGTATTGGTGGAGATGTCAAGTTTTATCGCTTCCTAGACTCAGTTGCAGTCTATTTCATGGGCTATAAACCACAAGTTCGAGGATCAAAGATCATAAAAAATTCAATTTGACGGACCCCCAGATTTAGTTTTCATCATTATCCGTTCAATTTTGCTTGAAATCTTATGAGCAATTGTTGAATCTTCACATTTGAATGGTTAAATCTATATAATTTGAGTGCCTCACGGTTTTTTCAACACTCTGAATCTATTTATGCATTCAAAAATGCAATTTAAACAACAAAAAGTTACGATTTCACCTAGATTTATATCGCCAGTTTTCAGTCAAAATTGCCAAAATGTAGAACATTTAGACAATGCCTTTAATATTTAAGCACAAAACCAATTATACCATCAAATTTATTACCATCAAATTTTGAACAAACAATGGAATGACATGCATGGCTTGAGGGGTTGGAATCTAGAAATTGATCTTCTATTCATTTTCACCAGCAGTTCCTTTAAGGGATGTTTTCACCTACATTTTGAATACCTGGATAATTATCAAAGAAGGGTATCAATTATTTGACACATGAAGGAACATTTATTTTCTAGTGATTATTTTTAAAATTTCACTAAAACTAAAATTGGTCTATATGACTTTAAGAAGGTAAGAGATTACTATGATTTCTATAAAATTGTATTACTATGCTTAAAAGAGAAGCATTCCAAGATCATCATAGTTTTGATGACTTAAAAGGTTGCAAGATCACCATAGTTTTGATGTCTTAGAAGGTTGTGAAGTACTATTTTTAAATTGAGATCTAATTTGGGTATAGGCGGGGTATTCTAAAAGAAAGTGTTTTTCATCTTCAACCCTCTTAGTGTCACAAAGATGATAGATTATTTTGTGTTTTGGGAATTATCCAACTCCTAGTTTCACTATGCATCTAGTGAAAGTTTATTCTTATTTTAGCAATGTTGATTTTTTTGTTTGCACTTGTCAAAATTCATAAGTAATTTTGATCTTCTAAATTAGGGTTGATCACCTCCTTGTAGTATGTTAATTTTCTTTTATCCTCTAATTCTTTATCACACCACATATTCTCCTCAAATTTAACCAAGATTTTTCATTTTTATGCCATCTAGTTTTGGATAGAATTTGGAACAACTTTTGGGAGTCTCTTGTCATCCATGTTGTTTGTGTACATTAAATACCTAATCATAATAGTATTTTCATTGAAAAAAAAAACTAACTTCTATAAAGAATATAGAAGATAATGTAGTGTGTTGTTTTAAACATGTTACAAACCTTTTATTTGTACAATAAATTTTATTTGTAAAATAGATGTTAAGAGGCTTCCACATGCTAAACGCTGGCCAACAAACATTTTTTATTTACATATGTTGAAGTAACAGAAATGTCTTTCTAGACGGGCTTGCACATGCTAAACGGTTTTATTGACTTCGGATGAAGTTTCGTGATGCGTTAAGGCAGCTTGATGCACTTTATCTTACGCGTCTTCGTCACATGGCTTAACTCTCCACGTGTGTGATGTTAGTTTGTTATGAAAATTTTATAATATAACAATATTTTAATATGATCTTTTGGTTCGTTGGTTGAGTAATTAGAACTAGAACATGTGATTTGCACATGAAAATATTCTAATATAAGGAGGACAACATTATCAATGTAAATTGAAATGGATTTGTTATTTTAAATATTCTAATATTTGGAGGACAACATTATCAATGTAAATTGAATTCGATTCATTATTTTAAAATTTGTGTATTGGTTTCCAACAAACCATCGTATGAACCTTGAAAATTTTTGTGATTAATAAAATAAAGTAATTTTCACAAAATTTATATTAACTTAGTCACAAAATCTTCAAGCGACCAAACTTCACTTAGAACCTTAACGTCAAGGTTGGAGAAAAACTCATCGTCTTCTCATTCACGATATTACAAGGATTCTTCGGATGCGAAGCGATAAGGTTAGTGCACAAAGACATATATATTATAATTGACATAATGTTTCTATACTATTTTCCATTCTCAATTAACTAGCATACCTACGAAGTGGGGAAAACGTCAGAAAAAAGAACGTAAATTATAAACCTTCACAATTTGATTACAAAGCGATACCAGAAAACACTACAAGAATTTAAATTTGGATTTAGCTTATTCAGATTTGGAGCAAAGAGTTGTAAAGACATCCAAGACCTTTTCAAATATATTCCATGTACCTCTGTCCAATGTCAATCCAACTTTGAAGAGGCCTGCCTCTTGATTCCTATCCCTATACAAATGATTGAAAGTTAGGAAATTATTCACGATTCCTATCCCTATAGGAATGACTGGAAGTTGGGAAATTATGATTGAAAATTGGGAAATTATTTATAATTAGATCCAAACTATGTTGGTCGAAAAAACCCAAAATAATCATATTCATCCTTCAACATCATGACTGAATTAATAAAAAAATTCATAAAATATTCACCCATCATTTCAAAAATTCATACCCTATATTTTGATAGAGTGCTTCGTCAATGAATCAACCGAATATTTTGCAGTCTTGGTGAGTGAAGCCTAAACGATTACGTCAATGAATCAACCGAATATTTTGCAGTCCTGGTGAGTGAAGCCTAAACGATTATGCTTTGTATCATGCAACATATAGAAATTTAACTATTGTAAGTTTCCTAATATCACAATCACTCCATGGACATAAGTGCCACCATGTCTGAGCCACCCTTGAAATGGAATGCAAACTCTGGGAACCTAATATTTCCTCAGACATTATCCATGTAACAACTGAAAGTATTTTCCTCAAACAATACCATGTTTTAGCCACCCTTGAAATGGAATGCAAACTCTCAAAACCTAATATTTCCCAAAAAAGGACATTGTAACACAATCCAAAGCCACGATCAACTTCAACATCAAAAGCTCTTACATGTCCAATCTTAGAAACAAACTCATTTTTCAATTTGCTTATGGATTGGTTCGGGAAAGGAATTCATAGAAGAGCCCAAATTTGTTATGGTTCCACCATTGCCTCCACTATCAAATTTCAAGTAAGTGGAGCGCGATGTCGAGCATTTTCCATCACTACTCACCCCTTTGAGACCAACGAAATAGTTTTTAGAGAAAATCAAATGTACTACGGGTTTGATAAAAAAGGAAGTGTAAATCAAAGAGATATCCTTCAGGATCGCCTTGTCACCAAGCACTATCTTGATACTCTTATTCTGAGAGTCTAGGAAATACACAAATCTACCACCATAATAATGACACAGTTGGGAAGGCATAGACAATACTCCTCTGTTAAATCCTACAATACCAACATCAATCTGGAATGAAACCAATGAACAACCTACTAGTGAAATTGGATCTTTACTCTAAACTTTGAAATGACAAATTGAAATTAGATCTTTACACTAAACTTTGAAATGACAAATAGAACAATTTCAAACAATGTATTTTTTACAAGTTAATCATATTACTATTTTTTATTCAAAAATAAAATTTTATTATTTTATTAAAAAACACTTCATTATTTTCTATTTTTCTAATCATTGTGATTTGGAATTTTAAATTTTGATCACTTATATACAACAACCAGGTAAGAGTTGACTGGAATTGACAGAACATATGTTCATTGGTCATAGTGTAAATAATTTACTCCCTTAATTCACCTGCTATTTCATGATTACAGTCATACTAATCCATGCATTCATAGGGCTGCTTGTTCTCTCTACGTATTGGTTCATTTTCCACTCATTCACCTTCCATTAGATTGCAAATTTTTTTTCACAAACAAGGAATGTTGTTTTCAGGGGTTTTCATGGCACTGCTTGTTCTTTACATGCCTTAGTTTGTTTTCTACTAATCTGTCTTCCATTGGATTGCAATTTTTTTTTTATAAAAACGTGGCGCAATGCTTTTTGTAGAAATGTGGTGCAATGATTTCAGGGATTTTACACTACATTACATAGAAAAATAAAATAAATTGGAGTGTGTAATTATGGTCTTTGAAAATCAAAAAAGAAAATATAATTAAGATCCATTCATTGATATTATCTCATAGATTCTAATAATTTCATTTAGAAAACAAACTTGGTGGCATCTCTTGTTGTAGAAGAGTATAGAGAAGGCATTCCGTGCTTCCTTCTTGGAGATGTATTCTCTTGTTGATATGAATATAAAGAATTTGATGATCGGAAGAACCGGAAAGAGACATAACTAAAATTAAAGAATACTAAGCTACTTCATTAATGTTTTTCCTACTTTTACACCTTGATGATCCTTATTATCTGTGCTGCTTATTTTTCTGTAAGAAATACCCTACACCTAATGATGATGATGTGAGGAGATCAGGAAGGGAAAAACAATATCGTGAACTACTATCAATATATCGGTAAAAGCAACTAGAATCTTTACACCCACATGATTGATAATGAAGGGTTTACTATCAGTCACCACCAACGATTGGCCATAAAAGAGAGTGTGGAGTCTTATAATTTCCATAAGACGCCCAAGATTGGTGTGGACAACCTCCTGTTGGGAACCACATGGTATCTCAGGTTGTTCGTAAAATGTTGGCCTCCCTTCAATAAAACAAAGTGAAGGTCTCACTCAATAGATGCACAGTCATGTTTATGGTGCCATATGAGATTGAATACTCTAGACAAGTCTACCAAAACTTCTGCATGTTTATGCACTCACTCTTTAACATGTCTTTTCATTTTCGATCAAAACACTTTACACACACAACAAAGGATGACCTTTTTCAATAAAAGTGCTTTCTTAAGATGTTGTTGCTCTTGTTATAATCACTTTATAATTTTTGGTGCATGGTACCCACACCAGATCACTTCACGTATCCATGAAGAGCCACAAATCCTGTGCAAGAGTGCCCACCGATAATCTGATGTAATACTCGGGGATGTTGTTCGGTAAGAAAAGAGGCTCTCCCAAGGTGATCTCCATTCTAGAATTTCTCTTTAGCTTCATGTGAAGTCTCATGGATTACATAGAGTCCATTAATCTTATGGTCATTCCATTGAGACAATATTGTAGAGAGTTGCACCAAGAGGATAATCAAGAACAACAACTTCAGCTTGAAAGTCACCATGTTGTGAATTTTGAAGGAAGACAATCAAGGAAGAATGGGATTGAAGTGGACGTTGCGAAATATAACGGAAAGAAATCAGGGTAGAATGGGATTGAAGTGGTTACTACATACAATTCGAGGACGTTTTGGAATGATGGGACTACAATGGATCCACGTACAATTGAAAAGGGATCTATGGAGAAAAGACAAAAAATAGGGCCCAATTATACCTCCTATCTGGTTTGAGGTGAAGTTCTAGACACAAGACTCATACTGGACATTGGAAATAACATATTGTTGGGTAAAAATCGTGGCAGACCCATCATTTAGAGCTCATCCTTTGAAGAAAAAGGAGTTAATTTTTTTCTAGATACTAAATTTAAAAGAAAGAGATAAATTGCGGGCATAGTACCTCGAGTATAGTACCTTGGAAATTCCCTTAGAAACATTGGATAGTGATTTTCAATTAATAAAGGGATCAAATCCTACCCATCCTCAACTAACAAGTAGATGCAAAGTGATTTCTTCAGTTTCTCTTCCATCTTGAACATTCTCTGTAATAAAAACTCTACTGCTCGATTCTTTGTGATAAAACTCCTACTCGTCGAGATAGTTTTGCAGGTTTCTGAAACGCAAGTGAAAAAGGCTAGGGATCCCAATGTATCCCGATATTGTTTCAATAATATATACATTAATAGATATGAAGTGTGCTAATTCAAGTGAATTTTGGAATGGATTCACTAAAAACAATATAAAATACGAGCTGAGAAATGTTAACATGCAATTCGAATAGGCAATATCAACATTAAAATGTAGAATGAATGTATGCATAAACAAAACAAGCCATCTCTTTATAGTTATAAATGAGAACATAGATCATCATATCTAATTACCTCGTTCATAATCAACTTGACATTTAAGGGAGTCTTTAATCGGATAGATAGATTCAAATTCTCACTCATCATTTCCATCAATCACAATTCTCTGTATCTAAAACCCCTAGTACTCTCTGTGATAAAAACCCTACTACTCTTCATATATTGATTCTTTGTGATAAACAATTCTGCAGGTTTTCAACTATCTCATGCCATGGCCTCCACTGTGGGGCGTTGCTGCCTTCAAAGACGTAGGTGAAGAAGGATGGGGTCATGGGTATCACTTGTATCCAAGCATTTCCATAGAAATCTCGAACGTTCTAAACGCTTCTACAACAATCTCAAACTTTCCAATCCATGTACACACTGACATGTTATTTCAAAGTATATTGACACATGGCTTTGTTCAATTCGTTCTCGACAGACGACGAAATCGGAAAATAACCTCTCCCTTAAAAAACGCCTTTGGCATAATTATTTATGTAATTTTAAAAGTCTAATAAATATTCAGTGTATATTGTTAAAATGTGACAATAATCAATTAAACGAAAATGTAAAAATCAAATTTTACCTATTTAAATATTTGGTGATGTTAGTTTACAGTGAAAGTTTGTATAAGGGTCGTGGTAAGATTAATTGTAAGTCTATCTTGAATAATAAAGATATTGATACTATGGATATTTCCTTGATGAAGTGTCAGAGTGGTTATACCAAGTAAAAACTTTGTGTCTGATGAATGTATACTTGCTAAGTTATTTCTGAATAATTTCTTGTGTTGCACTTATCATATTCTTCCTGTCAAGAACAACAAGTGGTATCAAAGTGAAGGTGAAGAAGGTGATTGAGAAGTTTGTCTTAGGAAGGGATGATGTCTTTTTGTGTCACCCGTGGAGGTAGAGTCGAAGTCTTCCATCGAGGGAAACTATGCACATGCATAGTGGAAGAGCCTAGCGTAGAGGAAATACACACATGCATAGC
>ML779203.1:234480-260107 GCA_009831015.1 Picea engelmannii | reverse complement strand
TTTTGTGGAGGAAATATCTTTTTTTATTTTATTTTGAATTTTGCAAAGTTAATTTCAAAGTATATATGGTGGAGCTCATGTGTGTGTGTGTCAAAAATCAATTTCTCAAATTGACATTTGGAGGAAGCCTGTGTGTAGAGAACTAATGGAAAAGATGGTGAATGCTAAATTCAAGGTTGAAGAAAAATTAATGGTAAAAACAACTTAGAATTGTGAAAACTTAAAATGTGAGATTTGTTAGCAACAACAAGAGAAATGATGGTGGAGTCACTCTAAAAGAAAAAAGAAAAAAAACATATTTACTTTGGAGTTGTAGAATTATTTATTGGATGTATTAAAATGACATACCACTATAAGACATGGTTAGGCATGTGTACCCCTGGTAAATCATCAGTAAAGTCTAGACATAGACCTAGGTTATAGGGAGAGCATGTATGATGGTTTTGGTAGCCTTTGGTATGGTGCCAGTGGATTGCATGAAATCAAGCCTATTCAAAGATTTTGTTAAATCCATTGTAAATGGGCCTAGAGGTGAGTGGTGAAGGATGACTTGGTTGGCTTGTCCGGATTGGGTCAAGGGAATGTTCATGTCAAGGAGGAGCACCAAGACACCATTTTAAAGTTCCTGGAGGTGAGTGGAAAAGGTTCACTTGGGTTGACTTGGTCGGATTTAGTCAAGGTTTAAAATGCAAAGTTCAAGTTAGAAAAGTGGGTCTATATTTCTCTATAGAAAGGATGATGTGTTTATATCTTTGTGGTGAAAAGAATACTTACAGGTCAATCAAGTGTTTGAGAATAGATTATGGAGGTTGGTTCACATCCTTGGAATTTGGGAATTATTGTAAGGAATCTGGGATCAAAGGGGCATGTTCATTAATGCCAAGTTGCAACAAGACTTATGGGAAGAAGCAATCGTTCTATCTGGTAAATTGGTCACCACTAGTTGCAAAATACTAGAAATTTCATAAGATGTATCAATATGTCATATTGTGATTACTCAAATGTGAAATATTTTATCGTGATGCCTACGCTCTTATGAATGTTCTAAGTAGGAACCTGATCAAACAGGTAGACCTTTGTTGGTTATAATGATGGTGTCAAGGGATACATATTTTAGGATACTACTGCCCACATAATCATCATTAACATATATGCAGTGTTTTATGAATCTCCTTTCATAAAATTAGACATAGTAAAAGATGAAAGGTACAAAGCCTAACTGGTAGCAGAAGGGTATTTGGAAGGTATTGATTTCCATGAAATTTTATCACAAGTTGTTAATATTGTTTATATTCGTGTTGTATTAGCACTAGTTGTGTTACTTGATATTGAGTTAGTGAAGTTAGATGTTAAAATAATTTTATATGGAGTTTTGGATAAGGAAATGTAATTGGGATAGCCAGAAATGTTAGTTCAAGATCACAACAAAAGATTTGTTTACAAACAAAAAAAGGTATTGTATTACATGAAGCTCAAGCAATGGTGCAAGATGTTTGATTCCTTCATGGTGAGCTAAATTTTACAAGAAGTGGGTATAACCATTGTGTTTATGGTATCATCATTATCTTGGTGTTATATGTTATGCTTGTAGCAAGAAAAAATACGGTTGAGATCAACATGTTGGCTTAGTTGTATAGGACATTTGACATGAAGGATCTAGGAGAAGCTAAAACAAATCTTGGGAATGGAAGTACATGGAGACAAGAAATATGGTAAGCATTAGTTATCACAATAGAAGTATGCAAAGAAGATACTCAGGAAATTCAGTGAATAATGTGAAACTGGTAAATATCCCTTTAGCTTTCTATTGTAATCTTTCTTCAGGTTTATGTCTTAGTAATGAAGAAGAAAAGGGTTATATGTCTTGTATATCATATGCTATTAGGAATTTTGATGTATGCAATGAAATGGTCATATATTTCACATGAAGTTGGTGTTGTCAGTGGATACATGGAGGGTAAAGTAGTGAAATGGGTGCTTCAATATTTTAAAGGTATGAGTATCACCTACAGTGTTTGCAGTGATTTATTCTGTCCTTATGTTGACTCAAAGTTTGTAGAAGATTTGGACAAGAGGAGATCTACCTCAGGTTATGTCTTGCATGAATGGAAGGACATATTGTGTAAGTTTAGAGAAGTATAGGATAAGGTGTTATGTGATAATCAAATTGTTGTGCATTTGACTAATAGTCTAGCATATCAAAATGGGACAAGGAATCATTTCGTAAGACAGGTTACTGATGGAGGTGGAGTGGTCCATACAAAAGAAAATTGTCCAGACATGTTCATGAAACCAGTACTATTAGAAGAGCTGAGATGGTGCTTTGATTCTCTTGGATTGCAAACAAGGTGATGAAAAAACCAAGGAAAGGTATCATGTAAATTGTTTTCAACGTGAAGATTGCTAAAATTTGACAACAATCAATTAAAAGAAAATGTAAAAACTGAAATTTACTTATGTAAATATTTTGTGATGTTGGTTTATGAAACTAATGGAAGTTTGTATAAAAAGTGGTAGTTCTCATAACTATGTAATAGTTCCAAGATAGATATATACCTATGAAGCCTGAGAGATGTATCTAGTGGTAATCGTGATTTCAAGTCTATCTTGAATAATACAGATATTGATACCCTTCCACATGGATGTTTCCTTGACGAAGTTTCATGGTTTTACCACGTAAAATATTTGTGTCCTATGAATGTATGCTTGATAAGTTATTTCTCATTAATTTCTCGTGTTACACTGATTGCAATCTTCCTCTAAAGACCAACACATATAAAGGGTATTCAATTTTCTCAATATATATTTCTAAATAAGTGGAATATAGACATTAAGATTATATGGAAGGATTTTATTATTGATAATTTTTTCGAAAAAAAATGATAATATATCCATAAATATCTATGAATAATTATAAATTTATTTACCATTTGGATTCTAGATAAATAGAATGGGAGTTTGGAGCTATTCAATTTCTTTTATCACAATGGAACCACCACACATTATTTTTGGAGGTTTTAATTTATGGCCTTAACCATTTATTAATTCACCACTCTATAGGAGTGAGAAAATATGTAAAGAAATACTAGAATACTTAACCAAATACTTGGAAGCATAGAACGTCAGTAGGAATTATGTGTTTCAAGATTATAATGATGTTATGCATGAAATATTCTATCATAGACACACTATGTCAAAACATGAGGATGCATAATCATGACTACAAGATGAGACATCACAACTTCATGATGGAACTGATCTTCTATAGGCATACTCGGGAAATTAACTAGGATAGGAAACAACAATACTATCAACAAAACTAGGAGAAAAATGACCATCACTTTATTTAATAGGAGGAAGACTTATATAGATTCATTTTATTGCATGATAGCTTCTAACAACTAGTTAGCTAGATCTAATCAACTACTTCCTTGGAACATGTGCCCAACTATTCTTATCCTCCATTAAAATGAGAGAGTGTGCCTTCCAAGAATCCAGCTGGATAAGGGAGTGTGCCTTCCTTGGGATTCATGTGGATGTTGTTGAAGTTTGAGTAGCTTCAGAATATATTCTTGTTGTATTTGACCAAGACAAAAACCTAAAGAATATTATTATATTATATTTGTTAATTTGTCCTTGTTGTTCCTTTGTAAAAGTTATCCCTGTAGTTCCTTGACAAATAAATGTAAAATAGAAAGATAAAGTGTCAGGTCAACCGAGACCTAATTTTAGGCTAGCGAAACTACTACTTATAAGAGAGGATATTGCCTCATTTGAACACACACAACACAAGATATGTAGATAAGAAGAGAAGTTGATCTAGGTGGATATCAGTGGACATCCACTTATTCCAACTGGCTCAAAACAATCTTCTGGCAATTTACTATTTTTAGCAGTTTTTCGGTTCCTAAAATTCTAGGGCCATTTTGAGGGCCTAAATGAAGTTTTTTTGCGACCAGGCACCTCAATTATGGACAAAGTTTCTAATTGAGCTTCGAAAATGAATCTCCTCACCGATACCTTTCCAACGAGATATCGTGCACCCAAAACAAAGATCGTATGACAAAGTTACGCCCCAGGGAAGTTGATACACCAAACTACCCAAAACGAGGTCCTCAAAATTTTTGGCTTTTCATCTTCCGGGGTTAGGTTTTTGGAGTTTATTTATTTTTAAAATGCCTTTGGAGCCTCATTGTAACAATCAACTTCTTTTGAATGTGATTAGCCATCACATATCTTCTCAGAGATAAGCTGCTACCATTCTAACGAGTCTTTCACTCTGTATTTCTACAATTTTGTACATTTCGCTCATTAATAGAAATTGTGTATCACTATATATCTGTGTTTATGGTTATATCTCTGATAAATATTTGTTATATTATTAGATATCTGATATATCTCTATACATTTATTTATTATATCTCCGCTCTCATTTTGTGCCAAAAATACTCTGGATCAGAAGTGCACAAGTCTTAGAGAGAGACACTATTGCAACTAGGAGGTGATGTTGTGGAGGATATTGGTCAACTTCTCAGGTATATATTGGTTATGTGGTGCAATACTCTTCCCTAGTCAAGGGTTTGAGAAGGATCTTCTTCTTTGTTAGTTCTCTCTTGGAGAGATGGATTGTTCTTGGTTGTTGAATCTAAATTGAGGAAGTTTGCTGGGTTTTTCCCCTAGAGGGTTTTCCGATGGTAAATCTTGTGTATGTTGTGGATGTTATTATTTCAATGATCCTTTATATGTAGTTATTGTACTAATTATTTTAAAGTAAAATAACACTAATATAATTAACTATTTAAGACGAAAATTAAACATGGTTTCAGAGCTGGCCTGAAAGAAGGCATTTTCACAACACAAAAGAACTCGTTGAAGAAGCTAAGAGCATAGGAAGACTCTCCTAACCCTAGTGCACTTCTTCCTATGTCTAAATTCTCAGTTTGAAATTTTTTTGTAAACTCCAACAATTGTTGCAGTTGTTGCAACTTCCTACAACTAAAAAAAACCTATAAGGTGAAATCATCAACTTTGTTAAACGACATTGGGTAAAGTAAGACCATATAGGAGCTCTCCCTAGGAGGGTGCATCCTTTCCCTAGATCAAAATTCCAAAATTTAGATTTTGAAAAATGAGGGTTTCCTCATAAACCCTAAGAAAAAACGTCAAGGCAACTGCATAATTAACTTGTAGCATAATTTCACCTAGGAAAGATGACTTCCAGCACTAAGTTTGTTGAATCAAGTGAAGACTATGCTTTGATTTGAGCTCTTACCGAAAACATCACCCATGGAAGCTGTTGATTAAGGTTGGTTGTCATTGATGTCAACCCTTGTAGAAATACTAGTAGCACAAAGGTTTGGGTAATGGACCCAAGTTTGTTTGATGTAAATATGACTCATTATTATGTTGTCCTGGTTGATAAGAAGTATAGATGGATGAAATCCAAAGTGATCCCCTTATGGTGAAATCCCTCACGGGAAGACGCTTTGCGGATTGAGTTATCCTAGAAGTATGGTTAGAGAACCCATGCTTAATTGAGGAATAATAAGATGAAGGAAAATGATTTTTTCAGTGAAACTATCTTAGATGCATAGTTCTTGCCATGCCATTTCCGATGGTATGTGGAATCTCACATAACTCCTCATGGTTAGAGAGTTATGACCATATGAATTTGGAGAACCCTCATGAGTCTTATAGAAGTCCCCAAGGGTCAAAGTGCTTTGAAAAATAAATTATTTTAAATGAAGAATCCCTAAAATAAGGAAAGTGTAAGGCTACATGAAGATATAAATAAGAGGCAAAGCTCATTGATTAAAGATACACTTGTACGCATTGTATATCTATTTTTCTTGTGTAAAGATTCATGTAAATACTTGTGGATACATCTAAAGTAGAGAATGTCTGAGGTAGCACGAAGGGTTGACGACAAAACTCTCAGATTTATAGAAAACCCTATTTTCTGAGGCATACATAGGCTTTCTGTGTATAGGGTGCATACAGTACACGGGTTGTCTGTGTATAGGGAGTGTACGCACGCGGTATGGCTATGTACAGGGTGAGTACATGTTGGTAAAGCCTTGGAAACTTGAGAAGATGAATATGCAAAGGTTCTAGATTCTGAGATCAAGCTCCCAAGAAGGTCTAAAGTGCTCAGATACATCAGATCCATCCATTGGTTCAAAAGGTATGTCTTATTTCTATGAATAGTTGGATTTTGATGTATGCATGAGGAATGACAATGGAGATTTGAATATTCTCCCTAGAGAGACTAGTGGCTACATGGGATCTTCTGCATAAGTCATATCTACTGAAATACAATATTGGTATATTCATCATTGATACTTCTTGTTGAGGTGCTTTTGTATTTCTTGACACATGGCTAAAGGTTTTTATGGTACATGGTTGAGATCTTGTATTTGCTAATTTATTGAGAGACTGAATATTAGAAAGGGTTTGATGACTAAGATCATGTGAGGGAAAGTATACTTGTTCGTGATTTCACACACCTATATGGAACATGACTAGAGTGAGACATATTTGTCTTGAGTAAATGTTATGTATGAAAATCCATGCAAAGGGTACAGATATAGTCTAGATACAGTGACAAGATACAAATAAAAGTGAAAGAAGTTATAGAGGGTCAGAAGTTTTCAAGTGAAAGAAAACCCTAGTTCCAGAAGGCATACATAGGTTGCATAATAGATAGGGTGTGTACATATGCAGGCTACATAACAGATAGGGCATGCACATATGCAGGATGCAACACTACAGGTCGCATACCTGTTGTATTTTTTTAGACACATGTTCATTTCAGGTACAAATTGATTGCAGAGCAGTTGTATATATTGGATACAGGTCAGTTGTATAGGTTGATATAGTTGTACAACAATATATCTCACAGTGACATATTGAAACTGGTTCCATCATTCTACTTATACTTCAGGGAGGTTGGACGGGTCAAGGACAGGTGGTTGTAGCCACCTTCCAGTTGTAGCCGAAGAACATAGGGGGTTGTATCCTCCTTCTGGTTGTAGCCAGAGAATTGGGGAGTTGGATCTTCACTCAGATTATAGCCTGAGAAACTAGGGGGTTGGAGGCTCCTTCCAGTTGAAGCTAGAAAACAAAGGAAGTTCGCGCTTCCAATGAATGTAATTATTCAAGACATCTAAGAAAAATCATTATGTGGTTTTCTCTCAATTTGGGTTTCCACGTAAAACACTGGTGTACTGTGTATGTGTGTGATTGTTCATTTCGTATTGCTCATTATTGGACAATAATTCTACATTGATATAACACTTGGATTATTAGGAGAAAAAAGATTATAATTAATCTATTACTGATTCACCCCCCCTCTCAGTAATCCAACAATTGGTTTCAGAGAAGGTTCCTTAAGAAATCAGTTTAACCACTGAAAGCTAGATCATGGAGAGTACCAAATTGTATAAAAATGGAATACCACAGTTTAATGGACAAAAGTATGTTTTTTGGACCATAAGGATGAATACATATATACAGGCACAAGGATTTCAAGTTTGGCAATCAATTGTAGATGGATACACAACACCAACAGTTCCACCAACAAATGACAAAGCAATGAAACTCAATGAAAATAATTCCAAAGCCACAAATGCACTTTTGAATGGTCTTAGTGATACGGTATTCACCAAAGTTTCACATTGTAAATCCGCTAAATATATTTGGGAAAAGCTTTGAAATATCTATGAGGGAGATACAAAAGTCAAAGCAACAAAGCTTCAAACTTACAGAGGTTAGTTCGAACAACTAAAAATGAAGGAAGATGAGAATATTGTAGCCTACTTCTTATGAGTTGATGAAACAGTGAATGCAATCATAGGATTGGGAGAAGAAATCAAAGAATATGTAATTGTTAAAAAGGTACTAAGATCTCTTCCTATGAGATTTAACCCTAAGATATCAACACTAGAATAAATATCAGATCTAAACTCAATAAGCATGGAAGAACTGCATGTAATCTTCACAGCATATGAAATGAGAAATGAAAAGGAAAATCTAGATGTAAAAGAAGCATCCTTCAAAGAATCCAAAAGATCAAAGAAAAAGAAAAAGGAACAAGAAGAATATGGCAACAATAGTGACATCTCGGAAGATGATGAAGAAGTGGCCAACTTCGTCAAAAGACTGAACAAGGGAACCAACGGTAGGTATAGAGGTAATTTTCCTTTAATTTGTTTTAATTGTGATGGTATTGGTCATTTTTCTAATAAATGTCCTCATAAGAAAAAGAGAAATGATGAAGGTTACTCAAAAGGAAAACACACATATAAAGGAAAAATAACTACAAAGAAAGTTTTCAAGAGAATCTTATGCACCAAATAAGACATCTCATCATCATATGAAGATGAAGTTAGTGACAGTGAGACAAAAAGAGTTCTATTCATGGTAGTAAAAGAATATGACAAAGAAGACTCCGAAGAAGAATATGAAGAAGTTGAAGAATAAATTGAAGAGGTAGAAGTTGAATTTCGAGAAGAATTAATGTGCACCATAGAAGTTATCAGAATAGAAAAGAAGAAAAACAAGAAACTACAAGTAGAACTAGACAAGAAAGAAGACACTCAAGAACTAGAACAAATGATCACAAAACTGAAGGTTCAAATAGAACATGATAAAATAATTGAAGAAGCACTCAAAGAACAACTAGAAGAAAAGGACATGATCATTGGAAACTTGGAAGCAGAGATTGTCACATTAAGAAAGGATATTCAAAAGAAAAATATGCAGAATAGTTCAAAAGTTTTGAATGACATTATCAGCAGTCAAAAATCTCATTTTGACAAGACCAGACTTGGATACAATCAGATAGAAAAGGGATCAAGCTCCAAAACAACAGAGCAAGAAACATATCCAAAAGGCTGTGTAGAAACAATCAAAGGGGATAGGAAGATATACAAGGAATATTACAGGGACACTCCTCCACCAAGAAGATTCAGATTTCAGAATCAACAATTGATAGATAGGCCTCAAGAATAATAAGGATTCACAAGAGCACCTCCTTTCAAAAGATCCTCAACTCCCAAGTATGAAACTATATTGTTTGGTTTATGTTATGCATGTAATAATTTTGGACATAAAGATGTAAATTGCAAAGATAACAATAGGAGCAATAACAACTTTGAGAGTCATACACAAAGGGGTTATTCAAGGAGGCCTAGTGAAACACAGAGAAGAAATTACAATAGGTTTGAATCTTTGAGCACTGAAGTGGAATGTTACAAATGTAACAATTTTTGACACATGGCCAAAGAGTGAAGAATGACAGTCCCTCGTAAAGAACCTCAACAGAATGAAAATAGTCATAGACAGGAACCTCAGAAAAGGACATGGATAAGAAAACAATATCAATATAGCAATGAAGAATGCACAATTTCTCTAACAGCTAAGCATAAGAAACACGGTTGGTATGTTGACAATGGGTGTTCAAAACACATGACAGATGATAGAGACACATTTCTTACATTACGAAAGGAAAGAGATGGATCAATCTCCTTTGGAAATGATGATTCAACCAAAATCATTTGAAAAGACATAGTTCAAATTGAGAACAAAAATGAAAGGAAGAAAATGTTCTACTAGTAGAAGATATGAAACATAATCTTCTAAGTGTGAGTCAAATGTGTGACCAAGGTCATAAAGTTACTTTCAATTCACAAAAGTGTGAGATAAGAAAAGAAGGTTTAGGGAAATTGATTGCTACAGCTGCAAGAACTTCAAGCAACATATATGTGTTAAGTGAAATTGGAAATGAAAAGTGTTTTCTAGGAAAGGAAGATGAAAGTTGAGTATGGCACAGAAGAATGGGTCACATGCATTTTGATAACCTTTTCAAATTCAGCAAAAGAGAAGTAGTCAGAGAAATGCCCCAAATCATGAAACCAACCAACACTTTATGAAAGCATTTTCAACAAGGAAAGAAAACAAATACCATGTTTAAATCAAAGGAATATTCAATGACAAGACCACTAGAAATTGTGCATACTGATCTAGTTGTACCAACTAAAACAAAGGGCTTAAAAAGTGAGAAATACTTCATGTTATTAGTTGATGATTATACAAGAATAATTGCAGTTTTCTTTCTCAAGAATAGTCAGAATCTTTTGAAAAATTCAAGATCTACAAGGAAATGGTTGAAAATGAAATGGATTGAAAAATCGAATTATTGACATCTGATAATGGAGGAGAGTTAACCTCAAAGGAATTTATAGACTATTGTAGCAATCATGGAATAAAAGGCAATTCTTTGTTGCTAGGACACCTCAGCAGAATGGAGTTGTTGAAAGGAAGAACAAGACAGTACATGAAATGGCTCGAACAATGTTAATGGATTCAAAATTGACAGATATTTTTTGAACACAGACAATGCATACGAAAGTTCACATTCAAAACAGAGTAATGCTCAGAAACAACACTGATAAAACTCTTGACAAATCACTTCAGAGTTTTTGGAAGCAAATGCTATATCAAAAGAGAAGATGGCGGAATGGGAAAGTTTGACTCTCATGTGGACAAAGGAGTACTTGTTGGTTACTCAAGTATAAGGAAATAATACAAGTGTTACAATCTAACATTAAAAAAAGTTGTGGAAAGCATCAACATAACAATTGATGAAACATGTAGACGAGAATCAAAGGAAGAAAATCAATCAATGAAACAACCCTTAGAAGAAGAAGTAGAAGATGAAAAATAAGTAGAAGAGGAAGATGAAGAGAATTCGATAGAATAAGAAGAGAAATTTCAACAAGTGTCTCCAAAGACACCCAGTAAACGAGTATAGAAGAATCATCCTTCAGATCAGATTATCGGAAACAAAGATGCAGGAGTTGAGACAAGAAGAAGAATTCGTTCACCAGAACAAACACACCTAGCACTCTTATCTACAATTGAACCAAAATGTTTTGAAGAAGCCAGCAAGGATGATTTTTGGAATAAGGCCATGGATGGAAAATTGGATCAAATAGAGAAAAATGAAACTTGGGAACTAGTTCCAAGACCAAAGATTAAGAATGTGATCGACACAAAGTGGGTCTTCAGGAATAAATTGAATGAAGATGGACATGTTACAAGGAACAAAGCTAGATTGGTATGTAAAGGATATGCACAAGGTGAATGAATCGACTTTGAAGAGACATTTTCCCCAGTTTCCAGAATGGAAACAATCTGTTTGATTTTAGCTTATGCATGCTCCAAAAATATTAAAATGTATCAGATGGACGTAAAATCAGCTTTTCTGAATGGGGAACTTGAAGAAGAAGTCTACATTGAGCAACCAGAAGGATTTCAATTGTCAGAGAATGTAGATTATGTGTGTAAATTAAAGAAGGCCTTGTATGGTCTAAAACAGGCTCCTAGAGCATGGTACTCTAGACTGGATAAGTATATCCAACAGGAAGGGTTCAAAAAAGGAAGTGCAGACAACAACCTCTACATCAAGGTAAGTCAAGGTAATATTTTATTAGTTGAAGTTTATGTTGATGACATTATTTTTGGTAGTGATGATGATAGGTTAAGCTATAAATTTGCAAAATATATGCAGAATGAATTTGAAATGTCGTTAGTTGGAGAATTATCCTTCTTTTTGGGACTTCAGATACGTCAAAGCAACCAAGGAATTTTTATTTCTCAAACCAAGTACATCATAGAAATGCTACAGAGGTTCAGAATGGAAGATTGCAAACTAATTATCACTCCCATGCAATCCAGTTGCAAGTTGAGCAAATATGATGATTCGAGGTCTACAAATCAAAGGTAATACAGGTCAATGATTGGAAGCCTACTATATGTGACAAGATCCAGACTAGATGTAATGAAGGCAGTTGGACAGGTGGTGTGATTTCAAGCAGTGCCAAAGGAATCACATGTATCAGTAGTGAAGAGTATTTTCAGATACCTCAAAGGAACAAAAGAGTTTGGATTATGGTATCCAAAAGGAAACGATCTATCACTTATTGCCTACACAGATGCAGATTGGGAAAGTTGTATTAATGACCAACGAATCACCAGTGGAGCAACGTTATACTTAGGTGAGTGTTTAGTATCATGGCTAAGCAATAAATAATCATCATTATCTTTATCTACAACCGAGGCAGATTATATTGCAGCAACATCATGTTTTACACAAGTTATTTGGATGAAACAAACTTTGATAGATTTACAGATTGATTATGATGGTCCCATTCCAATCTATTGTGTTAATACAAGCACCATCAGTATATTGAAGAACCCTGTGATGCACTCCAAGACGAAGCACATTCCAATCAAGTATCACTTTCTACGGGAGAAGGTTGCAGAAAATAACATCAGAGTTGAGTATGTGGGAACAAAAGAACAATTGGAAAACATCTTTACAAAACCACTTCCTTGAGAATCCTTTGAATATCTTCGCTTGAGACTTGGAGTTATTTCTACTCCAAAATGATTTTTTTTTTAATTCTTATCTTATATGTCTTAGATGTACACGAGGAAGTACAACAAAAGGACAGTTCATTCAGGGGGAGAAGCCCCGGATGGAAAGATACCTTTTCCATTGATGACAAAGGGGGAGATATTTATCATATGAAAAGGATAGAGGCATGGTTCCAGGGGGAGCATATTTATCATATGCAGAGGACAGAGGCATGGTTCCAAGGGGAGCAGATTTATCAGATATAGAGGACATAGGCATGGTTCTAGGGGGAGAATCACTGATATGATTTCAGTATTGCATCAAAGTGTTTCCATCAATGCCGAAGGGGGATATTTTTTATTAAGGTTGGTTGTCATTGATGTCAACCCTAGAAGAAATCTTGGTAGCAAAAGGGTTTGGGTAATGGACCCAAGTTTGTTTGATGTAAGGATGACTCATTATTGTCCTGTCATGGTTGATAGGAAGTACATATGGATAAACTCCAAAGTGGTCCCCTTATGGTGAAATCCCTCACAGGAAGACGCTTTGTAGATTGAGTTATCCTAGAAGTATGGTCAGAGAACCCATACTTAATTGAGGAATAATAAGATGAAGGACAGTGATTTTGTCAGTGAAACTATCCTAGATGCATAATGCTTTTCATGCCATTTCCGATGGTATGTGGAATGTCACATAACTCCTCACGGTTATAGATTTATGACCATATGAAGTTGGAGAACCCTCATGAGTCTTATAGAAGCCCCCCTAGGGTCAAAGTACTTTGCAAAAGAAATTATTTTAAATGAATAAGCCCTAAAATGAGGAAAGTGTAAGGCTACATGAAGATATAAATAAGAGGCAAATCTCACTCATTAAAGATTCACTTGTACACATTGTATATCTATTTTTCTTGTGTAAATATTCTTGTAAATACTTGTGGATACATCTGAAGTGGCAAGTGTCTGAGGTAGCAAGAAGGGTTGACGGAGAAATTATCATATTTACAAAAAACTCTATTTTCTAAGGCGTATGTAGGCTGTCTGTGTATAGGGTGCGTACAATACGCGGGTTGTCAGTGTATAGGGAGCGTACGTTCACGGGATGGCTGTGTACAAGATGAGTACATGTTAGTAAAGCCTTGGATACTTGAGAAGATGAAGATGCAGAGGTTCTAGATTCTGAGATCAAGCTCCCAGGAAGGTCTAAAGTGATCAGATACATCAGATCCATCCATTGGTTCAAAATGTATGTCTTATTTCTATGAATAGTTGGATTTTGATGTATGCATGAGGAATGGCAATGCAGATTTGAAGATTCTCCCTAGAGAGACTAGTGGCTACATGGGATCTTCTGCATAATTTAGATCTACATAAATACAGTGCTAGTATATTCATCATTGATACTTCTTGTTGAGGCACTCTTGTATTTCTTGGCACATGGCTAAAGATTTTTATGGTACATGGTTGAGATCTTGTATTTTTTGATGTATTGAGAGACTGAATATCAGAAAGGGTTTGATGACTAAGATCGTGTGAAGTAAAGTATACGTGTTCATGATTTCATGCACCTATATGGCACATGACTAGAGTGAGACATATTTGTCTTGAGTAAATGTTATGTATGAGAATCCATGCAAAGGGTATGTAGTTACAGTCTGGATACAGTGACACGATACCGATCTATGTGAAAGAAGTTACAGAGGGTCAAAAGTTTTCAAGTGAAAGGAAACCCTAGTTCTAGAAGGAATATGCAGGATGCATAACAGATAGGGCGCATACATACACGTGCTACATAAAAGATAGGGTGCGTACATACACGGGCTGCATAACTATAGGTCACGTACATGTTGTATTTTTGTAGATACATGTTCAGTTCAGGTATAGATTGATTATAGAGCAGTTGTACAGATTGGATGTAGGTCGTTGGTATAGGTTGATACAGTTGTACAAAAGAATATCTGACAGTGACATATTGACAATGGTTCCATCATTCTACTTATACTTTAGGGTGGTTGTACGGGGCAAGGATAGGTGGTTGTAGCTGGAGAAAATAGGGGGTTGTATCCTCCTTCTAGTTGTAGCCAGAGAATTGGGGAGTTGGAACTTCCCTCAGGTTGTAGCCTGAGAGACTAGGGGGTTGGAGCCTCCTTCCAATTGCAGCTGGAAAACAAAGGAAGTTGGTGCTTCTAATGAATGTAATTGTTCAAGACATATAAGAAACAAAATTCAATGGTTTTCTCCCGATTTGGGTTTCCACGTAAAACACTGGTGTAATGTGTATGTGTGTGATTGTTAATTTCTTATTGCTCATTATTAGATAATAATTCTACATTGATATAACACTTGGATTATTTGGAGTAAAAGGATTATAATTATGCTATTACTTATTCACCCCCCCCCTCTCAGTAATCCAATAGAAGTGACATGTGGATAATTGATAGTGGTTACTCCAAGCAAGTGACCAGATATAAGAACTCATTCTCAAGATTGACCCAGAAGGATTCACCTCATAAGGTTAAACTAGGCGATGATTACCAGTATCCCATCCAAGGTGTAGGAGAATCAGATTATAGATTGAATTTCGAAAAATAAATGAAGATGAAGGATGTTCTTTATTTTCCTAGATTGAAGAAGAACCTCCTTTCTATCTCATCTCTAGATGAGAAAAGATTCAAAGTTTCCTTTGTAGATGGTGAAGTACTTATGTGGCCAAAAGGAAAAACTATTAACGATGCAGTAGGGATTGGTCTCCAAGAGGGAGGCTTGTACAAATTGAAGGGGCACTTAGATTCATCACTTTAACATAATATAGTAACTCCGTGTGAACTATGGCATAGGAGATTTTCTCCATGGATGATTTTAAGAATGAAAATTTATTTTCAAATGTAGAAACCTTGGCGAATCTTAATAATCCTTCATATGCAAACTATAAACTATTTAGTGATATTTTTTAAAAACAATTCAAGCTTCTAAGGATTTTATATATTTTGTATAAAATTTTGGCAGTTTTTAAGGTAAATAGTTTTATACTATAAAATTTTGGCTAATCATTTTTAGAATAACGAATCTGTTTTTGGGAAGAATCATGGAAAATTATCCCATGAGCGAAATTTAGCCCCTAAAATCATCCCTGATTTTCTCACCTACACTATAAGGCATTACCGATCGTAAGCAAGATGGTAATAGGTTTACCAGAGATTGAAATAAACCATGAAAGAATTTGCAAAGGATGTGCACATGGAAAGAACATAAAGAACACATTTTCCAAACAATGAAAACAAATAAAAATGAACAATAGAACATAGTACATTCATATGTATGTGGACCAATGTCATCAAATTCATCAAGCGGGTATGCATACTATGTCTCATTCATTAATGATTACTGACATAAAAACTGGATTTATTTCTTTAAAAGTAAAAGTGATATATTTAACAAATTCAAAGAACTCAAATCTTTTGTAGAAGATCTCTTTGAAATAAAAATAAATACTCTAAGTTTAGAAAATGGAGGAGAATTCACATCTGATGAATTCAAGACATTCTACAAGGAATCTAGGATTAAAAGGGAGCTCTGTACTCCCTACAATCATCAGCATAATAGTGTGGTAGAGAGAAAGAACAAAACAATAATGGAAGAAGTAAAATCCATGATTCATGATCAATACCTACCAATGCATTTATGGGCAGAAGTAGCTAGGACTACTATATATGTGCAGAACATAATTCCTCATCGAGTACTTGGGAACAAGACACCATAAGAGATGTTTACAGGTGAAAATCCAGAGGTCAATCGTCTAAGAATATTCATTTGTCTAGTATATGTTCATGTCTCCAAGGACAATAGATCCAAGTTGGACCCTTCCGGAAAGAAGGTTATCTTTGTCGGATATAGTGAGACATTGAAGGAATACAAAATTTACATCCCTCGTCACCAACAGATTGAGACTAGTAGAGATGTTAACTTCGATGAGGATGCAACCTTTTATAGATGAAGACAAAACTATACAATGAGGTTCATGGTGAGGAACCTGTAGCTACCAGAGTTGCAGATATAGATGTAGGCACTGATGTAGTACTAGAAGAACATGCTCTAGAAGAAAATCATGATGTGGTAGAACCACAAAGACCTACCGAGATGACTGCAAAGAAGAGAAGGCCAACTTGGGCTCGCGAGATTATTCATGATGCATAAAAGTATGGAGCCTAAGATGGAACTTTAAGAGAAAGTAAGAAATTGCGACCATATTCCAACTATGTAGCATTATTGAGTGACATCATTGATGTAGAGCCTACCAGTTATGAAGAAGCTACAAAGAAGAAAGAATGGAAGGGTGCCATGATTGAAGAGTACAAGTCAATCATCAAGAATGATGTTTGGAATGTGGTTTTGAGACCAAAGGAAAAGACAATCATTAGTTCCAAGTGGATCTACAAGATAAAGCATGCAACAGATGGCAACATAGAGAAGTACATGCAAGGTTCATGGAATGAGGCTTCTCCCAGAAAGAAGGAATATATTATGAGTAGAATTTTTCTCCTATAGCAAGATACACTTCAATTAGAACCATTCTTTTGATAGTTGCAGTAATGAAATGGAAGGTACACCAGATAGATGTGAAGACAACCTTCTTGATTTGTGTGATAGAAGAGGAAGTGTATGTAGAACAACCACAAGGTTTTGAGACACATGACATGAAATCACATGTGTGCAAGTTTAAGAAATCCTTGTATGGGTTGAAGCAAGACCCCAGAGCTTGGTATGGAAAAATAGGCAAATTCCTGATGAGATTGGGTTTCACCAAGGGTACAACATATTCCAACCTTTAATTCAAGGTTGTGGATGGTGAACCTGTGATATTTATACTCTACATGGATGATCTGTTTCTGTCAGGAAACGAGAAGTTGATCATTGAGAGTAAGAGGAAACTTGCTACAAAATTAGAGATGAAGGACCTAGGCATGATGCATTACTTCTTAGGTCTGGAGGTATGGAAGAGACCTGATAGGATTTTCCTTAACTAAGGAAAATATGAAGTAGAGATGTTGGATTGTAAGGCCATATCTACATCGATGGTGGCTAACTTGAATTTTATATGTGATACAACTTCAGAGACAGTGGATGCCACCATATACATGAAGATAATTTGTTCATTGATGTACTTGATGAACACGAGACCAAATATATGTTTGGAAATGAAGACACTGAGTCAGTACATGGTTGAGCCTAGACATGTTCACCTATTTGTGGAAAAAAAATTATGAGGTACCTACAGGGTACAATTTATTATGGTATACACAGATTTAGATTGGGTAGGAAATGTCACATACCAAAAGAGTACATCCAGATGTTGCTTTAGTTTGGGGTTATCTTTAATATTGTGGATAAGTAGGAAGAAGACTTGTGTGGTGCTCAGTTTTGCAGAGGAAGAGTATGTAGCAACATGTTCATCTTGTGGTGAAGTTGTGTGGCTTCAAGAGTTGATTGCAGGATTGTTTGATCTCAAGTTAGAGGAGACCTATATCTTTTGTGATAGCCAGAGTTGCATAAGTTGTTAGAGAACCTAGTGTGTCATGATAAGTCAAAGAATATCGATATCAAGTACCATTATATCTAAGAAATGGTACAGAAGCGAGCATTGAAGATACAATATGTTCCTACCGACGAGGAGGTAGATGATGTGTTGACTAAGCCTCTGTCAAGAGTGAAATTAGAGTACTTAAAAGACAAGCTTGGTGTGGTACAAAAGGATTTTCCCTCATGAGAGGGAGTGATGTGTTCCCCAATAGCAGGAAGTGATGTGTTCCCCAATAGCGGGAAGTAATGTGATCCCCAGTAGTGGGAGCTACCTCAGTGCAGGTTGGTATGCTACTCTAACACAAGCTAGTATGTTACCCCATCACATGTTGGTATTCTACTCCAATGTAGGCTAGTATGTTACCCCAATGAAAGTTGGTATGCTACTCCAATGCAGTTTGGTATTTACCCCAACACAGGTTGGCATGCTACTCCAATGCAGGTTGGTATGTTACCCCAATGCAGGTTAGTATGCTACTCCAACACAGAATAGTATGTTACACCAACACAGGTTGGTATGCTACTCCAACGCAGGCTGATATGCTACTCCAATGAAAGAGAATAACTTCTTATGATATATAGATCCATGATTGAAAACAAGAGAATGAACAGGAGTGCAAAAGCACATAAGCAATGATGATGATCTGTTGGATTTACTTCACACACACCTAGGATTTATTTTTCCTAAGGTTTTTCCTTGTTTATTAGTCATAATTAGTCATTATCCTGTCTCCTATAATTTAGGGGAGAACATTCCACCTGGAGAATATTCTATTTTAGTTGACACTTCAATTTGACTAGTTGAGTTGAGTTTAGATGTTGCATTGGTTTTTTCACCATGAAACATTGGGATCATCGCCATGCTAATTAGATATTTCCCTGGTATCATCACAAGAGTGGCACATTATCCTTGATTCCCTGAGTTAACTCCTCACTACTCTCTGTTCAGTCAGTTATCTGAAAACTAGTTGACTAGTTAACTCAACTAGTTGGCAGTTCACTCTCGTAACTGCCTGAGAGACTAGACTAGGTGGAAATTCACTCCTGTAACTATTGGTGTGTGTCCATATCACTTTATACCACCACTATGGTGCATTGGTTCTCCTTTAGTGCACATTCATTGAGTTATACAGAGTATATCATGTGTAAATTATTCATTATTCACAACAGTTAATGAGAATTCTTTCATTCTTTCTCCCCTTCTTCTTATTTCTTCTATTCTCTCCGCAAATGTGTGTATTATTGTTTATATAGATATATTTTTTGTAGGTTCAAGACATTTACATGGTATCAGATCTGACAGGCTATTAAGAAAAATCTACACCAATTTTTTTTACAGGAACAAAAGATTGAAGACTACAGAAAGATGGAATTCCAAAAAGAATTCATTCTTACACCTTAAAACTATTTTGCATGTAAGGAGAAAATATCAATACATCTATGAAACATAGGGTTGTACATGTTAACCTTGAATACAGATATAGAACCAACATCAGCCATAGAAAAATCCAAGTACTTAAATCGCATGGATGAGGCACTCAGAACAATTTGCAGTCTTATTTCTCCTGATCTCTTTTTTCATATATCTTCCTGTAAGACTCCCAATGAAGCCTAGACCACCTTGAAAGGGATCTTTGGAAAATAGGATGAGATGAGGGGACACATGCTAGAGGTGGATCTTCTCACATTGGATCCAAAAATCTTCGAGAATATCCAAGATTTCTTTACAAAATTCAAGGATTTATTGTCGCAACTCAAAACTTTTGGGGTTGATAAATTGAAGGAGGAAAAACAAATGGTTCTCACCATTATATCCAATATTGTTCCTAAATTATTTGTATTCATATCTACATTCCATACTGTCATATTCGCCTCTGGAGCCACCTGGAAGATGCCTTCTCTTGAGGACTTTATCGAATCCCTAACACAAGAGAAAACCAAGATCATCAACATGGGCACAATCAAAGGCCCAAGGGCGCATGCACTCACTGTGCATGATGGCAGCCAAAATTATCATAAATCTAAAGATAAATATAAACAAAAAGTTCATGAACATCCGAAGAAGGAAGGGTACACAAAACCCTTCACCGATGCCTCTGGATCCAAAGGGGAAAAGGGAAGAAAAGGGGAGAAATGCATGTATTGTCACAAAGGATTCCATTCTAAATCTGCATGCATGGAAAAAAAAATATATCTGATGTCTCAAATACTTCAGCAAAAGAACCTTGGAGATCGCATCCCTGAGGGTGCAAAGAAGAATAAGCGAGAAGGTCTGAATTCCAAGAAAGACAATTTTATCCATGCCTTGATTGCAATCAACTCCTCTCCCGATGATTGGATCATAGATTCAAGAGCATCACATCACATGGTTGCCTCATAAGAAATCTATTCTTCATTGGATGCATGCAAAGTTCCTCATATTCTGATGGGGGATAACTCTTCTGTCAAAGTCACCGGAAAAGGAAGGATTGAACTCACCAACGAAATCTTCGAGAATGTGCTGCATGTTCCCAAACTTTCTTTCAACCTTCTCTCGATGTATCAGATAACGAATTCCAACACCAGAAATAAATTCATCTTCACACCAAATTTCATGGAAATATACGACATGCAAACTGAACTCCAAGGTTTCTACTGGTGATGTAAATCATCAGTCTAGATTGTATACATTTTATGAATTCATTGAACCTGATTTTGCTTTACTGCTTACTCATGTTGATGAATGTAGTAGGATATGGAATGAAAGGTTTGGACATTTGAATTTCAAATACATGCAACATCTTCACAAGCATAGATTGGTTGATGGTCTACCAGACATCCATTTCTCCAAGGGAGTATGTGAGGGATGTGTTCTCGGAAAACACCCTCAAGAGAAATTCGACAAAGGAAAGTCTCAGCGAGCTTCCGCACCTTTATATACGATACATAGTGACCTAATGGGTCATTTTCCACATCCATCCATTAGAAAAATGAGGTTTGTTCTCATTTTTATTGATGATTTATCACGTTTTACTTGGATCTACTTTCTCAAGAAAAAATCTGAGGTCTTTCAACACCTCAAAGATTTCAAAGCCTTGATTGAGACACAATCCGAAAAGAAGATCAAAGTCCTTTGAACTGATAACAGGGGAGAGTATGTAAATCATGAGATCCATAATATTTTCCATGAGGCAAGGATTCAGTTGTAACACATAGTTCCCTATACTCTGCAATAAAATGGAGTTGTTGAGTGGAAAAACTGATCGTTAAAGGAGATGGCATCTTGCATGTTGCATGCAAAGTCACTACCACAGAGACTATGGGTTGTAGCACATAATTGTCCAACATACATCCAAAATAGATCTCCTCATAGATTTTTCAAGGATAAGACCCCCTATAAGGCTTGGAGTGTCCTCAAACCGGAAGTGACCCACTTTTGCATTTTCGTTTCACGTGCATGGGCCCAGATTCCCTTTGAAAAGAGGAAGGCACTTGATCCACAGAGAACAAAGTGCATTTTTGTTTGATACCCTTATGGTGAGAAGAGATATCAGCTTATTGACCTTTCCTCGGACCGAATCATCATTGAGCGAAGTGCCCAATTCGAGGAAAGTGTCTCGCATGCACCTCAGTAGCCACATGCAAACACCTTAATTCTTCAACTTTTCTGAGATGATGAGAATGCAAATGTCAACTCTTATTCAGATGAGAGTTCTGATTCAGAGGACTCATATGATTCAGATTCAGATTCAGTATAGTCGAATGCAGAGTCAGAGCATTCAGATGCAGTTGTAGAGCCAGAGAAAAGGCCCAAGTGGGCACAAACTACTCTTCAGGATGCAGGGGCTCTCGTTGGTGATATAGCCGATACTAGGAGGACTCGATCTGATTTCGAGGAGCCTCATGTTGCACTCACTGCCACTAAACCATTTACCTCTAGGCATCTTTTCTTGGTTTAGTCTTCAGATCCACAGTCTTATGGAGAGGCTACTAGAAATCCCTTTTGGGAATATACCATGCAAGAGGAGTACAAATCCCTCCTCGAGAACAAGAATTGGGATGTAGTTCCCCTTCCTTATGGGAGTAAAATTTTC
The DNA here is from genome assembly GCA_009831015.1 of Picea engelmannii. Taxonomy (NCBI): domain Eukaryota; kingdom Viridiplantae; phylum Streptophyta; class Pinopsida; order Pinales; family Pinaceae; genus Picea; species Picea engelmannii. The sequence continues at coordinate 238,037 of ML779203.1, read as the reverse complement.
AGATGTAGATGGGTCTACAGGACCAAGAGCATAACGGATGGACAGATCACCAGATACAAAGTCAGGATTGTCGCCAAAGGCTTTCAACAGGTTCATGGTATTGACTATGATGAGACCTTCACTCCAGTAGAGAAGATGGATTCCATACGATTGGCACTTTCCATTGCGGTAGCCAAAGGATGGGAATTCCATCAGATGGGATGAAGAATGCATTTCTTCACGGTGATCTCTTCGAGGAGATCTACATGGAGCAACCCCAGGGATTTATGTAGGACTCATCTTTGGTATGTTGATTGAAGAAGTCACTTTATGGCCTCAAGAAGGCTCCGAGGGCATGGTATGCTAAGATGGATCCCTACTTGTTGTCACAAAACTTTGTACATTGTAAATCAGACCCAAATGTCTACATGCTCAGAATGACTGATCCACTTCTACTTTTAGTTCTATATGTCAATGATTTTTTGATCATCGGGTGCTCGACTTCAGTGATTGTTGCAGTCAAGAGGATTATACATGACAAGTTTTTGATAAAGGACATGGGTCCACTACACTTCTTCCTTGGACTTGAGATCAGTCAGGATGCATCGAGCATCAAATTTTCTCAATTCAAGTATGCACGAGATCTCCTTGAGCGATTTTACATGATAGACTGCAAGTCTACTCCAACTCCTTTCCTATTAGGACTCAAACTTGAGGATGGCAGGGAGACGCCATTGGCTGACAAAAAACTATACAGACAACTAGTGGGGAGTTTGTTGTATCTCACACACTCCAGACCAAACCTCTCATATGAATTTGGCGTAGTTTCCAGGTTCATGCAGGAGCCGCATGAGCTACATTGGAAAGATGCAAAGCATATCCTTCGATACATACAAAGAACCATCACCTTTGGGATTCATTATGCAAGAAAATATACAATATCTAATTGGGTTTACTGATTCTGATTGGGCTAGAGATAGCATTGATCGTAATTCCACATCTGGTTACTCACTCAGTCTTGGTTCCGGGCCTATATATTAGTTGATAAAGAAGAAAGATGCCATTTCTCTATCTTTATTCAAGGCAGAGTAAAGAGGGGTAGTTAGCATAACCATTCAAGTTGTGTGGCTACATCATTTTCTCACTGAGTTGGGAATTCAGTTTCATCGGTTGATCATCACTTGGTGTGACAACCAGATCACTCTGAAGTTCTACAAAGATCCATTTCAGAGGAAATGGATGAAGCACATCGATATCCACATGCACTACATTTGGGACTTATTACAAGAGGGGATCATCGACTTACAATTATGTCCTTTAGTAGAACAGACGACAAACATATTCACCAAGACCTTCACTGAGCAGAAGTTCCATTCTCAGCGAAGTCATCTTGGAGTGAAGGACACAGTTGCCTAGAAACTATAGTTATTCTTTTTACATACATTTTACCTTGAGGGTGGGTTTTTCCCATGAGGTTTTCTGTCTTTCCTCACTTTATTTTCAATGTATCTTTTGTACTTGGGTACCTAACATGGCCTCGTTGTAGGGACCCAATCTTTATTTTCACCATAGAGATGTTTAGGGGGGGTGTTGGAGTTACTTCACACACACCTAGGATTTATTTTTCCTAAGGTTTTTCCTTGTTTACTAGTCATAATTATTCATTATCCAGTATCCTATAATTTAGGGGAGAATATTCCACATAGAGAATATTATCTTTCAGTTGACACTTCAGTTTGACTAGTTGAGTTGAGTTTAGATGTTGCATTGGTTTTGTCACCATGCAACATTGGGATCATCACTATGCTAATTCAACCTTGCCTTGGTATCATCACCAGAGTGGCACATTATCCTTGATTCCCTAATTTAACTCCTCACTACTCTCTATTCAGTCATTTAACTGAAGACTAGTTGACTAGTTAACTCAACTAGGTGGTAGTTCACTCTTGTAACTGCCTGAGAGACTACACTAGGTAGCAGTTCACTCCCGTAACTATTGTTGTGTGTCCACATCACTCTAGACCACCACTATGGTGCATTGATTCTCCTCTAGCGTGCATTCATTGAGTTATACAGAGTATATCATGTGTAAATTATTCATTATTCACACCAGTTAATGAGAATTCTTTCATTCGTTCACTCCTTCTTCTTTCTTCTATTCTCTCTACAAATGCGAGTATTATTGTTTAGCTAGATCGATTATGTGCATTTTCAACACATTTACATGATCGTGATAAGAAAAATACTTTCCTTTCTAAAAGGGAGTGTTGAATTTTGAGTAGCTTTGGAAGACATTCTTATTGTATTTGACCAAGAAAAAACCTTAAAGAATATTATTATATTATATTTGTTAAGTCGGCCCTATTGTGCCTTTGTAAAAGTCAGCCCTATTGTGCCTTGAAAAATAAAATTTAAAATAAAAAGATAAAGTGTCAGGCCGGCCCAAACCTAATTTTAGGTTGTCCAAACTACTATTTATAAGAGAGGATAGTGCCTCATCTGAACCCACACAACACAATCTCTGTAGCTAAGAAAAGAAGTGCGCAAGTCTTAGAGAGAGACACTATTGTAGCTAGGAGGTGACATTGTTGAGGATCTTGGTCTACTTCTTGGATATATCTTGGTTATGTGGTGCACTACTCTTCCCTAGTCAAGGGTTTGAGAAGGATCTTCTGCTTTGTGAGTTCTCTCTTCGAGAGAGGCATTGTTCTTGGTTGTTGAATCTATATTGAGGAAGTTTGTTGGGATTTTCCCCTAGAGGGTTTTCCTAAGGTAAATCTTGTGTATGCTGTGGATGTTATTATTTCAGTGATCCTTTATATGCATTTATTGTGCTAATTGTTTAAAAGTAAAATAAAAGAAATCTAATTAACTTCCTAAGATGAAAATTCAACAAATGTACGTTAGATTTCCCAATTCCTCTCCGTTTAATCTCGAAAGTGTCCCCACTTCCACAAACAAATGAGCAAAATACTTTTGCATACCATTTAGCATGAGTATGAGTTTGGCCTTTGCAACCAACAAGGTAGGAGGTATGTTGTTTATTACGAGTGGTTGTATAGCAAGTGTCAAGTAATTTGTCTTGTAGCAAGGGAGGCTGGAAATTAGGGATTAACTCAACAGGATGAGAAACGATGACATCTTCGTCTAAAAATGCAGGTTCATAGTATTTCAAACAGTTCTTATTCACCACATCATGAATTCCTAGTTGGGGTGGAAAGTGAAGGTGATAAACATTATTGCCAATATTTTGGATAATAGTATAAGGGCCATAACAGAGAGGCTTAATTTTGTGATGATGTTTGGATTTAAGACACTGGGGTTCGATATAAAAATAGACTTTATCAATAGGAGTAAAACTCGTAGTGGAATGATGAGAATCAAGGTGGGATTTGTAGTGTTGTTGGGATTCCTATCAAAGTTACTAGAATGGACTGGTCGACCCAAAAAACCAGAACCGAACCGGAACTGGGAAAAAAACAGTCACTAAAAATACACAAAATATTCAAATTTTGAAAAACAAATACATATTCATGGGCATCCATGTGAATCCAAACCATTATACACAAATTTGGAAA
>ML779203.1:224233-234447 GCA_009831015.1 Picea engelmannii | reverse complement strand
ATATATATATATATATATAACAAGTAGCAATGTATAAAACCAAAATAGCACTAAGAGTAAGTGCACTCCATAGTCATATGAATATATGAATCAAAGTACATCATCAAAAAGGCTCTAAATGGCCTATAAATTCCAAACATAACTATAGAGTCTAGGATAGAGGCTACAGAGTAGAGACTACACAATATAATAATCTAATTCTGCATAATGAAACTCGGACTCAGAGGACTTAGACTTGAACTCAGACTCAGACTCAGAGTCATCATCTACATCGTCAACATGAGTAGACTCAGTAAGGGGATTTCTAGCCTATCTTTATTCCCATGGTCCAGAAGGAAAATATACAGTTGCAAAATCAGTGCACACATTCTCTTGATGTGGCTATGGATCCCCTTTTTTTATTTTTATTTTTAAATTTGAAAATCTACTTACTTTTCCGGCCATAAGGTGACTATATGAAACCAACCGATTCCATAAAGAACCGGACGGTTTGAGAAAAAAAATTGGTTACGTACAGAACTAGTCACTGGCAGTGTGAATGGTCAATTTGAACTAATCTAGTCTGTGACCCAGTCGGACCAACCGGTTTTACTGGTTCTGGTCCGGTTCTGGTAACATTGATTCCTGTAGAACTTCAAAGACTTGGGCATGTTTGCATGCTAAATTCTGCAAAAATGAAGGGATGGATGTTTTTTATTTATGTTGGTGTGGAGTGTTAGAATGTTGAAAGGTGAGTGGTAGCTCATAAGGGGATAAAGGTTGATATCCAAAGTAGGCTTCAAAAGGATAGATCCCATTAGAAATATGTACAAAATGATTATAAATATGCTAAAAGGCATGGAGGGTTGTTTCTTATTGTTTGATTTTGGAAAATTGAATGCAAAGAGCATGGATAAGGCTACAATTAACTACCTTTGTTTGGCCATTTGTTTGGGGATGGAAGGAAGTAGAATATTTTAGTTTACAACCCAATAAATCCCACAATGTTTTCTAGAAGGTTTTGTGAAAGAGAGCATCATGGTCAGAGATGATACTAGTCACAAGGATAAAGTGCGGCCAAACATGGTGAAAAAACAAGTGTGCGGTTTGGGCAACAATAGTGGTCTTAGTGCAAAGGACAAAAGGAGCCATCTTAGAGAAATGACATCCAATAACTTAGACAACATAATATTTTTGTAAGGTCATAGGTAGGAAACTAAGGAAATCTATGGAAATAGAGTCCCAATGGTGGAAAGGTAGAGGAAGGGGCTAATACAAACTAAATTTACAATTGGGAATTTTATGGTGACTACACAATGCACAAACACAAATGAAATGCTCCACTTGACGAGTCATAGTAGGCCAAAAGAAATGTTTCTACAAGTTATAAACTATTTTCATAGACCCAAAATGGCCACCTTAGGAGGAATCATGATCGTCCTTAATCAAAGTAAGATGAGATTCAAAAGATAGGAGACATAGTTGATTGAGTTTATATATCCACCCATATCTAATTGTATGATCTGTGGAATTTGATTGATCTTAGTGGGATGTTGCACAATAGCCCATATCTCTGTAAACAAGGGATTAGAAGCATATAGAGGCTTCCAAGTCTCATATGAATAATAACACATAGCTAGGAGTTGAAGTACCTACATAGGGGGTCAGCTTGGGAGATCAATCATCTCATTAGATGTTCCTTTCTTGTATTTAATCACCAAATGGAAATTTTGAATGTAAGAGTCCCATTTTAAATGACATTTCTCATGTAGCTTAGTACAATAATTGATGAAAACCAACGGATGATGATGAGTTTGGAGTATTGTTTATTTCCCTAGAATGTAAAGGTGCCACTATTTCAATGCTTGGACCACAATGTAGAACTCTTTGTTATAAGTGATATACTTTCATTTGGCATCAGACTATGTCTCTAAATGATGTGCAATAGCATTTCCTCCCTGTTTAGAACTATACCATTAGCATACTAAGAGGCATACATTTCAATCTCAACAGGACACTAAGGATCAAGTAAATGAAGTACAAGAGAAGAACAAAGGGAAATGTTTAGCCCCTAAAATTGTTTTTGTGCCAAGGGAGACCACACAAACTAGTTATGGTTGGAAATTTGATGAAGAGAGAATGATAACTAAGATAAGTGAGAAATGAACTGACGATAAAAATTAATGCAACCCATAACTCACTTGAGTTTTAGAGATGAGTGAGACACGAAAAACTATAAAAGATCTTGGACTTTAGTGGGATGTAGGATAACACTCTCATTAGAGACAACAAAACCTAAATATTGAAATAAAGATTTCCCAAAAGAATATTTGCAATGTTTCACCTACAGTTTGTGAGTGAGAAATTAGTCTAGCATAGTGCCCATATGGAGAAAATGATCCTCCTAGGTCTTTCTAAAGACCAAGATATCATCTAAATATATCACCCCAATTTTACCCAAATGTTCTTTGAAGGTGTCAATGATTAGCCTCATGAAAGTGGTAGGGGAATTAGTAAGATCAAATGGAATCACCATCCATTCATAAATCCCAAATTTGGTTTTGAAAGATGTCTTCCATGATTATTTTACATTCAAGTGAACCTAATTATAGCCTGATATAAGATCAATTTTTGTAAAGAAGTGGGCACCCTTCAAATGATCCAGTAAATCATCAATGCATAGTAGAGGGTAACGATTCTTGACTATGGTTGTATTCAAAGCTAGATACACCATGACTATATTCCATTCCTCAAACTCATTCCTGGGAATAATGAAGGTAGGAGAGGTACAAGGTGAAGAAATTGGTTGGATGTGGACAATATTAAGAATTTTTCAAGCAGCATTCCACTTCTCCAGCCTCACAAGGAGCTAGACGATAAGAAGGGGCATTGGGAAAAGAGGTTTTAGGAACAATATTAATGAAATGTTCAATGGAACGAATGGGGGTTAGTCTAGTGGGTGCAACAAAGACATATGTAAAGTATGTGAGTAAAGTGGCCATATTTGAAGGAAGGGCATGAAAAGGGATATCTAGTTTAAGAGGGTGCACCAGATGGAGGGAAATGGATTTTTTCAGAATGCTTTGACAAACACCAGGTTGGATAGAATGTAAGGAAGGGGATTTTAGAGAGGATGAGGTGAGGACATATGTATGTACATATTTATTAAGATGATAGTGATTATTGTGAGCATTGTATGCAACATGAAAAAGTTCCTAATAGGGAATACCTAGAAGTGCATATACATAATCTAAAGGAGACACATTGTGTTGGACACACCTACCACACTTAGAGGGGGGGTTGAATGAGTGTGGGGATTTTTTTCCCAAAACTTCCCTCTTACACAAAAACTCCTTAGTTAACATTCAACATTTTCTCATTACTCATTGCTTTCATTTATAATCAGTTAGATGTGAATACATATCAACAACATATATCAACAACATATCATCAACAAATCATCTCCACAAGGAACACAAAGAACACATGATGTATGTACAATTTTTCTTTTTATTATGTACTTCAATCCGGGGGTTTTTCAGCAACAAATGAATAGAGTACAACTCTACAAGAGAACCATCTCTATATGCAAGACTCAGCTTACATTCTGAGCACCAACTGATATGAGGAAACAATCCTCAACAGATATCAATCTGTCAACGTAAACAAGTGCATCAACCATGCACCAACCTATTCCAAACAACCTGTAATAAACTTGTACCATAAACAAGTGCATCCAACCATGTACCAAGTATATACAAATCATGTGTCAACTATTCATAAACAATGACTCATCAATATGTACCAACATCATCAACTATACACCTCATGTATGTGCCAACTTATCAACTGCTTGTCTCAACCATGGCTAGTTTTGGATTAGTCAACAACCCCAACTTGAAATAATCATAACTTTGTACCTGTAATGAATAAACATATGAAACTGATACAAAATGTTCTTTATTTTTTTTTGTGCAATTCCTGCAGGTGGAACTACTTGAAACCTCTCAGAAAAGGAGTTATAGCAAAAATGGCATACCTTGCTGAATTGTGGCTTATTTTAGATAGCGACCTTGTAGAGCGTACCCCACACAAAATATTCATTGAATTGATATGAAACTATTAAAAAAGATATGATACACTATACCCTAACCAACACATTTGTCTAACTGAATTTTGATCTGTTATGAAGAAGTTATGACATTTTTACCTGAAACACCTGTTTTTGACTAGTTTCAGGACTAGCCACAAACCCTATTTTCCATGGAGTGTAAATCCCAAAATACAACGAACCACAAACTGAATTTTTTACCATAGATACTTGGGTATGTTTTCTCAATGGAATAACAATTACATGTTCTGAATCATTATATAAAAAAAGTTACAACGAAAATGGTGAGATGACCTGTAAATAACATACCTTAGAAAGAATCATCAAAAGAATTTATCCTCCCTTCAATATCACCCCTGTTTTCTTCACCTTCCTTATGAAATTAGGCTTATATATCCTTGGTTACCTCAGTCACCTGTATATCTTCAATATTCTCAAGTGTTCCACACCAAAAATTCTCAAGAAGCTCTCACAAGAATCTCTCCATCAATACTCCAAAAGATATCCTCACAAGAAGCTCTCCATTGATCCACAGAAAGGATGATCTACAAGAGACCATTGCTATATTATTTATACTTTCATCCTCTAGGTCACTTAACCCATTTTTAGGTCACTTGACCCATTTCTAGGTCACTTTACCTATTTTCCTTATTTTAGGGTTAACCACTTTCCATAATTACAAATTTCTCCAATATTTTATCATTTAAATATTCCTTCTTGATTTTCTCATCTTACTTTATCATTTCTTGATTTTTTCACTTATATTTATTATTTAAATAATCCACATTGACTTTGTCACCTTAATTTATCATTTAAATAATGATTTATTCTTTTAGGCCACTTTGACTTCTTTGACCTTGGGGGCTTCAAGCCTTCATGTGGGGGTCCTTCATCTTCGTAAGGCCAAAACTCTCAAACCATGAGGAGTTATGTGACATTCCACATACCACCATAAATGGCATGAAAGGTACTATCCATATAGGATAGTTTCACCAATAATTTCCTTTATCTTCATCTCATTATTCCACATACAAGCATGGCTCCTCCAACCATTCTTCTAGGATAACTCAATCCGTAAAGCATATTCCCGTGAGGGATTTCACCATAAGGGGACCACTTTGGATTTCATCCATTTGTGAACCTTATCAATCATGATAAGAAAATAATGAGATCAAGGGTCATCCAACCATTCTTCTAGGATAACTCAATCCGCAAAGCGTCTTCCCGTGAGGGATTTCACCATAAGGGGACCACTTTGGAGTTCATCCATTTTTGGACCTTATCAATCATGATAAGACAATAATGAGTCATCTATATAGTTTTCCAACAATGCATCATATACCAATGAAACCACAATGATCCATCTTCATCATGTTTCAATGACAACTCATTGATCCATCTTCATAATATCAATGACAACTCATTGATCCATCTTCATCTATGCAATCTCATCAAGAAAAATACATACTATATTACATCAATAATCAATTAGTCAATCCTTTAACATCAATCAATCACTTGACATCAATAAATCAAACCATTGGCATCAATGACAACATGATCCAACAATCTCCCCCTTTGGCATTGATGGCAATACAAACATTGATGTCAACACCAATTACCAATTATTGATGTCAACATGTAGATAAGGAATGCTCTACATCAATAGTCAATGTGACTAGCTCTCCCCATCAATAAACATCAATCACATCAATGTGATTAACTCTCCCCCTTTGACATCAATGACAAAGGGCCATTCTCATCTTGGGGTTGCTCCACTTGCTTGAAATCTCCTTGGGACTGCTCCCCCTGTCTGAATGCCTTTGATCTTCCTTTGAATAATATATCCCCTTTTGAACAAGGGATATCACTCTGAAGTAATGATGAAGATACATCGAACATACTCCCCCTGTGACCATTGCTCCCCCTGAAATTATGCTCATGTTCTCTTTATTCAAGTATAGGGCTCTTTTCTAGGTATGCATCTAATAAATATCTCCTCCTAGAATCATGGGAAGAAGCATGACTCCCCCTATGGGTATGTCTCCTCTATATTTTCTATAAGATTAACATTGTGCTACCATATAACAATCCTTGGACCTGTTCATGCGTCAAAATCATGCCATACTAAGCATCATGAAGAAAAAGATATGTCAACAATGAAATAAAGAATCATGAGCAAAATATCAACCAAGTACATCATGTACAAAATGTGTGCTCATCATGCACAACACCTATGTACATCAATATCATGCAATGTATCAATCATATGCCTTTATCAACATGCCAGCATGTGCATCTACCAATATGCCAACCAAGTGCATATACCAATATGCCAACCATGCACATCTAACAACATGCCAAACAATGTATCATATCACTCATGATATGTCTTCATCGTGAACAAAGTGCCACAATCAGGTATCTCAAACGAATGTCAATTGTTGTGCTAATGAAGTAGTACCAATGGTGTAGTATCATCAAGCATATGCCATCTATGAGTGTACCAAACATGTACATTACCATGCACCAATACCACAAAATGATGAATCCCATATATTTATGCCAAATCCTCCATAAAACATGTGCCAATAAAACTGCCAGTAGGTGCCTCTTCCAATGTACTAGAAAAGTACCAATCATGCATCAACTATAGATCAATAATGTTTCACAACATGATCACCTCATCAACTCACCAACCATATGTACCAATATTGATCAGAATCTGGACCAGGGGTCTAAAACAGTGCCATTGCGTCCGTCTCATTCTCCTGATTCCGGCGGTATATTTATTTTCGCAAACGGAGTCCGTATGGAGAAGTTATCGCGATCTGTTCGCCGGGCCAAACATGCAAAATTTTGATGCTGACTGGGCAGGCCATACAGCTGACGTGGCAGGCCGTACAGCTGACGTGGCAGCCGTACAAATGACGTGGCAGGAAAGCGACGTGGCACATTTTTATTGGTTGGAAATTGGCAAGTAAGATTATGACACGTGGCAGTTTTGATGGCAAATGATTGGGTGCCACGTGGCCCAATCATGGGCTGACACGTGGCACCCCGATTTTTGACTACTTGGTCTTGGGTTCAAAAAGTTTTGGGGTCGACCAGATTTGAACCGGTGACCTCTCCTCCATGCAAAGCCTTCGCTCTTTTCCGCTAGCCAACATACCGTGTATTGATTCTTGTTTACAATACGAGAAGTATTATATTTGAATTTACATTACATATTATACGGCGGGGTTTGGGCTGGGGCTTAGCCCCAGCCCCCGGTCGCGCTCATAACACACGGGACCAGTCTCTCCGTGAAATGGGCGGTGGAGTTTTTAAAAAATACAAACTCGCGGTTATATTAATTGTTATCCATGTGATCACATTTTGCACGGAGCGGGAGTTGTGGTGTTACATTTGACCACGCTATATATTTTCAATTGTGCGGTTTGAACCACATAAAACGGTTGCAATGTTTTGTTTAACCATTATATAAATGGAGGTCGTGCGCGTGGTTTGGTTTTTTGACCCCACGGTTTATTACATAAACATGTGACCACTCCAGTTGGCGTATTGCGCGGGTTTTAATTATGGTTTAAACCATACCATTGTTTAATGGCGCGGGGTAATTTAAATATGGCCCGCGATCGTATCATTATAACATATGACCAATCCTGTGGTAAAAGGCGTGCGCGGGGAAGTGTTTCACATATAGCCCGAGGTTTTAAGCGTTGAACCATGCGACCATAACCTCCAGAATTGGGCGCAGGATTTTTTTTAATGGGTTTTATTTGTTGGCCCACGGTTGTATTGAAACTATATGTGACCACTGTATTTACATGCGCGCGTTTTGGATTCCATTCTCGGTTTTGGTTTTATTCCAAATGGTTACACCCGCCACTTGTCAAACTTTTATAGGCACGTGGAAACGTAGCCCTTTTTATGCGCGGGGACGTGGCCATATGGCCCCCCCATGCGCCCAACACCTCCGATTCGGGGGGCTTAATTTCGGGTAACTGTTCGACAGTTTGCACCAATTGCAGGATGCGCGTGGTGTGCTGGGTTTTGTGACGGAAAACGCCTGGAGCTAGATTTCATTCACCCACAGGTGCAGAATGGAGAACAGGTTGCAGAGCTTGAAGGGGGAAAAATGGCAAAGGCCATAACTTGATGAGTTTTTGACCAAATCAGGTGCCGAAAAAGCCCAGCTAAGGGTTTTTGGACGTTTTGAGTCCATTGGTGAGGTTTTCATAGGCATTTGAAGACTTATAATGCAGGTTTTTAACCCTTGAATATTGGTGAAGCTTGAGGAAGCTTGAAGCCCTCATTGTTTGAGGCATTGCTCAGATGAGCACATATTCATTTGCTGAGACTGAATAGTCATTTCTGACTATTTATTATGCTCTGAACACATTGGGATAGGTTTCAGATCCATTGGAGGACTTATGCAGGGATTGTTTCCTCATTCTTGCTCAGGGAAGCTTGGAGGTCACTTGTAGAAGAGGTCATTGTTGGATGAGCCATTGTCCATTTGCAGAGTTTTTACAGTCAAATTTGGGGTTTTTATGTATTCTAAACTCAATGGTACAGTATGTAAATCCATTTGAGTTGAGCAGCAGCTTGTAATGAGCATTTGACAAACTAATCCCAAAGAGCCAAGTCCATTGAAGGAGGCTCAAGGAGATGTAGCCCAGAGAGGGGTGAAATCCTTTATCATCTTGGTATTGCTGTGATTTTTATGTGTTATTTGCTGCACTTTTTATGGCTGTGTATTGATTTATAACACATATTTAAGCATGTAAAAGAACCTTTCTTCACACATGTACATTGCAAACAAGAACCAAGAACTTAACACATAAACCCTCTTGCACATTTGAACACATGAAGCAAGGTCCTGTTAAGATTTATTTTATGAGGTAGAGGGTGCTTGCATAGCATAACAAGTCAGCCTTCTATTTTCAGATCAAATATGTAGCCCAATCCAGATGAAAAATGCATGCACCATGATATCAACATATTCTTCCAATAGTACATTATAAGATATATCAATGAAACTCAAATATGTACCAGCCATGTACACCAACATATCAACATCAATCCATACTCATGGGTTAGTGTCATGCACTCGATATTTTATTTCACATAATCCAATAGATGCAGACTTAAACCTCCAACAAATAGTGTCAGAACCTACAACAAACAATGTCAGACCCAGCAACAAAGTGTTATACCATCACATCAAGCTGCAATCCATGTGCATAGCCTTTTTCTCAAGGCTTTACCACAAATACATGGTCTGTTGCAGAACAACTCACGTATGTACATGACATATACAAGGTAATCCTGCGTATGTACATGAATGATACGACTATCACCCATGTATGTTTCAATAGATGACTTACTTGAGCTTCCCTTCAGTCTTTCATTCCGTTCTGGCTGCTCTGTCTTCTTCACCCACTTTTCTAGATGTCCCTGCTCCTTAGAACTTGATCTCTAAGCATCCATATTTTCAAATATGTCTCCCTTCCTTACTTCATTCCTTTTTCTATCCATGCTATTTGAAGTTCTCATCATGGACTTTCTTCTTGTGTTCCAGCACTCATGGGATTTGTGGCCAAATCCACTACAGCTGTACCATCTAATAGTGTTACAGTGAACAACAATGTGTCCTACTTGATCACATCTCCAACACCTCATGGTGTTATAAAATATTCCATTATATCTCCTTTCATAAGATCTACATTCAAATGTTTTGTGACCATATCCATTACATGAATAACAATGCCCATGAAAAATACTTTCATACCTTTGCTTTGGTGTCCCAAGAATAGCTTCTTGATGTCTTCCTTGCTTTGTTCTTTTGAAATTTTCTTTGCCTTGTGTAGATGGTTTCTTTGCAACATTGTCTTCCTTCTTTAATGGATTTACCTCATGCTTCTTTAAGGTACTTTCTTCAGCATGTGTATCTTATCCTTTGTATCCAAGACCTGATTTATCATATGGTGATATTTGACTTTCTAAGATCTCATCCAATATTAGTGAGCTATTCAAGAATTTGTTTGAATTTTCTACCTTATTTCTAAGGTCAACAATTTCAGCTTCTAGCTTACAACATGACTCTTCCTTTTCATTT
>ML779203.1:137497-209486 GCA_009831015.1 Picea engelmannii | reverse complement strand
GGCAGGTATGGGTTTATTTTCTTATTCCACCTGCATTTATTAATGGTTTTCATGGGTTTTGAACTAAGTATGCCTCACTATCTGCACCGAAGTTTGTTCAAAATGGCTAAACGATACAAGCATAGCCAGGCTGACACTAGCCTTTTCCATGTTGGGTTGATTAAAATGGTTTTGGTTTACGAATTAGGGTTACGTCGTGATTCTTGGCATGATTTTCTCAGCCGTAATGGTTTTAGAGAGTCTAACCCTCCACAGGTAGATAAGCCCATGGTGACCAAGAGCAAACCTACCCCTGTGCCTTATAATGTTTTATTACCTAGACCTAAGCCCGAGTCACCTAAGAGTTTGCCTAAGGCTGTGCCAAAACAGACCGAAGTTGCTAAAGCTACAACCCAAAAGACTAGAGCGAAGACTGGCGTTAATACTCGAGGCAAGAAAAATGCAATATTGATCTCTCGCTTGGCGAGGAATAAATCTAAGCTTCCTGCCAAAACAGAGCCTATCATGGTTAGCGAGGACTCTGATTCAGACATTGAACGATTTCTCGCAGAAGAATATCCTTACTCCGAGCGATTATGTAACAAACCTCCTCACGATTTCGTTAGGAACTTACCTCCTTGTCTGCAGGATAACCCTGACTTTCCTGGTATTTAACCTTTCCATGAAACCCTCGGGGAATCATCAAAAACCCCTTCTATTCAACCTGTTGCTACACCTTGCGATCAATGTGGGTTATGGGTGGAAAGATACTACTTGGATGTACCTATGTTGCAATCAAGGATCTACGATTTGGAAAACCAAGTGGCAAAGCTCACTGGTCAGAATGCAAAGGTGCAACCCTCCAATAAGAAGCAATGAACCACGGGTTCAGTCCTGTTCAAAAACGTCGAGTCTGCCACTGCAATTATGAATTCAAAATTGACATAAGGCCCAGCAACTGTGATGGTATATTTTTCTCATTTATATTACTTTCTTTGTACATATTTCGTCTGCTCTGTTACATTAAGCATGCTTCGCTATATATAATGTTTGTTTTATTTTTGGTTATCATTCAATTGGATTTGGTTTTGATTCGATAGATCATCGAATAGATATGATTGTTCAAAATTAGCTCGATGTTCTGTTGATAATACAAGCTGTTAATATTTTCAAAAATAGTCTGTTGATTGGTATCCCGAATTTTGAAGACAGTGAATGGTATAATTCGAATCGGTTATGATATGAGTATTATTGATAAATGGGTTAACTGTTTCAATTTCCTTCGAACAAATTTCATACTTTTTTGTTGATACATAATCGAATCGCAACTGATTTGATTCTCATTGATTGCAACTTATTCGAATTGGATTCTGATTAAGGTTACGATGTTGTTTCTATTATTAACTCCGTGAAGATTGGTATGGATTATTGCTGGATTCATGAATCTGTAGATTTTATCATGCCTCTGTCCATTGACTGTGTAAATATTCTTGAGTTGATATGATTTCATCCGATTACATTGGAGGTTGATTACGCATTGTGATTTTAATTAAAGGTTATCAATTCGTTACTATAACTAGTTGATGACAGTTATGACCATATCTATGAACTGTTGAAAATTCAGCATATAAAGTCTATGACTAGATTTTATGGATAGAGTTATGCCTATTTTACCGTGACCATTTTTGGCTATTGATTAAACGATTTGGATCCTATGCAAACCGATAATGATTGTTTTGTATCTCCTACGATTTGGTTTACCATTGATTTCATCCATGGAACAGTCTTGGTTAAGATTTGATTTGATGACGATTGGGAAAACAGAGTATTCCCACTCTGTCCCGATTGTATTCTGTTCGATTTGGTTTGATTGAAAGGATTATTTTTATTAAATCATTAGTAATTTGTGATGATTGGATTTGATTTGATTTTGATTATATATCTGGTCCTATTTACTATTCTAGACCAGCTACAGAATCAGGAGATTCTGTAGCTAAGTCTATGGAGTCATTTTTTTATTGTTTTCTTAATAAAACACTCCTCTAACTTGATCTTTGTGTTTAATCCAGGAAAATTCGAATTGGCAATGGATATGAGGAGCAGTTGGAAGATATCTTAAAGATTTCACTTGCATTTTTAGTTACTTAGTTTAAGAGATTTTTGGGATTATTCCCAGATTGTGTAAAACTGTTTGCTATTATTCACAAGGATGTTTTACCTTGTGAGAAACTTATATAAACCTATGGTTTTGTAATAATGAAACATCATCAGTTTTGGAAGAACAAGGATATGTAATGCTGATTCAAACTGGAGCAGAATTGATGCGTTGTTATAGCTTTTGCTTTTCAATATATCGACACTTTGTTCCAAGTTTTGTATGTCATTTTGTCTATGGTTTAGTATTACTTTGTTATCTAAATCAAATACAAGTGATATAATTTCTTACTGTTATACATATATTGTTTCTTTCAAAGAGATAAAATAACATAACAGTTGTTGATTCATTTTATGAATTATAGCTTTGTCTTTTTCATTAATTGAATTGTTATATAAGTTTGTTGCACAATAGGTTTCCCTTTTGCAGGAGATTTATCATCAGAAAGATGTTATGATTTCTTTTATGTCTTGTTTGTCCTGTAACATACTTCAAGAAGCAGCATAGATGATCGTTTTCGAGAGGCTTAAGGACTAAGTGGTGTGAATTTCTTCCTCCAACCAGCTTAAGAAGTCATCTTGCACAAGACAGACGTGGAGCGTTTCCAGGTCAATTAGTTAGATGTTTATTGCTTTGATTAATTAGTATAATACAAATGATAGTTTAGTTAGATTTAGACTACATTGTTTTATTTCGGTAATATATATTAGATTGTCTAATTTCAGTTAGCTTTCTTTCCCTTTCATAAATACAAAAAATCAAAAAAGAGACCCTCGGCTGTCTCAAGGCAGCGAACACATGAGTTTTGCAGGTTTTAATCAAATCTGTAGTTTGTCCATATTGTATATTTGTGAATAAGGAATATCATAGCTGATAATTAGATAGTTGATTTGAGTTATTATAATCATAGTTAGTATCTTGTATATATAAGTAGTTAGTAATTTCTAGTTAGATTAGTGTAGTTAGTTTAGTTTGCTTTATTAGTTTCTAGTTTCCTTTATTAGTTTTAGTTCTTTGTCTTTGCTTTATTAGTTTCTAGTTTCCTTTATTAGTTTTAGTTCTTTGTCTTTGCTTTATTAGTTTCTAGTCTCCTTTATTAGTTTTAGTTCTTTATCTTTGCTTTATTAGTTTCTAGTTTCCTTTATTAGTTTTAGTTCTTTGTCTTTGCTTTATTAGTTTCTAGTTTCCCTTTAGATTTCTTAGCTCAAATAATTTCTCTTTGGTTTCCATACGAGACCTTAGGGCGGCCAACGGAGCCGTTAAACTCGTCAGGGTGGTCCATTCCAAACGGATTGGGTTATTTAGACAACCCCGGACCGGTTCCACTCTCCTAGTTGACGGACGGTCAATTTCGCCTGTCAACAGTTAGGTATGACTAGACAGAAGAATGTGATAGTGCATTCATCGAGCTTAAGAGGTTACTAACTAGTGCGCCAATTCTACGAGTATCGGATATTGTAAAGGACTTCACAGTCTGCATGGATTCCTCGAAGCAAGGGTTGGGGGTCGTGCTAATGTAGGATGGAGGAGTGATAGCTTCTGTGTCAAGGAAGTTGAAGAAACACGAGGAGATTTACGCTACTCATGATTTATAGTTGGAAGTTGTAATGCTAGCTCTGAAAATTTGGAGGCACTATCTGGTGGGGTGAAACTTTGAGCTCAAAATGGACCATCAAAGTTTAAAACATCTCTTCACTCAAAGGGATCTGAATGCCAGGCAAAGGCGATGGAGTGAGTTTATGAGTGAGTATGATTTTGGTATTTCTTACATCAAGGGAAAAAAAAATGTGGTCATGGATGCCTTGAGAAGGAGACCATGTGTCTTCTCCTTGGTACCCTTAAAAGCTAATCTGAGAGAATGTGTGTTGATGTAACTCCTTGGAGACAGTTGTTATTTAAAGGTTACTTCAAACATCCAGAGTGGGAGGCAATTAGATCCAAAGTATGAAGGATACAGTTTGGAAGCAGACGGACTATTAAGATATCGAGGAAGGAGGTACATCCCCGAAGGTGGGGATATTTGAAGCATCGTATTAAAGGAAGCCCATAGAGCACTTTATTGTGCACATTCGGGTGTGAAGAAAATGTATGCAGACATGAGGAAGCTCTTCTTATTGGTAGGCATGAAGTGCGATGTAGTCCATTTTGTTGCCAAGTGCCTAGTGTGTCAACAAGTGAAAGCCGACCACCATTACCCGATAGGTCTCCTACAACCACATGACATTCCTACGACCAAGTGGGAAGTCATTTCTATGGATTTTGTCATGGGATTACCGCTCACATCTCATAGACACAATGCCATTCTTGTAATAGTTGATAAGTTGACCAAGAGTGCTCATTTTATTCTGGTTAGAGACACTTACAAGGTCACTAATGTGGCATGCGTGTTTGTAACTGAGGTCATCCATTTGCACGGGATACCTAAGAAGATCATCTCAGATAGGGACTCCAAATTCACTTCTAGGTTTTGGACAAGTTTGCAGTCAACATTGGGGACTCATTTGAACTTAAGCACAACTTATCATCCTGAAATGGATGGGAAAACTGAGAGAGTAAATTAGGTTATGGAAGACATGCTTAGGATGTATGTTATGGATAATCAAACCCATTGGGAGAAGTACCTACCTTTGGTAGAGTTTGCCTACAATAACAGTTTTCATAGCTCCATCGAAATGCCACCCTACGAAGCTCTGTATGGAAGGCCATGTAGAACACCATTAAGTTGGGAAAGATTAGAAGACCGAGTAACAGTTGGGCCATAATTGATTCAAGAGATGGAGGAATAGGTGATTCAAATTAGGAAAAGACTAAAGGAAGCACATGATAGACAAAAAATGTATGCGGATTCACACAGGACTGACCGAAGTTATAAAGTGGGAGATCAGGTTTTCATTCATAATAGACCCAATAAGAGTACCATTCGGTTCAGGAAGGGGACAAAGTTGTCACCTCAATTTATAGGACCGTTCAAAATCCAAGAGAAAATTGGACCTGTTGCCTATCGTCTCGTACTGCCACCCCACTTGCATAAAACTCATAATGTTTTTCATGTATCTGTTCTATGTCATTATGTTGCTGACGAATCACATAAACTAAATTGGAAGGAATTGCAGGTATCAGACGCAGGATCCCTCACGGTAGAAATGTTACGCATATTGGACCGTAGAGTCCGAAAACTCAAGAACCCATCTGGTAGACCAAGTTAAGGTCCAGCGGGACAAGTATAGTTTAGGATCTGCTACTTGGGAGGATGCTGAGACCTTACGATGAGATTATCCCTCACTATTTTGACCGCCTCAAGAATATGTTTCTCGAAGGTTGGGTGTATGTAACACCACCTTTTGACTTAGACAACTAGGATTACCTGAGGCCTAATCACCTTTATTTCCTATTCACAGTGAAACTATTAATGATACACATGAACTTTAGGACGTATGAACTTTTATGAATGTTTAAATGTATTTGAATGATGATGGATATGATGTGATATATTGTGAGAATGCAAATTTTATGAATGTTTAAATGCTATTTGAATGATGATGGATATGATGCAATCTACTATGAGAATGTAAATTTTATGAAGGTTTAAATGTTATTTGAATGACGATGGATATGATGCAATCTATTATGTAAATGAAAATTCTATGAACAGGTAATGTTAATTGAATTATGGGAATATTATGAGATCTATTTCTAACATGAAAACTTTGATGTTAAATTTGTTGGTACATGGATACCGAATTGAGATTATGGTTGTATGCAATTACATGATGATAATGCATAGATATGTATGAATATGTGTTATAGACTAATCTGGAGGCCAATGGGCTATGAAATAGCCAAGGGATAATAATAATGAAAGTGGATGTCATGACCACTGACCGAGAAACAATATGATATGAATCTTTGTATGTGAAATTATAATGGTTTGAATGCATTGCTATGATATGTGGACCAGTGCAGGATTTCAGGTGGTGAGACTGACTAAAATTGAATAAACGATGACAAAATTCCCAGCAGTACAGTGCCACTGTATATTCCATTGTAGGGTGTGGACCCTAGTCCTATTAGGAGGGGTGGAGGCATTTCCCACTATGTATCCTCCGAAACCTGGAGTCATGGGAGGACAGTGTTAGCTCATGGTCCCCTAGACATGTGATGATGACTGTCAGTTGACTGTTGAGGAAGCTTGGTCAGGACAATGACACTTCTGCTTATGGGTTCTATTTGGAGTTAGGTTAATATAGTTGACGCTCCAAGATAGTCCAGTAGAGGAAGGATAGGAATCTAAGATGGAAGTAAGTTAGGGAGGAAGGGTGAGTAGAACTAGTTGAGAGTGTATGGATATTTTCCTTATGGTGGAGTTTATTCTTTTTCCTTTTGAAAATAAAATGTGTATATATGTATATTCATAATTACTTAACTAAACTACAATTGTCTAAATAAACATTGTTGAGCTAGATCATTGTAATTCAGGGATTTCACAAACAATTGATTGGTTTATTATCTTTTATAAATTGAATAGTCTTGTTGATTGGATTGTATGCATACATAAATTACTATAGAGGTGATGGTTATTGTTATTAGTACATGCACGAGACTTGCATGTACTAGCTACACATGCATTTCTTGCACATGTGCACTAGTATGTATGAATTTTCTTGGCCTACTTACTGATAATGTTGGTTATTGGATATGAATGTGTGAACCATGTGTCTTTTCCCTTGTATCATAAAGTACTTTAACTTTGGGACGAAGTTTCCCAAAGGGTGGGTGTATGTAAAAACCCTAAGTAATTAATTAATTGTCCTGATTAAATAATTGTTTAATATATATTAATTTAATTAATTAATTAATTAATTAATTACCATGATTAAATATTTATTTAAGGAATATTGGATAAATAAATTAATAATTTTCATTTTGAGGCTTAACGTATCAGTAGATGACCCATTAATCAAAATAGGATAAGGCAAAGGTGAAGCATTATTGTTAAAGGGGATGTTTTAACTGGTTGGGGAGGAGCTTGTTGGAGGAGGGTATTACTAATTTTGTTGAGGAGATGGTTGGGGTTTTGTTGTAGAGCTTGTTGGAGGTCTGTTACAGGGGGCACCAGGGTTGCTGGGAATTTTGGGCTCGGAGGGCCAGGAAACCGCAAGGGTTTCTGGAGCTAGGGAGCCGGAGAGGCTTTGTTCCTAGCTGGCTGGGAGGAAATAATTTAGTTTTCAGGCAGTTTTCAAGCAGTTTGAAACAACATGAAAGTAAGGGACACACTTCTTCTTCAAGAGGTATTTTACCAGTATTAATTTTGTTAAGAATGAAAGTTGTTATATGTATCTATCTATTGAAAATGTGTAATATGTTAACTAATCTATTTATGATTATTTTGGACTGTATAATTTTAGAATTTGATATTTAACTAATTAATTGCTAAAACTTCAACATAAATTAGATAAATTTGTTGTAATGCAAAAAAGAAATAGAAATTAGATGTTACAACATAAACTTGTTCATAAGGAGTCTTTCTGAAAAGAAAAGCACTATAGAATACAAATTTATCATTTAACTTTGAAGCCCTAGTGAAGGGTCTTACAGTATTGGAATAAGTGGATAGGATGTGTACCCAGTAATCAACATCCTCACCATTCAGATGCCCTAAAACATTACGCAACTGGAATCAAGTATCCAACTTTATTTTCACTTGGAACCTCAACTAGAGTCACATGAGTTCATTTAGAGAAAGAGTCATGTCATGAATGGGAGAATATTTCATAGATGTAGAATCATTGGGGGAAGAAGCTCTACGAGGATACATTATCTTCATATACATACTGAAGAAACTAGTATCTATATCTGGATCTGGATTTGGGTCAAGATTTGGATCAAGAGATAGATCAGTATGGGAAAACACTAGATCCAAAACCTTCGAGATGGATCCAAACCCGGTGTACTATCCTCTGGATATGGATTTGAATCTATATTAGGAGCTATCTCTAGATGGGAAAAACCTAGATACAAATCCTAGGATATGGATCCAAACCTAAAGCACACCATCCAGAGGTCAAAATGGATGGCACACTAGGAAGCCCTATCCAAGCTCACGCTAAGAAGGCATGATGGAAGAGAGGGCATGGTATAGAAAATACTACCACACTCTTACATGAACTAAAGAAGTGGGGGGGAGTGGAAGATCTCAACAACCAAAGAAAATAGTAGTGGAGGGTGAGAGAAACCCTAGCGCACTTCATTGGAAGATATGGAAGGAGATTTGAATCTTAAGCACACCTCTAAAGATGGAAATCCCAAAAAAGGACTGGATAGTGGAGGTCTTGAGAAAAAACTAGCACACTTCCTAAGAGATTGAGGGTGGAGCCAACCCTAGCACACCTCTAGATTTGAATACTAGGTGAGGGAAGAAACTAGCAACCCATAAAAAAATTCTCTATTTGAAACTCACTAGAGAATAAGCATCTGATATCGAAGCTTTGATGTCATTTGATATTCTATAGAAATACACATGAAATTAACTAGAACATTGAACAACAACACTATCACCAAAAATGAGAGAAAAATGATCATCACTTTATTTATAATAGGAGGAAAGATTATATAGATTCTTGTTATTACATGATGGCTTGAATGGGTCAAGATACTACTAGGTTCCAACTGTTGGACATATTGTCATATAGAAACAGTCGTTGTGATTATTTGTTGTAACGATGAATTATCATTACTATAGATGAGATTTTCATTGATGGGAACAATATATCAATTAGCATAAAATATCAAACAATATGAAGAGATTGAAAGCATAAGATCAGGAGGAGGAGCGAACAATATGCAGAAGATCAAAAGCATAAGCTCATGAGGAGGAGCGAACTAAACAAATCAGTGATTATGTTTTATCACGATAGGATCAACAATGTTCCTATGATAAAATCTCAGAAGGGAAAACATTGTACAGAAGAGAATGAAGATCAAAGCTCAGAAGGAAGAGCGCATTACAGAAGTGTCATCGGGACCGATGGAAATATTTAGAAGTTGACCAATGAACAAGAAAAAGTGAGAAGCCTCAACAACCATCTGATCAAGAAATTGACGGTGTTGATCATGTCATATAACGAACATCAGTCATCTGAGTGATCGTGGGCTTGAGGACCATTGGAGGATCGTGACTGTCGGATATGAAAGTCAGATCAACGATAAGGATGAATTGCGGAGAGAGAAAGAAGAATTAAAAAACTCGCTAGCTCTAACCTCGCAATTGGTCTAAATCATCAGATCTCATAGACTCAGATATCGATGAAAGTGCTTGATTCAACAAGCAATCGTATTAATTCAGATTGAGTTGTGACCGTCGAATGCACAATCTCTAGATCAATGATAGGGATAGATTGCAGAGATTGGAAGGAGAATTAAATGACTCGTTATTTCCAATCCCACAATTGGCCTAGATCGTTAGATCTCATAGACTCGACTATCAACGAATGTGGTTGATCCAACAAATGATCAGTTTAAGTAAGATTAAGTCATGACTGTTGAATGCGCAATTTCCATATCAATGACAGGGATAGATTGCAGAGATCGAAAGGAGAATTAAACATCATGCTATTTCCAATATCGCAATTAGTTAGGATCATCAGATATTATAGCTTCAAAGATTCAAGATTGTGGTTGACTCACCAACAATCAACAACTTCAAAATTTTAGAGTTTGGGTGTCAAGCTAAATCACTCACAAGTTGTGGTTCTACAATCATCGTCAACCGTTGATCTGCTTCGAGTGTTTTCATAACCGTTGGATCACTTTAAAGTGGAAGGATAGGATAAGTGGGGAAAAGGGTTGAGAATTTGATTATCCGAATACCCATTAGCCGTTGGATCAAACCCGAATTCCTATCAGCCATCGGATCATTCTCGAGTGGAAGGATAGGATAATCGAGGTAAGATTTGAGATCTCATTTATGCAAATTTTCGTCAGTCATTGGATCATTCTAAGTGGAAGGATAGGATAAGACAAAAGAGTAGCATCATAGATAGATCGTTCCATCGATCTAAGAACATGATTGACGAACAACGTTTAGTTCGAGTCTAAATTTGCAAGGAGGTTATGCTCCAGAGAAATCTCACTTCAAGAATTCATTTTGAGATTTGAAATACTCGAAGCCCGAAAATCCGAAATGAATAAGGATCATCAGATTTGGAGGAAATACAATGACCGTTGGATCAGGGTTGTTGGTCAATAGACCACGTCAGCAAGGAAACACAACAGACCACGTCTACAAGGACATGTGGCAGACCACATCAACAAACAACGTCTACAAGGACATGTGGCAGACCACGTCAGAAGACAATGTAAGCAAGTACACATGCCATAATCAGATGATGACAAGTGTCAAGAGGAAATTGGCTCATGACATGTCAATAACTGATGTAAGAAAGTTACGTCACTACGGGAGAATTACTTCAAGAGTTTATCTAGCAAGAAATGTCAAAATTCCCGAAGTCTTGAAGGACAAAGGTTTGAAGTCACTCTCAACCATTGATCTGAGATACATTTCAGGAGTTAGGACAACCATTATATCCAAGAGAAGAATATGTGTCACATCGAGAGATCTATGCCGATAGACTACGTCAGCAAGAAACTGTAAAAGACCACATCAACAGTCCACATCAGCAAGGACACATGGCATAGTCTTAGAATGACAATTGTCAAGTTGAATTGGCATTTCAGGTATGTGAAAATCATGAATCTGAGTGACACGCAGAAACTACTTAGCTCATGACACGTCATCAAGTGACGTAAGAAAGTTACGTCACTACAAAAAATTTTCTTCGGGAGTTTTGCTTCGGGAGTTTTACCACTAGCACTTTCCCCAAGTCCCAAAGTCTCGAAAGTGACACAAGACGTCCAATCTGAAGATCACTTTGGGATCATTCTCGACCGTCGATCTACTATAGTGGAAGGATAGTGTAAGTGGAAGTATTAACCGACAACAAGAAGTCTCCACAACTTATGACTTACTCAGTAGGTGATCACTCTGGAGGAAAGAAGGGGTTGATATTTGAAATATTCAAAGTCCGAAGACCCGAAGGAGATCTCGACTATTGATCCAAAAGGGACACGCGTCAGTGGATTGACAGCTCTTAATATTGACATACGAAGGAAAGAAGGGGTTGAGATTTTAAATCTCCTAATTCTGAAGACTCGAAGGAGATCTTGACCGTCGATATGATGTCGGGTATACTCTCAACCATTGATCAAAATACAGTGGAAGGATATCATAAGAATAATATCCAAAGTCCCAAAGTAAATGGTGGCCTTCCATATCATTGCTTGATTATGTCCTGGCCGTCAGATTAAGCAATGAAAGGATAGATGTAAGGATTGTATATGACCATTGATCTAGTTCTGTTATAGAAATGTGAACCATCCAATCCATTTGGAAAAATTGTATTCGAGAGATTTGAAAGGTTGGAAGTCCTGAAGACCCAAAGGGAGAAGTCCTGAAGTTTTTCCAATCGTCCATTTCATCGGAAGATTGAATCGTGACAATTGAATTGATAAGCGCTCAAGCACTCGTCTCGCCTCACGTGAGGTCAGCGTCGTGTTGATGTGTCCTAAGTCCCTTGATTCAACAACAGGAACCAAACCCGCCCTCGAGGCCCAATTAGACTCTAGAATGTTTAATAGTAGAATGGTTCTCCAGATCTTGTGGTCCGAACAATTTATTGATGGGATTTATGTTTTCTTGTGAAGGCTCTTCCTTCAGTTCAAACTATCTCTTTTTTGTATTTTCTCTTGGGTGGGACCGATATGATATGTAAGCTGGTATAAAACAACTTGGAAACAAAATAGAATTAAGCTTTACTTCTGGGGAAGAGACTGAACTTGGGATAACCTGATGCTCAAGCATGCAGACAACAATTTTACACCACATGCCTAGTACTAATACATTAACCATGTGAGCATCCAATTACTATATGAGAAACTAACTACCAAAAAAAAAAACACTTATGCGATAAGACAATGGCAAGGAAAATAATTCACCTACTTAATCATCCATCACATAATAACACCACAATTCATCTTCATCATTAAAGTAAAGAACAACAAAATATTGCACCAAATAACTTGACAATAGATTAATTAGCTCTTGCTCATTACAACATGATTCATGAAATGAGATAGGAAATAGTACTTCTCCACGTCCAATCACATGCATTTGATGAAAATAAATTTGTCTTTGGTCCAGAAGGACTTCTCAATTCAAAGGGAGATTCAAATAATTCTTAACAACAAGAAAGAAAGAGTTATTGCAACAACCATAGACCTTTAACT
This sequence comes from Picea engelmannii, assembly GCA_009831015.1. Taxonomy (NCBI): domain Eukaryota; kingdom Viridiplantae; phylum Streptophyta; class Pinopsida; order Pinales; family Pinaceae; genus Picea; species Picea engelmannii. The sequence continues at coordinate 197,011 of ML779203.1, read as the reverse complement.
AATTGGTCGATGTTCTTATTTATAACATAAAATTCAACTGAAAATAACAGCTAAGTGTAGTTAAAAAAAAAAAAAAATCCAGCACGTGGTGTCTTCTTCTAACAGTTTCTTTAACAGTCAACTCAATATATCCCTTCGAAAGGGTGAATTTTCTCAAACTCCGACCAGTTGGTAAACAACTCATACAATTTTGGGCCCATATAAACCTGTGTTGCTCCATCGGAGCCACGTAAATTCCTATGGCCTCCACCGCATGCACTTGTTACTTCTCTAGACTAGTGTTTAACTGTTGTAGCATAGTCCGAGATCTAATCAGATGTTCCATAAATATTTTCACTTGTTCTGGCGTCACTTCGGTCACCTTCGCTATCTCTTCGGCCCATAATAAATATTTCTTGGTATTCGATTCGACTACGTCGCAAAAGTTGATGAAGTTTTCAGGGTTGCCGAACTTGGGGAGTCTGATATCCTTTTCAGCTTGTTGATCTCTGGATCCAGTTTCTTTTGGATTCCTTAGTGATGTTATGGAGTCAATTTTTATCGATAGTCAGAGGGAGTTTCTCCTACAACCAGAATTAAAATCATTTAGAATTTTCTTACAGAACAATACTCCTCAAAATATATGAAGGAAAACGTAAGTGGGAAGAAAAAAGACTAATGCATACCTGTAAATTTCGCTAATCCTGGCTATTTGATTCTTACGTGTTCTCTGCCACCTTTCAGAATACCTACATCGTTCCTGTTAGCGTTTCCATTTTCTTCAGTTAGGGTGGGTTATATCCTTGCACCATAGCATGCTATATCCAGTACGGAAAAAATGAGAGTCAAATTCACTCTGTTGGCCAGTTGGCCCTTGGGGTCAGGAAAGGATGTCAGAGTCCAACATGTGCCAAAAGTATGAGTAAGTTCCAAAAGTATCAGATACTATCATAAGGGGAGTCATTGAATACTTCAGGTTGAGGCAGGGTGCTCAAACAGAAGTCGCATCAGCAAGTGCATCAACCATCATTAGCTCATTATGGAGGCTGGGGAAATTGAGAGGAATTGAGATAATCATACCACACATCCTCCGTAATCCCTATCGGTTGCATCTCACACGCCTTGAAACATACTGTCGCACAGATGTGACACAATAATTCTTTATAACATCTCATCGTGAGGTATTCAGTGTCCCCTGGAACGTTTCGTCTTGCTGCACCACTCTGTTATAAATTCTAGATGTTTTATAAGTGTTCTACTCACCAGTCAAGCTTGTGTGTCATTGGTAACTCGTCTCATGAGCTCACTTCGACCAAATTATTTTCTTTGGGCCTTTTTCAAGACATCCATGCATAAGGTGGATATGCTTTCACACCATGGGAACTCCTCAAAACACAAGATAGGGCTTGCGAGGCAGCCGAAGCGCTAGGCCTGAGCCAAAAAATGCCTGGGACTCATTCTTATTTGAAGCGGGTGTTCCTGAGGCTTCCAAGGGAAATTCCTACCTTCATGCGGAGACGATGGTATTTCCCCGTGTGGACGCCGAAGTGGAAAAATCTATGTCAGAAGGAAAAAAGTTGGAACTCACGCTTCCTCAATAATAAATATTGTAGAGGAGAGGGAGGCCCAGGAAGAATAAAGAAGTGGGAGGGGAAATCAAAATCCTGATTGAGTCGCGTGCATGATCAACCGCTGAGGAATTCCCGATGCACGCTATCTAGCTAGAGTCGGTTGAAACTATAAGTCGAGGAAGAGAGAGCCGAATGAGAATGACAGGAGCCTTAGGTTCCAATGTTTGAGCACCTAGTCAGTAGCTAGAGTAGGAACAACTTGCCATAGCTGAACTCTACCAAGAAAATAGAGAACTACGACGACAGTTGGTGGAAACGACCCTTGAGATGTCAGTACCACAAGGTCATGAAGGGAATCCAACCTAGCTCAAGAGGAAACTTTAGAAGGTGTAGGATACAATCGTGCAACTACGCGATGCGTGAAGAGTGTGAGAAGAATGAAAGTTGAAAACAACTCAAGAAGCGTGAAGTAGTCGGGAAGAAAGTCCACGTGCAAAAGAGACATGATTGGGGAATTATGTTTTTCATTCTAAGACGTGATGTAGAACTTGGATAATTTTCCCTCTTGTAAGGAGAATTTTTTTTTTTAATATAACCGGGTTGGTTGACCAAAAGGTGTAGACAGTGTCTATTGTTTTTAACCTAATCTTAACAACAATCTAATATATATATAAAGTCTCGAAATTTTGATGAATGGGCTCTGGTTATAGTGATTGGATGCCTCCTCTCCTCTCTTGGCATGTGTATATTGTGTTCTTTGTCTACATTTTCTTGTAAGTTAGCCCTGATTTTACACTTAGTGTTGCTTCAATTTGATTTGTTTCTTTATTAATATCCTTCTACGAAAAACCTCCGATGCCGATTGATTTAATGGTACGGTACCGACGTGGCACCACTAGTTCGGGATAAAGGGTACTAATGACTAGGAACTTAGCTTATGGGTAATGGTCAGGCTCGAGGATTTGCTCAAATCAAGCACTTTAAGCTAAACTTGGGACTTCCGATTCCGAAAAGGTATCGAAGGTCGGCTTTTGGCAATAAAACTATCACACGTCTTCCTTGTAAGTTAACGTCCCCAAAAAATCCCCGATATCGAAAATGTTTTGGAAGTCAGCGATCGGTGATATCACTTCGTTCTTCAGGAGCACTTAATCTCTTATTATTTCATCGATGCCGAAGGGATCGATCATCAACGATATTCTCAGTGATGCTTGTCATGAAAGAAATCTCACGTCTACCGACGCCGACGTAGATCGGGACTCAACAACTTTGGTTCTCTCTAGCATTTTATTTCATGCTTAATCCTTTCTGATGTCGAATTCCTTAAGCACATTCAGGAAATCTTTGAATGTCAACTCCCTAGTTTAGATATTAGTCTTTTAAGTTAATGGTTTTCACATGTACAAGAAAGATTTTAAATACTTAATGAGAATAAAAAATGATAAGCAAAGGACATATTTTTCATATTAGACAATGCCAAAAGATCAAGTGGTACCCAAAAAGTGAAATTTGACATAGACTTTTTAGGGTGTGTTGAGTGCTCAACAAATGGCGATTCACTGGGAGAAATCATAATGTCTTTTCTTCCTTCATGCTTGGCTGATACGAAAGCTGGTGGACAACCTTACTGGCTTTTAAATTAGAGCCACTTTTACCCTTGCAATTTGAAATTCTCCGGTTAATGCTTTTGGGTCTGCCTGTGGGGTTTTCAAACTCTATTCCTTCTTCATTTCCTGTAATCCCGACTTATGACCATTTTTACAATAGTCTACTAAATAATTCACTGACATGGAGCCTTTAGTTACCTCTACTCACTTGCTTTGGTGTTTCTCTGCTGCCAGTGAGCATCCATAGCCCCGGTGGAGTCACCCCAACATCATAGAACTTGTTCCACTTCTAGCGAGCATCCACAACCCCGACGAAGATATATGCATACCCTCTCCTACTGTTCACTCTTTTGATAATATCAACTTTATTCTGACATGATTCCATGAGCGAGTGGGAGAGGATGATGTCTATTTATTTCACAAAGTGAGATGGTTAAGGTGAATCCTTTGCTATCTTTGTGTTTGGGGTTCATGTAGTACTTTCTAGTTTTCCTTCTTTCCCTTAATTTCTTACCAAACCACTAAGAAGACACTTCTAACATTTCTCCAAAGTTGTTCATTTGCGCAGGTTAGATAGAGAACTCCTCAAAGCAACCACAAGATCCTCAATCCTTCTTGTGTTTTATATGAGAGATGAATTAGGAATAGAGTTTGCTATGTCACATGATTCGAGGTCAGCCATTGTCTTGCTAAACACAACTTTCAAAAACGCAAAAATCCAGAAAGCAAAAGAAAACAACAAAAAATGCATTTTGCAATCATGACAAAATTCATACAAAACACAAAACACTTTCACTACTTTTTTTTTTTTTTTTAATTATAGTGGAAGTATTGTTTGAGGGCTTGGCCATTTACTCGGAGGGCATCACGTTCCCCCCTCAGATTATGTAACCAATAAGTGCATTCCCCAATCTTCTCGTCCACTTTGGAAGGTCAAAGCCATGGGTTCTGAAACTTAGAATGCTTCCCTTTTGGCTCATTTATTGTATCCCATTTTAGGACTAAGTCTCCTACTTCAATTGTTTTCTCTTTAGCCTTATGCTTATCAAACCATACTTTCACTATCTGTTGGTAAGCTAGAAAATTTGAATTAGCCTTTTCTCTCTCTTCTTCTAGCATGAGCAGAGTATCAATTCTTTGTTGTATGACTGATGAGGGTTCCCCGTTGGAATCTTGGGCTAGTTGAAGAGATGGAAGATAAAGCCCATTTGGGAGAATGGACTCCTGTCTATCAACCATAAAGTATGGGGAATTTCCTATAGATTCCTTGGGTGTGAACCTGTTGGCCCATAGAGTGTTATGGAGTAGATTATGCCAATTTTATTGGTTCTCTACAAACGTATATTTTAATATTCTCACTAGGTTCTTATTGGTTGATTCTGCCACCCCGTTTCCATGTGGATAATAATTTGCAGAGTATCTAGTTATGATTCCTTTGGCTAGAGAAAACTCTATCAATAGAGTGGAAGAAAAATAAGCTGCATTTTCAAAAACTAAAACAGAAGGGACACCAAACCTTGTGATCAATTGTTGTTCTATGAATTGGATCACCACCTTCTCGTTTACATGAGTCAGAGGGATGGCCTCTGCCCACTTTGTGAAATAATCGGTGGCAGTAAGTATATACTTGTGTTTTTTCAAGGAACTGGGTGTAATTTATCCTATGATATCCATCCCCCATTGCTAAAAACGCCTAGAGACATCCATTGGTTGGAGTGGGACTGCTACTCTCTTCTCTCTCCCAGCGCTTATTTGACAAGTTTTACAGTTCCTAGAATAGGTGTGAGCATATTCGAACAAGGTGGGACAATAATAGCCAGCTCTCAGTATCTTATGAGCGGTGGTGTTTCCTACGAAATGCCCATCGACAAGGACATCATGGAACTCCTTCATAACTTTGTCTACATCTTCATGTTCGAGACATCTTAAGAGTACCCATCATAATTAATCTGAAAGAGTACCAAATTTATGAGGTGATATTGTGCAGACTTTAACCTGAGAGCTCTCCTTTCCCTAGGGTTGAGATCTTCTGGACAAGTCCCATGGTGTAGGAGATAAGTTAAATTCTCATACCAATAATCTAGCCCTGGGGAAATGTATGCAACTTCACCACACCATAATTCCATTTCATTCTCCCATCCGAAATCTTCATTTACTTGGTCCTGGGCTTCAACTGCGAGTTTGCACAACCCTTTAACTAGTTTGGCAGGCTTTATATCTAGATCAAATTCTTGGACTACTGCCATCCAATTCCCTCTTCTTTCTCCCATATCTTGATGAGTAAACAAGGATCAGACCGTAGGGTGAGGCACAATAACTTTGGTGTGGTTCTTGAGGATGTAAGACCTGAAGTGATTTATTGCCTTATATACCATATAGGCCTATTTATCAACAACAAGATGATTAAGTTCAGCTCCCTAGAGATTAGTGCTCATGAACGATACTGAAGCCTTGTTGTTGTCATCATCCTTCTCAGTCAATACTGTAGCTAATGAATGGTCAGAGGATAAAGTATAGAGGAAGAAATCCCTATTGAAATCGGGACTTCGTAACATGGGGGCCTGGGATATAACAATTTTAATATTGCTAAAAGCATCCTTCCGTTAATCATCTTACTTAAATTCAACATATTTGTGAATCATCTTTTGTAAGGGTTTTATAGTTTCTGCGAAATTGGGAGTGAATTTCCTCACAAAATTGTTTTTCCCTAAATAATACTACATAGATTTCTTGTTGCGAGGAAACGAGAGTTGAGCTATGGCATTAATCCTTTCTGGGTCTATGTGAATGCCTGCTTGAGATATAATTTGGCCTAGCAACTTACCTTCCTTGACACTGAAAATAGTTTTCTTGGGATTTAAGGATATACCGTATCTCTTACACCTTTCAAAAATTTGAGTTAAGTGTTGGATGTGCTCTTCTCTATTCTTTGAATACATAGTTACGTCGTCTAGATACACTACCACACACTTGTTGATTAGTCCCTGAAATGTTACATCCATGGCCCTTTGGAAGGTTACTCCTACATTGATTAACCCAAAAGGCATGCGTTTATAAGAGAAGGTTCCCTTCTTGGTTCAGAAGGTATTTTTCAACAGATCTTCCTCTAAAACTAGGACTTGGTTGTAAACTGAGAAACCATCTAGTAGAGAGAAGATCTTCGAACCAGACATGGTCTGTAGGAGTTGCTCCATTGAGGGACTGGGTAGTTGCCCTTTTCTGATGCTCTGTTGAGGTTCCTAAAATCTACGCATGAGCGCATTTCTCTAGATTTTTTCCTCAGAGGAACCATATTTCCTACCCATGCGGAATGCCTAACCTGGAAGATAATCTTGGCATCTAAAATTTTCTTCAATTCCTGATACATGAGAGGTTCTAGGGATGGGTGATACTTTCAGATATTCTGTTGGAAAGGTTTCACCTTAGGTTTTAACGATATAGTGTGTTGAATGATACAGGTGTCACAAGTTTTCATATCTCGGTAGAACCATGCAAAGACATATTGATATTGTATGAACAGTTTGAGATAAGAATTTCTTTCCTCTTTAGATATAGTCTTGTTGAGATTCCCATTCTTTGGGTTTTCCGGGGTTTCGATATTTATAGTTTCATGCAGGGGACGAGAGCTACCAGTATTTTCATTTTTAGACCCCTTAAATCGTTCTTTCAGGTCAAACAAATTTTCCAAATTAGATATCCCTTTCGAGATGGTGTGAGATTTCGATTTGTCAATAGGTTGGCTTGTCCGACGATCAGTTTCTATTGATTTCCCCTGGAATACTTCATCGTCGATGGCCAAATCTTTGAAATTTTCTTGGTTAGTCAGGAAGTGTATGATCTGTTCATCTCCTTCAAAGAATTTCCAATTAGAAATGTTGTTAGGCACCGATGGTTTGTAGAGTAGTTCGACAGTGAATCGAGAGGCTTCATAATCTTCTAGCGGTGCCAGCCTTGAAGAAGTTGTGGCTAGAGAATCAACAAGGATATTCTTTGCTCCGGGGATCACAGAGATATTGAAATCTTCAAAATGCTCTATTAACCTATGCACTTCCTGGTGATAATTCTTTAGCTGTGGGGAATTGCAATGTATAATATTCCTTACTTGTCTAACGATAATCTCCGAGTCTCCGAAAAATTTCAATTCTTTGACGTTCAAGCCTATGGATTTATTTAACCCTTGTACTAGTACTTCATACTCAGCGATGTTATTGATGCATTCGACTTCTAGTCTATAGGACATGAAATGACGTTTACCTTTTGGATCACTAAAAATGTACCCTATCCCTGATCCTCCCTACGATTTAGATCCTTCAAAGTATATGGTCCAAATTTGTGAACGACAATTGCCCTTTTCCTCTTTCTTATTACTTTATTGTTCCCCTATCTTTTGTTTTGTAACCTCTAGTGTAGGGTCTTGACAAAAGAGGGTGTCTTTTGTTGGTATCAAAGACTTCTCTTGAAAAACCATTTCATAGTTTTGAGTGAGAGGGACATCAAATAAGAGAGGAGAAACGTTTCTGAAGTGGTAATCACATGAATAATTGCCCAGCATGGGGAAATTTGTGGATGAGGGTTCGTTCAGGGTTTCTAGATCAATAACCATATGTTTCAGGTATCTCTCCCTATCGATTCTGATCATATTGTTGTATCCCTTCAATGGTAGCCAAAGGTGTGTCTAGTCTATACTAAAGTACCCATTTAACTTCTCATACCAATCTCAACTTAGTAATAACCCATAGGCCTCTAGGATGTCTACTACAATGATGTCAATCACTTGCACAAACTTAGGATGTGTCGCTATCGTGATCATTACATCTCTGAGTTCTCAAATGAATTTGACCTGGGTTCTATCTATTTCTATCACATTTTTATCGCTCTTGAAAGGAACAACGTTTATTTTTTTGCAAATAGACAAGGGCATAATGTTGGAAGACCCTCCCGAATATACCAAAAAATTGTGGAGGTTCATGTTGAAGACTTCAAACGTTAAGAGAAATGGTGGGACAAAAGGTTTCCCCTTATTATCTTCTGAGCATGTATTCACAGTTGGTTTATTTAATAGATCTGTGGAAGTTAGATTTCTTTGCTGCTCATTTCTTGTCGTAGGTATTTCTACTGATTTCAACACTTGTAGTAAGAAATATTTTTGCTAAGGGATTCTACATATGTCCATAATCGATATATTAGCCTTCAACTTCTTCAGATATTCAACTACGTTATACTCCATTTTGGGCGATTATCACATATTGATGCTAATAGGGTCCTTACGGGGAGCGAAAGGTGCTTTCAGGTTATCAAGAGTTGACCTTTCCCCTGACGTTCGAGTGATAGTAGGATCCTTTGAGATAAGATGATATTTACTTCTAGTTTGCACAACCAAGATCTCTGTGGGTGGTTCTTGAACCTGAAATAGGTCATCGAAAGGCATAATTAGGTCAGGATCCCATATCAACATGGTTGTATCTGCTGGTCAATCTCTTCCTGGTCACCAATATAGATAACCAAAATTATTGGTTGTTCGGTTAGGGAAACCTCGTCTAAAAACTGGTTGGCCATCAAATTCATGGCATGCACCCATTGGGGGTAGTCTCTTTCAGAGTGGTTTTCCTAGTGATAAGTATAGATAGAATTAGATACAATGTTCCCTAGATCGATATTTAAGTTAACTGGGGGAGGTTCAATGGCTTTGAACGGTGGGTTCCTTTTAAAGAAAGGCTTATAGGGCCTTTGGCCTTGGTTTCCTTCCCCTGTGTTTCTGTTCATGTCTATGATATCGTTTGATAATTTCTTAAGCATGTGTTGTAGATATTCTATGTCTCCATTACCCTTGTCGAGAGTTTGTTCCGCTTGTTTCCCTGGTAGTATAGTCAGAATGAGCCCTTTACTGGGAGGAGGTTGAGCTTATTTATTAACTAAAGAGACATGTACTTATTTACACCCTTTCATCTGGAATTCAATCATTTTATCTTCTTCAAAATTCTCAGCTAAGGTTCATTTGACAACCCTCTTCACAAACATGGAAATAGAAGTTGGGAGTGCATTAGTGTATACTTCGATTTGCAACTCCTGAGTTGGTTTGGCTTTGGGTTGGAATTTGTTTAAGATGGTCGTGAACCTTTGATTGAAATATTTAACCTTCTTATTCGAAGTCATGGTGGTGGCGAACAACTCAACCATCAGAGCTCCCGTAGTAGTCCCTTCTGCAAATTTATCCAGAAAATATTTTTGAAACTTTTTCCAGCTAGTTATGGATCCTACAGGTAAGTTAAAATACCATCTGGAGGATGAGTTATCAAAAGTGTAGGGGAAAAACCTACAAAATACGTCTTCATGTTGGATGTTCATAATCCTAATCACTAGTATACATTTCTTGATATGATATTCAGGAAATCCTGAGGTTTCAGGATCAAACTTAGGAAATAAATTCTCTGGATGTTGGGGAAGGTTATCGACTGGTCCTAGGAGGTCCAAAGCATCTCTGGCCAACTAGGTTTGATTGTTTAGAGGTGTGTTCCCCCTTTCTTCGTTATGATCATTGTTTCCTTCCATATCTTCAGACTCAGAGTTAAACTCCTCCTCTTTTGAGAAATCGTTTGGTTCAAAGACATCGCCGACTGGCATTTTGGGTATCATATCAGGTGGGTCTTGGATTTTGGTGATTGCAAAATCTATTAATTCTTCTACCGAGTGCACAGAAACCTCGTCGAGAGTACTAACCACTAGTAATCTTTGTTTTTTTTCTTCAAGGGAGTATCAGAGATAATGACAACGCACCGATTTGTTGGGTGTATGCTCTTGTGATTATTCGGAATTGATTTACATCCTCATGAGGAAGAGCGTAAGGTATTTCAGGGTGAAAAGATTCTTCTTCAGGTTGGGGTGCGTTACTCATTCCAGGAGTACTCAATGTGTGTGGGTTGTCTTGGGAATGACTAGCTATGCATGTGGGCTATCTTGAATCTATATGTTGTTTGAAATACTATGTAAAATATATATTCAGCCATTCATTCTCAAGCCCTCCTTCTAGCACCAATTCTTTTGATGGGTCCTAAGTGCCTTGATTCAACAACAGGAACCAAACCCACCATTGAGGCCCAATTAGAATCTGCATCTTTTAATAGTGCAATGGTTCTCCAGATCATGTGATCCAACCAATTTATCGATGGTATTTATGTTTTCTTGTGAAGGCTCTTCCTTCAGTTCAAAATATCTCTTTTTTGTATTTTCTCTTGGGTGGGACCGTTAGAGATGTAAGCCGGTATAAACCAACTTTGGCACAAAATAGAATTAAGCTTAAATACTGGGGAAGAGGATGAACTTGGGATAACCCATTGCTCAAGCATGAAGACATCAATTTTACACCACGAGCCTAGTACTAATACATTAACCATGTGAGCATCCAATTACTATCTGAGAAACTAATTACCAGAAAGAAAACACTTATGCGATAAAACAATGGCAAGAAAAATACTACTTAATCATCCATCGCATAATAACACCACGATTCATCTTCATCATTAAAGTAAATAACATCAAAATATTTCACCAGATAACTTGACAATAGATTAAATAACTCTTACTCATTACAACATCATTCATGAAATGAAATAGGAAATAGTTCTTCTCCACATCCAATTACATGCATTTGATGAAAATAACTTTGTCTTTGGTCCAGAAGGACTTCTAAATTCAAAGGATTCTTCAAAATAATTATTAACAACTAGAAATAAAGAGTTCTTGCAACAACCATCGAACTTTAACTAATTGCTTGATGTTCTTATTTATAACATAAAATTCAACTGAAAATAATGCCTCATTTTAGTTTAAATGAAACAAAATCTGCCACATGGCGTATTCTTCTAACAATTTCTTTAATAGTAAAATAAAGATATCCCTTCGGAAGGGTGACTTTTCTCAAACTTCGATCAACTGGTAAACAACTCATTGCAAGTTTGGGCCCATGGAAACCTGTGCTGCTCCATCACAGCCACGTAAATTCCTTTGACCTCCACCACATGTGCTCGATACTTCACTAGACTGGTGTTTAACTGTTGTAGCACAGTCCGAGCTCTAATCATATGTTCCATAAATATTTGCACTTGTCCTGGCATCGCCTCAGTCACCTTCACTAGCTCTTCGACCCATAATAAATATTTCTTGGTATGTGATTCAACTACGTCGCACAAGTCGACGATGTTGTCGGGGTTACCGAACTCAGGGAGTTTGATATCCTTTTCATCTTGTTGATCTCTAGATCCAGTTTCTTTTAGATTTATTGATGAAGTTACAGAGTCAATTTTTCTTGTTAATCGGAGTGAGTTTCGCCTGCAATTGGAATTAAAATTGTTTAGAAATTTCTTATAGAACAATACTCGACAAAATATATGACGTAAAACATAAGTTGGAAGAAAACAGACTGATGCATACCTGTAAAGTTCGCTAAGCTTGTTTGTTTCATACTTACATGTTCTTTTCCACCTTTCATATTAACTGCATCATTCCTGTTAGGGCTGGCATTTTCTTTAGTTAGGGTGGGTTATATCTGTGTGCCATAGCATGCTAGATCTAGTATGGAAAACATGAGATTCAAAGTCACGCGAGTGGTCGGTTGGCCCTTGAGGTCGGGAAAGGATGTCAAAGACGAACATGTGCCAAAAGTATGAGAAAGTTCCAAAAAAATCGGATAATTTCATAAGGGGAGTCCTTAAATGCTTCAGGTTGAAGCAGGTTTCTCAAACGAAAGTTGCATCAGTAGGTGCATCAACCATCATTAGTTCATTATGGAGGTTGGGTAAGTTGATAGGAATTGAGATAATCATACCACACATCCTCTATAATCCCTATCGGCTTCATCTCACATGCCTCAGATCATACTATCACGCGGATGTGACACAGTAAGTCTTTAAAACATCTCGTCGCAACATATTCAGTGTCCCATGACACGTTTCAACTTGCTGCCCCGCTCCGTTATAAATTATAGATGTTATGTAAGTGTTCTACTCACCAACCGAGCTTGTGCGCCATTGGTAACTCGTCTCGTGAGCTCACTTCAACCAAATTATTTGTTTTGGGCCTTTGTCAATTCATCCACGCATAAGGTGGATACGCTATCGCACCATGGGAACTCCTCAAAACACAAGACGAGGCCTAAAAGGTAACCAAAACACTAGCCCTGAGCCACAAAATGCCTGGTACTCCAGAAACTATCTAAGAAACTAATTACCAGAAAGAAAACACTTATGCGATAAAACAATGGCAAGAAAAATACTACTTAATCATCCATCCCATAATAACACCACAATTCATTTTCATCATTAAAGTAAAGAACATCAAAATATTTCACCAGATAACTTGACAATAGATTAAATAACTCGTACTCATTACAACATCATTCATGAAATGAAATAGGAAATAGTTCTTCTCCACGTCCAATTACATGCATTTGATGAAAATAACTTTGTCTTTGGTTTAGAAGGACTTATCAATTGAAAGGAAGCTTCAAAATAATTATTAACAACTAGAAATAAAGAGTTCTTGCAACAACCATCGAACTTTAACTAATTGCTCGATGTTCTTATTTATAACATAAAATTCAACTGAAAATAACGCCTAATTTTAGTTTAAATGAAACAAAATCTTCCACATGGCGTATTCTTCTAACGGTTTCTTTAACAGTCAAATAAATATATCCCTTCGGAAGGGTGACTTTTCTCAAACTTCGATCAACTAGTAAACAACTCATCGCAAGTTTGGGCCCATGGAAACCTATGCTTCTCCATCACAACCACGTAAATTCCTCTGACCTCCACCACATGTGCTCGGTACTTCACTAGACTGGTGTTTAACTGTTGTAGCACAGTCCAAGCTCTAATCATATGTTCCATAAATATTTTCACTTGTCCTGGCGTCGCCTCAGTCACCTTCGCTAGCTCTTCGACCCATGATAAATATTTATTGGTATGTGATTCGACTACGTCGCACAAGTCGACGAAGTTTTCGGGGTTACTGAACTCAGGGAGTTTGATATCATTTTCATCTTGTTCATCTCTGGATCCAGTTTCTTTTAGATTTATTGATGAAGTTACATAGTCAATTTTTCTCATTAATAGGAGTGAGTTTCGCCTGCAACTGGAATTAAATTTTTTAGAAATTTCTTACAAAACAATACTTGACAAAATATATGACGGAAAACGTAAGTTGGAAGAAAACAGACTGATGCATACCTGTAAAGTTTGCTAAGCTTGTTTGTTTCATACTTACGTGTTCTTTTCCACCTTTCATATTAACTGCACCATTCATGTTAGCGTTGCCATTTTCTTCAGTTAGGGTGGGTTATATCCATGGGCCATAGCATGCTAGATCCAGTATGGAAAACATGAGATTCAAAGTCACGCGAGTGGTCGGTTGGCCCTTGAGGTCGAGAAAGGATGTCAAAGACGAACATGTGCCAAAAGTATGAGAAAGTTCCAAAAAAATCGGATAATTTCATAAGGGGAGTCCTTAAATGCTTCAGGTCGAGGCAGGTTGTTCAAACAAAAGTCGCATCAGTAGGTGCATCAACCATCATTAGTTCATTATGGAGGTTGGGTAAGTTGAGAGGAATCGAGATAATCATACCACACATCCTCTATAATCCCTATCGGCTTCATCTCACATGCCTCAAATCATACTATCACGCGGATGTGACACAGTAAGTCTTTAAAACATCCCATCGTGACATATTCAGTGTCCCATGACACATTTCAGCTCGCTGCCCCACTCCGTTATAAATTCTAGATGTTCTGTAAGTGTTCTACTCACCAACTGAGCTTGTGCGCCATTGGTAACTTGTCTCGTGAGCTCACTTCAACCAAATTATTTTTTTTGGGCCTTTGTCAATTCATCCACGCATAAGGTGGATACGCTATCGCACCATGGGAACTCCTCAAAACACAAGACGAGGCCTAAAAGGTAGCTGAAACACTATCCTTGAGCCACAAAATGCCTGGAAATCATTCTTATTTGCAGCGGGTGGTCCCGAGGCTTCGGAGGGAGATTCCTACCTTCACGCGGAGACGATGGTATCACCCCGTGCGGATGCCAAAGTGGAAGAAGCTATGTCATAAGGACAAAAGTTGGAAGACACGCTTCCTCAACAACAGATACCACGGAGGAGAAGGAGGCCTAAGAAGAATAAAGAAGTGGGAGGGGAAAGCCAAATCCCAATTGAATAATGCACATGATCAGCCGCTAAGGAATTCCTGATGCGTGCTATCTGGCTAGAGCTAGTAAAAACCATATTTCGAGGAAGCGAGAGCCAAATGAGAAGGACATAAGCATCAGGTTCCAATGTTTGAGCACCTAGTCAGCAGCTAGAGCAGGCACAACTTTCCATATCTGAACTCTACTAGGAAAATATAGAACTATGATGACAGTTGGTAGAAAAGACCCTTGAGGCATTACCACCACAATGTCGTGAAGGAAACATAACCTGGCTCAAGAGGAAAATTTGGGAGGCATAGGATATGATCATGTCGAAGGAACAAAATATGAAAACACCTCAGGGAGTGCGAAGCATCCGGGAAGAAAGTCCACTCATAGAAGAGACATGATTGGCGAACTCTATTTTGCATTCTCAGACGCGACGCAGAACTTTGATAATTTTCCCTCTTGTAAGGAGAATTTGTTTTTCTTAATTTAACCAGGTTGGTTGCCCAAAAGGTGCAGATAGTGGCTACTATATCTAACCTAAGTTTAACAACAATCTAATATTTATAAAGTCTCGAAATTTTGATGAATGGGCTCTGGTTATAGCGATTGAATGCCTCCTTTCCTCTCTTGGCATGTGTATGCTATGTTCTTAGTCTACATTTTCTTGTAAGTTAGCCCCGATTTTACACTTAGTGTTGCTTCGATTTAATTTGTTTCTTTATTAATATCCTTCTACAAAAAACCTATGATGTCAATTGATTTAATCGTATGGTACTGACATGGCACCACTGGCTTGGGATACAAGGTACCAATGACCAGGAACTTAGCTTATGGGTAATGGTCAGGCTCGAGGCTTTTCTCAAGTCGAGCGCTTTAAGCTAAAATTGGGATTACCGATGCCAAAAATGTATCGGAGGTCGACTTTCGACAATAAAACTATCATGAGTCCTCCTTGTAAGTTAACGTCCCCAAAAAATCCCCGATTCTGAAAAAGTTTCGAAAGTCGGTGATCGATGATATCACTTCATTCTTTGTGAGTGCTTACTCTCTTAGTATTTCACTGATGCTAAAGGGATCGGTCATCGGTGATATTCTCAGTGATCCTTGTTGCGAAAGAAATCTCGTGTCTGCTGACGTTGACGCAGATCAGGACTCAACAAATTTGGTTCTCTCCAGTGTTTTCTTTCACGCTTAATACTTTTCGATGTCGAATTCCTTAAGCGCATCCAGGAAAGGTTTGACTATCAATTATCTAATTTAGATATTAGTCTTTTAATTTAATGGTTTTCACGTGTCCAAGCAATATTTTAAAAAATTAATGAGAATAAAAAGATAAGCAAAGGACATATTTTTCAAATTAGACAATGCCAAAAGATCAAGTGGTACCCAAAATGTGATTATGATTTAATTGTTCTTAATCTATTCAATTATGTTTTAGTTTCTAACTTTTAAGAAGAAAAGTCCACACACTAATTCACCCCCCCCCTCTCTTAGTGTGGGCAATGTGTTCAACAATTGGTATCAGAGAAAGTTCCTTCAGCACAGTTTAACCACTAGAAGGTAGATTCTGAATAAATGGGTGGACAGATGGCTCTCTCCGTGATTGAAGCTCCCTTATTTGATGGAACAAATTATTCCTCATGGAGAGAAAATATGAAATAGTATTTGAAGTCAAGATGATCTAATGTTTGGAATTCAGTAGTAAGAAAGCCCTGGAAATTAACTACCTCAAAGAATCTATCCAAGATTACAGTCCAAAGAAAAGCAAGGAAGAACAATAAAGTAGCATTGAATATTCTTCTCAATGGATTATCAGATACAGTCAAAAAAAGCATAGGACTATGAACATCCACCAAGGACTTATGGATGAAGTTAGAATAGATGTATCAAACCAAAAGATAAGACACATAATACATTCCTATCAAGGATGAAGAGGAAGACTCAACCATGAATAAAGGTAAAAATTCTCCACAATATTTCGATTGCAATAATGTTGATATTGAATCCTCCCCTGCAAGTAAAGAAGAAGACTCAGATACAATAAAATAATGTTCTATTATCATTTATCTCATGGAAGAGGTAGAAGAAGAACTATCAAAGGCCAAACAAAAGGTTGATTGGAGTCTCTGCAAATACTGTTATGACCATAATGATTCAGACTATAGCTATCTTCATGACTACACTAAAGAATTTCTTGAAAAGAGTCAAAATCAGATATTGGAAAGAAAGGAAATGCTCAAGCATAATGAATAGGATAATCGGTTAGAAGGAAAAAAAGAGGAGATCCATAAGTTGAAGAAAGAAATTAGACAAGTAAAAGAAAAGAAGAAGGAAGATGACGAGCTTAGCAATCAAAGGCATATCTTGGAAATAAAAGAAAAGCTCAAAGACAATGAAGAAATCATATCTGAGAAAAAGATTCAGTTAGAGAACAAAGAAGAAGAGATCGAAAGATTGAAAACATAACTTACTAATCTAACAAAAGAAAAGGAAGAGGAGATCGAGAGACTGAAAAATGAAATTAACCAAGAAAAAGAAAAAAAGAAGGAATATGATGAACCAAGCAAAAACCTTGCAGAACTAAAATAACTAAGGGAAAGCTATGTCAATCTTAATATCCAACTTGAAGAATCCAAAAGAAGGGAGGAAGTAGTGAGGAACTGGCTGAATAAAAAGGAAAAATCATTTCATAAGTTGGAAGAAGAAGTTGTGAATCTTAGAAAGAAGGTTGAAAACTCAAACACCCAAATCAAGTTCTTGAATAACTCCATGACCCTAGATGAGATATTGGATAGTCAAAGATCACCAAAAGACAATTCTGGTCTTGGATACAACAAGGAAGACATCAGTACTCCTAAGAAACCTGATGCAAGTCCTTCATTTGTAAAAGGTGAAAATAAGTATGACACGGGTCCTTCATTTGTAAAGGAGAAAGACAGGTCTAACACAAGTCCTTCATTTGTAAAGGATGAAGATAGGTCTGAAACATCTCCTTCACTTGTAAAAAGTGAAAGCAGGTATGACTTAGGTTCTTCACATTCAAGAAATAAAAAAAACACTACAAAATCTAGAACATCAGATCATGGAAGACATCCAGAAGCTACTCATATACCTCAAAGCAAGTTTAGAAGAGAGACACCTTCATGGATCAATCAAAGAAGGTATGTGAATGTTTTTAATGGTTATTGTTTCTCTTGTAATGAATATGGTCATAAAGCCTTGGATTGTAGGCACCATGGAAGAAAACAAGTTGGTAGGTTCAACAACAGTATAATTTGTTGGATCTGCAATCATGTTGGACATATTGTTGTACATTGTTACACTATGAGATTCTATAGTTGTGGTGAATATGGCCACAAAGCCAATAACTGTTGGAACTAAAGAAAATAGTCAATGAGAAATGCTTCATACAATAGGACAAAAAGAGTAAATGAAACATGTAAGAAAAATGAAGTTGCAGTAATAGAAGATCAAAGAACAAAGTTCAAGAAACCAGGACACTCACAGATGTGGATAGAAAAGACTGAACAAATGAATAGGAGTGAAGTTATTTGTTTCAAAGAGAATTGTAGTCATGTGACAAGAATAGTATAAACTTTCCCAGACAACTTAAGAGAAATGTACATTAAATAATCATCTTGGATAAAAATGGATACATCTGGTCATAGATCGATGAAAATCAATGGGCAGATCCAAGGGTTATTTGAATAATATGATATACAATTGCACAATTTTCCAGTAGGACATCGACATCTACAGAGCAACATTCTGATGTACAAAATGATGTACATGACATCCTGTAGAGATAACAAGAGGAGAGACCCTATCGGAAAAAGATACCATTTTAGAAACAAAGGGGAAGAACAATCAGTAAAAACTAAGGGGAAGTATTTTGGTTAGTAAATAAGAAAGTAATTAGATTAAGTTTTGAAAAGACTTAATCACTACAAAAAAATTGGTATCAAGAAGACTACTCATTTGAAACACAAAAATTCCAATCAACTAAGATAAGAAGTTAGTAAATTAATAGGGGAAGAAACCTTGTCAAGAAGAGCTACCTTTTCAGAAACAAAGGGGGAGAGTAGTCAGAAGAAAAGATAAAGCATATTGACAGGGGGAGTCATTCAGTTATGGCAGACAGAACATGATTGTAGGAAGAGTTACCCAAGTTCAGATTCTAGGAAGTAACATAGAGAGCTTTACCACAGGGGGAAAAACCCTTTGCCATTGATGTCAAAGGGGGAGAGAAAACTTCATAAGCGGAAAACATCATCACAGGGGGAGTTTTTTATATGAAGTTAGTGGGTTTCCCTCAATGACAAAGGGGGATATTGTTGGACATATCATCATTGATGTCAACAGTCGATGTGATGATTTGTTGTTATGATGAATTATCATTACTATAGATGATATTGTCATTGATGTCAACAATATATTAGTTAGCAGAAAATATCAAACAATATGCAGAGATCGAAAGTGTAAGCTTGGGAGGAGGAGCGAACAATATGAAAAAGATCGAAAGCATAAGCTCAGGAGGAGGAGAAAACATAAGCAATTCGTGATTATTGTTGATCACGATAGGATCAACAATGTTCCTATGATAAAATATCAGAAGGGAAAACGTTGTACATACGTGAATGAAGATAAAAAATCAGAAGGAAGAGTGCATTGCAGAAGTGTCGTCGAGATCGATGGAAATATTGATAAGTCGACCAATGCACAGGAAAAAGTGAGAAGCCTCAGTAGACATCCAATCAAGAAATTGATGGTGTTGATCATCTCATATAATGAACATCAGTCATATGAGTGACCATGGGCTTGAGGACCATTGGAGGATCGTGAATTTCAGATTTGCAAGCCAGATCAACGGCAGGGATGAATTGCAGAGAGTGAAAGAAGAATTAAACAACTCACTAGTTCTAACCCTGAAATTGGTCTAGATCATTAGATCTCATAGACTCAGATATCAATGACTGTGGTTGATCCAAAAATCAAACCTATTAAGTCCAATTGAGTTGTGATTGTCAGATGCACAATCGCCAGATCAACAAAAGGGATAGATTGTGGATATCGGAGGGAGAATTAAATGACTCGCTAGTTCCAATCCAACAATTGGCCTAGATCGTCAGAAATCATAGACTCAAATATTGAAGATTGTGGTTGATCCAACAAATGATCAGTTTAAGTAAGATTAAGTTGTGATCGTCGAATGCGCAATCGCCATATGAATGGTAGGGATAGATTGTGAAGATCGAAAGGAGAATCAAACATCGTTATATTTCCAATCTCGCAATTAGTCAGGATTGTCAGATCTTATAGCTTCAAAGATCGATGATTTTGGTTGATTCACCAACAATGCACAACTTCAAATTGTGGAGTTTGGGTGTTGAGTTAAATCACTCACAAGTTGTGGTTCCAAAATCATCGTCAATTGTTGATTTGACTCGAGTGTTTTCATAACCGTTCAATCACTTTAAAGAGAAATGATAGGATAAGCAGGGAAAAGGGTTGATAATTTGATTATCCGAATACCTTTCAACCGTCGAATCAAACCCAAATTCTCGTTAGCCATCGAATCATTCTCGAGTGGAAGGATAGGATAAGTGAGGTAAGATCTGAGATCTAATTTATGAGATTTTTTGTCAGTCGTTGGATCATTCTAAGTGGAAGGAAAGGATAAGCCAGAAGAGAAACACTGTAGATATATCGAGCCATCGATCTAAGAACATGATCGACAAACAACATTTAGTTCGGGTATAATGTTGCGAGGAGGTTATGCTTCGGAGAAATCTCACTTCAAGAATTCAGTTTTAGATTTGAAGTACTTGAAGCCCGGAAATCCGAAATGAATAAGGACCATCGAATTTGGAGGATAGAAGATGACCGTTGGATCAGGGTTGTTGGTCAACAGACCACGTCGGAAAGGACATGCAAAAGGACACATTTACAAGGACATGTGGTATATCACGTCTACAAGGACATGTGGTAGACCACATCAGAAGACCATGTCAGCAAGTACACATGGCATAATTAGATGATGACAAGTGTCAAGAGGAAATTGGCTCGTGCCATGTTAACAAGTGACATAAGAAAGTTACGTCACTCTGAGAGAATTACTTTGGGATTTTCACCACCAAGAAATGTCAAAAGTCCCAAAGTCTCGAAGGACAAAGGTCTAAAGTCACTCTCAGTCGTCGATCTGAGATACATTTCGGGAGTTAGGACAACCGTTAGATCTAGGAGAAGAATATGTGTCACATCGGGAGATATACGTCGACAGACCATGTCAATAAGAAATTGTGATAGACCACGTTAGGAAGGAAACATGACATAGTCAAAGAATGACAAGTGTTAAGTTGATTTGGCATTTCAGGTACGTGAAAATCACGAGTCTGAGTGACACAGGGAAACTACTCAACTTGTGACACATCATCAAGTGACGTAAGAAAGTTACATCACTATGGGAGTTTTTCTTCAGGATTTTTACCACCAGCACTTGCTCAAAGTCCCGAAGTCTCGAATGTCGAAGTCCTAAAGTGGACACGATACGTATGATCTGAAGATCACTTTGAGAGCATTCTCGACCGTTGATCTACTACAATGGAAGGATAGTGTAAGTGGAAGTATTAACTGACAACAAGCGGTCTCGACCACTTATTACTTACTCAGTAGGTGATCACTCCAAAGGAAAGAAGGGGTTGAGATTTGAAATCTTTGAATTCTAGAGACTCGAAGGAGATCTCAACCATTGATATGAAAGGGACACACGCCAGTGGATTGACAACTTTGAAAGATTAACGTACGAAGAAAATAAGGGGTTGAGATTTGAAATCTCCGAAGTCCGGAGACCTGAAGGAGATCTCGACCATCGATCGGATTTCATGTATACTCTCAACCATTGATCAAAATACAGTGGAAGGATAGTGTAAGCATAATAGTTGAAGTCCTGAAGTAAATGGTGGCCTTCCATTTCATTGCTTGATTAAGTCATGGTCATTGGATTAAGAAATGAAAGGATATATATAAGGATCATATATGATCATTGATTTGGTTCCATGATATAAATGTGAACCATCCGATCTATTCGGCGAAATCGTATTCGAGATATTTGAAAGGTTGGAAGTCTCGAAGACCCAAAGGGAGAAGTCCCTAAGTTCTGACAATAGTCCATCTCATCGGGAGATTGAATTGTGACCATTGAATTGATAAGTGCTCAAGCGCTCATCTCGCCTTAGTGAGGTCACTTCCATTGGACATATGCCAGATATATTTAAAGGGAATAATGTAATGCATCACTTAAATTGATAAGCCTGTGGTTCTATGCCAATGATCATATGAACATGGTTTGAAGGAAGCATCGATTTATGTTATCACAGAGACAAAGGAAATTGATCCACTCCTATGATCGATTTATGAAAGTAAAAGGAGATGTCGGGTTTAATGTTGAAGACCAAAAATGATGATCTCTGGTGGTCCCAAAAGTCATTGTAAATAAACAAGTTATTTATAACTTGTTGCACAAGTCGGGTCAATAATTTAAACAAGTTTTGAGAATAAGAAACTATAAATACAACCATGATTGGTTGACTGGATGGTGTGTTTGTGTAAGTAGACGGGCTTGTGGAAAAGAGAGGCTCACTAAGGAAGAGTGGCCTACAGAGAAAAATGAAGGGGATGCAGACCTAAGGCCCGTGCGAATATTAGAGAGAAAGCGAAGTGAAGAAGGCATGAATATCAGAGGAAAGATGAAGTGAAGAAGGCGCAAATTTCAGAGAGAAGATGAAGTGCAGTGATGAGTGTTGATGGTATACCTCTAATCATGAATCAAAGTTGATTCAATAAATGGATCACTTCTACTAGAGTTAAATTACTATATGAACTCTAGTTGGATAGACTGTGTTCTATCAACAAGCTAGGTCTTGCTTGAGAGTTGGTGCTCCTTACTTCAGTTGGTGTTGAAACAAAATAGTTGGTGTTGGGAAAATATTTATTACTATAATCACATATATACATATACATTATACAAAATCTTAAACAAACATCTGGTATCTCTTGTCCATTTTGATTATGATTTAATTTTTCTTAATATGTTCAATTATGTTTTAGTTGCTAGCTTGTAAGAAGAAAAGTTAGAAAAGTACACACACTAATTCATCCCCCCCCCCTCTTAGTTTGAGAGTTGTGTTCAACACCACCAACTAGTTAGATAGATCTAATCAACTACTTCCTTGGGACTTGTCCCCAAATTTTCTTGTCCTCTAATAAGTTGAGAGAGTTCACCTTCCAAGAATTCAACTTGGTAAGGGAGTGCTACTTCCTTGGGATTCACATGAATTTTTGTTGGGTTTCCCAAGCAAATTGTAAAAGGTGTCGAACATGCATCCAATTTAATGAAAAAGAGGTTTTGTTGAAGGTAAACTTGTCAACCAATAAATTTGTTTATTTAACAACCCATCCTTCACACAATTTATCAACTCAAACAACAAGTTAAAATGGAATAATGTTTTGTGCCACTTACATTAGAAGAAAATAAATATATCTCTAATGTAAGTTATAATATAAATAAATTAAGAGAGGAATGATCAAAATAGATTATTCATAGTCAAAATATTAATTTACATTTACTCTCAATTGACCAAGATAGAATTTGGGACCCAAAAGGGCAACTTTTAGCTGAAAAGAACACTATGGAAAAGAATATAATCCTTTAATTTGGGCCAAATAAGTGGAATTTTGGTATATTTTACTTGGAAGAAATTTTTGCGAGAGATCCTCATTGAATTATATGCGTTGATATATTTCTAGTAGTGGGTTTTTTTCCTTAAATGGAGTTTGTATTTGAGAGTGATTCCCTGGGCAAGGTAACAATCCAATTAATCTTCATAAGGCTAAGTATAAACCATGTGAACTCAACACAACAAGATAATCATCTAATTAATGTTTGTAGGTCTAGGTGTAAACTATACCATCTCTCCATGATTCACCGATGTAATATATGACATTCCATAAAAGACTTTTAGGAGCATCATAGAATAAAAAACCCTATAAATAACAACCAAGGAATGGATTTAAGACCCTAGTTGAAGGGATAGAAAAGGGTTAATCTCCTATTGTAGTAGTATTATTTATCAAATAAATATTTTAGAGGAAGAAGGAGATAGCATAATAAAGAAAAAATACCATTTTGTAGGGGATTGTAGTAGACTACAGTGTATCATAGCTCTCAAATGAGATTAATGATATATGTAGTTTCATTGTACTCTCAATAAATAAAGAACAAAGGTGTATCTGTTTATTTCATGTTGTATTTTCATACCTCAAGTTTCCCGGGGTAGGTATTATGTTTACAGTGTTTCATTATGTCTTTACTGATGTAGTTATAGGATTATTTTTGAATATTTAAAGAAACTATATGGTGCATTTATGTATACGATAAATCCCTAAAAATATGAAAATAATAGTTTCCTGGTGGAGTATATTCTCATTGTAGTATTTATAATTTTAATATCAATCTTGGTGAGCTAACCATTTGAATATCTAAGGGGATATATAGATCATATTTGTATCTGATAGATTTTTATTTAAAAATTTGATTAGTTTGAGTGTAGTATATGCTTACACACCATGGAAAGTATAAATCCAAAGGAATGTTGAACCTAGTGGATCTTGATATTTACATTAAAAAGGGTTAAGAAGGAATTGAAATCCTTAGATATGGAAGATGAGTGCAAGGAAGGACACATTAATGAAGCGGGATTGAGAGATGTAAGAGTGGATTTCAAGTAATCAAAATTATGATAAAATTTTCTTTACTAATGGCTTCTCTTCAAAAAATGATCTACCCATTCTCAAATCATTTTAAATTTGATGATAAATCATAAGGTTAGGAGGATATGAGGGAAAAGAAGGAAGAATGACAACTCAAAAATGGGAACTCTAATGACCAATTTTTTTATAATTCATTTAAATTGGAAGAAAAGGTTAAGACAAACCCCTACATAGATGACATACACATAGTTATGTTGAATCATTAATTGCAATAATTAGAAGCATATTTTTATCTACATAGTTTAGGAGTGGAAGAAAAACAGTTCTTCCAAATTGAACCTAGAATTTCATGCATGGAGTTACTTGTAAAGCTACAACATTGTCCTTAGGATAAGAGAATACCTAATAATAAATAATGTGTAGGTATTTCAAAGATATCTCATGCATTAAATTTACTCTATGAAATGTTATTAGGACAAATGTTATTAGGACTAGAGGATTCAATGGAACTACTACCCATAGAGGCAAGTAAAAAGTGTATAATAATACACCACAAAGTTCTATAAGAAATCTATCCAATTGAGGAAAAATCCCAAGAATATAAATATGGTCACAAAGTACATGGGTGAGCTTAATAGACACATAAGAAGGAAATATTTTCAATTCAATTCCAATATATATGAGGCATGTGTTTACGCCCATTACATTGAATCTAGTACTACAAGGGGCATCCAAGTGGTTTGAAGTAGTGAAATCAACATGGGACTTTAAATAATATTGGAAAAAGGAAGAAGAGTTAGGGGGGAATAAGAATACTAGCTACACTTCATGTATATGCAAGGACTCTAACAATAATTTTGACCATTGTACCCTAACAATAATTTTGACCATTGTACCATTGATGTACATAGTAAAGAAAAATATTGGAAGCTACATTAAGAGTTGAATAGAAAGAACAAAAAACAAGAGTAGTCAAAGAAGAAGAATCCTCGAGGTTTGGAAATTGGAAAGGAAATATAAATAAAATTATATGTGAGCATGGGGAAAGAGATATCAAGAATATCAAATGGTGATGAAATTTTTTTCTACACAATAGGGTATAAGGAGTTTAACCTATGTATCTTTCATTACAAATAGGAGAAGGAGCTGAAGTTGTCCTATATCAAGAAGATAAGATAAGGTAGATTCTCTATTTGATTTTTTTTATGACATCGGAAAATGTCCTCTATTAGATTTGTAGGTTGACCCTATGAAAGGGATAAATTAGACCTTACTCCATTTAAAAAGAGTTAACCCTATGATTATGTCCCAACTACCATATTTTGGCTATGAATTATGAAATGAAAATAATATGTATATGCAATATGAAATACGATATGAAACTAGCTAAATACTAACTAAGAGTAGTGAAAAGAGCTAGTAGTGCATCCATTTGCAAGGGGAACGGTCAATTGTTTACATAAAAAAAGAACTTGAGTGAGATTCTTGCAATTCCATCCTCAAGAGGAATGATCCAATTGCAAGTAAGACTTCCCTATTGTATAATCAATGAGATGAAATGAAACAGGACTAGACATATAACATTAGGCAGAATAGTGTATTCATTAAAGAATATGTTTTGTTAGAGGCTCTTAGTAACTGAGAATAGTCCACAAGTTGTCAAGAATAACCTATAAATTTCCATGGATATTTTGTTGGAACAACTCATCAACAAATCTTATAATATTTTGAAATCTTAAACTATGTGAACTAAGTTTCCTTAGATCCCAGATTAGTTATTACTAGGTTATTACTCAGATTTATGAAAATAATTAAATAAAAAAATTAAATAATAGGTGAGTATGCACACCATCCACAAAAATAAACAAAAGATCTATCCTAGAAAACCCAAATTAGGGGAAAACCTATCTATAACGTGAGGCCTATTCTCTACTCTATTTTATTCAATAATGGAACGCAGGTACAAAGAAAGGGGGGCACTCACTATGGAGTTGCCTATGGATTTGTGTCGTAAATGGATATTACATAATATTATTCCTACTTCTATTATGCTCTCAAATCTATCTATTTGGATTCTATGCTCAACTATGGAACAACTACAATACAAAATAATGGAACCCCTTCTCCTCCTACCAATCCAGTATTTAACATATGTTGATAGTTGTATAGGGTTAGGATTTTGACTTCCTCAACCATCAATTAGTGATAAGGTCTGGAATTTCTATAATCTTATTTAAAGTACACATATGGCTATACCCACACATTTGAGTAATGGGGGATGACATGGAAGCCACTCATACCATGGTGGTTGACAAGGTATGTCAACTTGTAGGAGATATAAATTTCACATACGAGCTACAATTAATGCAATTTTTGCAATGTTGGAAAGGTATATGAGTGTAGAACACCACTGAGGAAGTGAGCACAATTTTGAGTGAATGTAACTCTAAAAGATGTAATTTCATGCCTCAAAATGGCTCTAAAAGGTTCTAGATCTCAATTCTCCGAATTGGGACCTGCCACGAAAATGGCCCTGGAATAAAATTTGTTATGGTCCAATGCCTTAAAAAATGATAAATTCAATGAATATAGTCCACTTCGAGGGGAAAACCTACTTTTACAATATATCAAATTCATAATTCAATATGAGATGAGATAGGATTATCCTAAGACTAGGTATCCTTAATACATATAGGAGATAAATGGTACAATTATAATGAAAGAGTGCAATGAAGGGTTCTAGCTGACATACAAATATAAGACTATAAATGTTATAATTCAATATCTATGGATTAATAAGGGGTTTTATACATAACATGGGGATTTGTACAAGGATTAACATGCCCCTCTCCTTCAAGCAAGTTTCTTCCTCAACACTTGACTAACTACAGGTGTTTCTACATGAAAAACTCATCTTCCCATGTCACCTCTTCCACTGATAAGTTTGATGCAAGAGCATCTGGCAGTAAATTCGAAATTTACCCCATGGGTTAAAACATTTAATAAAGGAAGTTTGTTTCCTTAAATTTAAATTTTATTGAAATAATAAGGTGGATATATCTAGAATATATCTCAGTATTTATAGATTTTGATAGGTGTCGTTCTATGTAATTGAATATATTTTCTAAATTAGGGGATTTGCTAAAGAAAAATCGGTTGATTAGTTTTTTTGAGTTATTCGAGATCTTGAGTTTATATATTGTAGTATGTATTGCAATCATAGGTTAGGGTAACTTTTGAGAGTGTGTGGCATGTGTAAAGGTCCGAGAGACCTAAAAAGAACAGAGCTCAATATTGTTGTATCGATTCTTATTCTTTTGCTAATTTAATGAAAATATGAATTTGTGTGCCTTTGTGAGTTTTATGTAATCATGACTGAATTATATTGGAAGTTGTCATTCTGTGAGTAATCTACCATTGTGGAATAGTTGATTTCAATTTATCCTGTCGCCATCCAACGAAGGAATTAAACTCAATTAGTTTTGTGGAGGCTATAATAAGTTCTTTATGATTCTTTGTGTATTGAATATGTTGAATTTATTATATGAGAATATATTATATGTGAATGAATATCTTATTACAATGATGAGTGTTCTATATATAAAGAACATATGGTGACCATGGTGACCATCCATGAAGAGATGTGTCCCTTGGGTAATAAATATATTTATACTTTATATTATATTATACATATAATATAATATACTTTATGCTTTATTATATATATTTCTTATTAAATTAATAATATTATAATTGATAATATTGCTTACTAATTAAAAATCATATTATTAATTATCAATCTAGTAGAATGTCTTTCTAATCCTGCCCAAACATCAACACTACCTCTCAGCGAGGGAAACATTCTACATTATGCCAAGATTATCTCTAAAGATTACCTTTGAATATTACACGTGGGTAGCTTTCAAAGAGCTTCAACATCTCACCATGACATCCACTACCTCCTAATGCATATGTACCTACTCATGAGTAACCTTGTTGTTGGAGTTAATTCACACACACACAGGATTTATTTTTCCTAAGGTTATTCCTTGTTCATTAGTCATAATTAGTCATTATCTAGTCTCCTATATTTTAGGAGAGAATATTCCACCTGGAGAATATTCTCTTTTAGTTGACACTTCAGTTTGACTAGTTGAGTTGAGTTTAGATGTTGCATTGGTTTTGTCACCATGCAACATTGGGATCATCACCATATTAATGCACACTTTCCTTGGGATCATCACCAGAATGACACATTACACTTTATTTCCTGAGTTAACTACTCACTACTCTTTGTTCAGTTAGTTAACTGAAGACTAGTTGACTAGTTAACTCAACTAGGTGGCATTTCACTCCCGTAATTGCCTGAGAGACTAGACTAGGTGGCAGTTCACTCCCATAACTATTGGTGTGTGTCCAGATCACTCTAGAACACCACTATGGCTCATTATTTACTCATGTATCCTATATCTATTGTAAATTATTCACTCTTTATGTGTGGAATACGGTTAATGAGAATTCTTCCATTCTTTCTCTCCTTCTTCTTCTTTCTCAATTTCTCTCTGCAAATGTGTGTTATTTTCTAGCTAGATCTATTATGTGCAGGTTCAACACATTTACATGGTATCAGAGCCGATGGAATGCTAAGAAAAAGCTACACCAAATCATTTTTTGCAGGTACAAAAGATTGAAGACAACAAAAAGATGGATTATTCACCATAAATACTCATAACTATTTGGAATGGAAGCCAAAAATTCTGCTTCATATTAGATGCAGAGGCTTGTACCAAATTACTATGGAAATGGAAGTAGATCCTAATTTTTTCAATGATAAAAATGACTTTCTCAATAGACAAGATATGGCCATAGGAAGTATCGGCATGTTTGTTTCTCCTGAACTTTTCCATCAAGTATATGAAGAATCACAAGGATCAACTCAAAATGAATTATGGACCAGATTGAAGGTTCTATTTGGGAATAAATAATATTCTGAATATTTCATGCAGGATGTCAAATAGATAGAGCCAGAATAGAAGCCATCAGAAGATCAAGCCTCTTATTATGAAGAGTCTTCTATGAAAGTATTTGCAAAAAATTGTATTCCATTAATTGAAGATGATGTCTACTCCATTTCAGATTTGTTTTCTGAAATTCATGTGGAAGATATATGGAATGCATCTTAGGAGTCACATGTAGACACTTTTGCATGAACCATGCATGCATCTCAAGAGTCAAAAAGGGAGTTGCGCACATCAGACGCCATTCTAATATTTTTTGAGAAAAAATTGCAGAAACAAATTGGATATTTGAATTCCTCTCGGGAAATAATCCAATTTAAAAAAACCAATCATCTAAAACGAAGTCTGAAAAGTTGATGCAGGAGCATTGCCAACATCAAGCGAGCTAGTGCAGAAGCCAAAAGACATCTGGAAAATCACCCAGCACAAATTTTGAATTTTCCTTGAAATTGATGTGCCATCTTAAATGAAGTCATTTAAGAAGAAACACACTTGTATGATGTAAACAGACCTTGAGCGATTTCTCTCATCCATGGTAGGTAGAAGGCATTTAATGAAGTTAATGCAGGTAGATAGAATTTAATTCTAGATTAGACAGTTTTAGAGCACAAGAGGGAAATGGGATATAGACACCCTCATTGTGCATTTGTAACATTATTGGGATTGAAGCATTGGAGCATAGAAGATGCAGAGAGCTGTGTAAGAACACCCATGTATAGATATTTGAATTGATAGAAAGAGGTTGATTCAAATTCATGGTTTCATGTTTGTTCTCTGTGTATTGATGTTGATGATATGCTCATGAATGTTTGCTTCCTGTTATACATTTGTTTTATATGCTGTGTATATGATTTCATGTTTAAGTTTGAAGTCTAAAAGGAAGAAGGAATGAGTTTCAATTGTTTCTCTATCTGAGAAAGGATTCCTGCAAGGAGTGCAGTCGAATTGTCCGCAAGGAGTGCGTTGACAAAGGGTTCAGATAGGGTATCTTTTGTTCTCATTTTCACAGAAGTGTAGACAAGCACAAGAGTCGTGCAAGGAGTGCGTAGGCCGAGTGAAGTCTTAGGGTTGTGAACTTGAGTAAAGTATTTAGAGACTATTGTTGTAGGTGTGCATAGGGTCGAAGGAAATTTGGCACCTGGAAGTGTCTGAAAGCTGCCGCAAGGAGTGCACGCAAGAGTCTTCTCTAAGACTCAGAGTTATAAGGAGCTCAAGAGGGATAAAGCCTTATAATCACTGAAAGGGTTGCACAGGAGTTGTACCTTGAAATATTGTAAGAAGGCATCGCAATTTTGCTAGCAGGTGAATGAGTTTTCACGAAGGAATACTTGGTTCAGGTTGCAGAAATCACCAAGGAGGAACGAACGGTCGGTATTCTCTGAGGAGGATTCACGACATCTCGTGAGTCGTTAGATCTCACGAAGGAGTAGGGGAGATATGGTGAGTATTCCCAAAAGGTTCAAAGCTCAAGAGGGGAAGGATCGTAGATCTGAGTCGTAAGGGCCGTCGGATTTACACGTAAATACGTGCATCGGGGTTTCGTGGGTGGAAGTCCCATAAACGGTGCAACAGGAATCGTGATATTCTGACAATCAAAGGGTAATGTGGGCCACGGAGGAGTCGGCGAGTGGACAGGTGGCACGCTATTTCAGGTTTTCGTGGAAGGTGAAGTCCCAGAAACTTTACATTAGGATTCACGATATAGCAAGGTCCAAAATGCCAATGATGTGAAGCGGTGATTGAAAATTCAAACTCGTGCGTGTATCGGAGTTTCGGCAAATTGGGATTTGGGAGTCGGGGAGACAAGTTGTTCGACATCGCAAGTGCCGAAATTGCGATAGTGAAAATTCTGAAAAGGAAAGGAAAAGGTCAATGTTGACTGTTGTCAGGATTCAAGGATTCGAGAGTCCAATGCTCGAGCACTGACCTCACAAAGTTGTGAAGTCTGATCCCCCGAGTGTGAAGAGGGGATCCTGTGAAGAGCTTGTTGTGGGTGAAGATTTCTCGATAGGGAAATAGAAGAACTGGTTAGAGTTCTTCGGGCCGTGTGAAAGGAAAGATCATGTGCTGACGGGGACCTTCTGACCTGTGGGTTGTGGAGGGAGGGTGTCGACATCAAGTGGTATCAGAGTGCAGAGAGGTTCTTTTCTTTCTATAGCAAAGAAAAAGAGAATTCGCCATGCTGCCAAGGATAAGGGACAAGCAAACACCCGATCCACCAGAGGATAGGGAAATGCCGAGAAGAAGAGGCAGGCAAATGATAGATCCAGCTATGGAGAGAGAGATGTGTGATCTCCGAGCTAGACTCAAAGACATGGAGACAGCACAAAGATGTACAGTCAGTGTTGGGGATCTAAGTGATTCCGAGAGTGATATTGAGGCTGAACATGAAGAAGAAGTTACAGCCAAAGATGCATCAAATGAGCATTTGATCAGAGCTATTGCAAAGATGGGTGCAAGAGAAAAGATGGACATTCCAGTTTATGCGTGAAACTTGGATGCAGAGGAGCTTCTAGACTGGATTAGAGCTCTAGACACATACTTCGACTATGAAGATGTCAAAGAAGACAAGAAAGTCAAGCATGCTGTCACAAGATTGAAAGGACATGCAACATTATGGTGGGATGAACTACAAGCTGACAGATGCTGCAAGGGAAAGCAGAAGATCAAAATCTAGGATAGAATGATCGTGAAGATGAAGGCGAAATTCATCCCCAGGGATTATCAAATTACTCTATTCAGGAGGATGTAGAACTTGAGACAGAAGCTGATGACAGTGAAAGAATACACTGAGGAATTCTACAAACTGAACATCAGGGCAGGTCATCGGGAGAGCGATGATGAAAAAGTAGCTAGATACATGAATGGTCTGAGATATGATATCCAGGATGAGATGAGCATGGTAACCATCTGAATGGTGGAAGATGCTTATCAGATAGCTCTAAAAGCGGAAGAGAAGTTGAGCCAAAAATAGAGTCAGAGAGGCCAAGGCAGAAGTCATCCCAGAGGCAAATCAGTTGCCTAGGATAAATATCAGAAGCCCAAAGAGGACTAAAAGAAACCTCAAACTCGAACTGAGAGAGTTGGAACCTCACAGTGAGGACAACATACTGAGCAGAGAGGAGATTATGCTGACAACAACACTTTTCCTCGTACTAGAGGTAGAGGAAGAGGAAGAGGTGGAGTAATAACATGCTTCACATGTGGAAAGAATGGGCACAAGTCTTATGAGTGTCTAGAAAAAAAGAAGGAGATTGGAGAAGCTCACATCACCAAAGCACAAAGGTGGGATGTTGAGGCAGAAGACGCTAAAGGCGGAATATCGCTGATGATGCGAAAAGTCCTTTTGACACCAGAGAAGGAGGTGGAGAGTTTAGTCCAAAGGACCAGACTTTTTAGGACTGCTTGCAAGACCAAGGATAGGGTATGCAAGGTCATTGTAGATAGTGGTAGCATGGACAATCTCGTTTCGACAGAGATGGTAGAAAAGCTGGAGCTAGAGACGATTGATCATCCAAGCCCATACAGAGTTTCGTGGCTACAGAAAGGACACCAGGTAACTGCCACTAAACAATGTTTAGTTGAATTTAAGATAGGGGGATATAATGATAAGATATTATGTGATGTCATTCCTATGGATGTTTGTCATCTATTGCTGGGTAGACCATGGCAATATGATAGGAATGTGATTCATGATGGGAGAATGAACACATACACCCTGGAGAAGAATGGGAGGACACACATGTTGCTTCCAATCAACGATAAGGAGGTGAAGCCAGAAGTAAGAAATACTGTACTTCTCATGAGTGGGAAGGAACTTCTTACAGAGGTTAAGAACAAGGAGGATCCATAGTTCATTGTGGTCAGAATGCCTAGAATTGTTCTGACTAGCACAAGGTTGGATGATTTACCAGAAGAAGTTCAGGAACTACTGGAAGAGTTCACTGACATAATAGTGGACGAATTAACTCGTTCGTTGCCACCAATAAGAAGTGTGAGTCATGATATTGATCTCATACCAGGATCCAGTTTTCCAAACAAAGCCGCATACAGGTTGACGCCACAAGAAAATGAAGAGGTTAAGAGGCAAGTCCAGGATTTGTTGGACAAAGGTTTGGTCAGGGAAAGCTTGAGTCCATGTGTTGTTCCAACAATACTTAGTCTGAAGAAAGATGGAGGCTAGAGGATGTGTACTAACTCGAGGGAGATTAATAAGATAACCATTAGGTACAGATTCCCATTGCCAAGGATGGATGATCTGATGGATTGCTTGAGTGGAGCAAAGTATTTTTCAAAGATTTATTTGAAAAGAGGTTATCATCAAATCCTCATGAGAGAAGGTGATTAGTGGAAGACATCATTCAAAACCAACGAAGGGTTGTATGAATGGATTCTTATGCTGTTTGGCTTAACAAATGCAGCAAGTACCTTCATGAGGTTGATGAACGAAGTCCTGAGGGAGTTCATCAGAAAATTTATCATTGTATATTTGGATGACATATTGGTTTACAGTAAAATAGTGACAGAACATCTGAAGCATTTGGCTACAGTGATGTAGAGATTACAGCAGGAGAAATTGTTGATAAACATGAAGAAATCCTCATTCATGAAGATAGATATCATTTACTTGGGGTTTGTTAATTTGGTAAATGAGTTGAGGATGGATACAGATAAGGTGGAGGTAATCAAGAATTGGCCATCACTGAAGAATGTTTTTGAGGTGAGAAGTTTTCATGGATTGGCTAGTTTCTACTGAAATTTCATCAGGAATTTCAGTGAAATTAGTGCAGCAATGATGGATACAGTGAAGAAAAGACACAAGTATTTTCACTGGACAGAAGAGGCTGATAAGAGTTTTAATCTATTGAAGACGAAGATCACGGAACAACCGGTTTTGGTGTTGCCAGATTTCCAGAAAACATTTCAGGTGAAATGCAATGCAAGTGGATTTGTAATCGGGGCAGTCTTAAGTCAGGAAGACAGGCCAATAACATATTTCAGCAAGAAGCTGAATGAAGCGAAAGTGAAATACTCCACTTATGATAAGGATTTTTATGCTATTATTCAGGCATTGAAGAAATGGAGGCATTACTTTATCCCGAAAGAGTTTGTCTTATACAGTGACAATCATGCACTACTGTTTGTGACTCAACAGGAAACGTTGAATCATAAACATGTTAAATGGGTTGAGTATATGCAGAATTTCACTTTTGTGATTAAACATATTTCTGGTACTACTAACAAAGTTGTTGATGCTTTGAGCAGGAAGTGTTTGTTGTTGCAGGAGTTCAGAGTCAAAACGTTGGGTTTTGATAATCTTAGGGACATGTACGCAGAAGATCAGGATTTTAAAGAAGCATATGAAGCAACTGAGAATCCAATTCTCAGGGAAAGAAGCCAATGGATAGAGTACATGATCCAAGAAGGGTTACTATTTAAGGATAATCAACTGTGTATTCTGAAATGCTCCATGAGGGAGAATTTGCTGAAGGAGAAACACAGTGGAGGATTGGCAGGGCACTTTGGTCACGACAAGACGTTTGAAAAATTAAATGAGTCATATTTTTGGCTAGGAATGCAAGCAGACGTCAAGAGATTCGTGTACAGATGAAAAATTTTCCAGCATTCGAAGGGAAGGAAACAGAATGCAAGGTTTCATCAACCATTTCCCATACCAGAAAGGCCGTGGGATGCAATTAGCATGGATTTTGTATTGGGGTTGCCAAGAACACAAAGAGGTTGTGATTCAATCTTTGTGGTGGTGGATAGATTTTCCAATATGGCACACTTCATTCCATGTCAGAAGACCAGTGACGCAAATCACATTGCGAACCTGTTCTTCAAAGAAGTCATTCGACTTCATGGTTTGCCAAGGAGTATAGTTTCGGATCGAGATACCAAATTCATAGGGCATTTTTGGAGGACCTTATGGAAGAAGCTGGGAACTAACTTGTTGTTTAGTTCAGCTTATCATCCTTAGATGGATGGACAGACAAAAGTGGTGAAGAGAATTCTGGGAGACTTGCTGAGAATCTTGGTGACAGAACACCACAGCCAATGGGACAACATATTACCACAGACAGAGTTTTCTTATAATGACTCGGTTAACAGGAGCATAGGGCAGAGTCCATTTCAGATTGTCTATGGCATGCAGCCGAGAG
Source organism: Picea engelmannii (assembly GCA_009831015.1). Lineage (NCBI taxonomy): Eukaryota > Viridiplantae > Streptophyta > Pinopsida > Pinales > Pinaceae > Picea > Picea engelmannii. The sequence goes on along the minus strand of ML779203.1, from coordinate 161,717 downwards.
GAATTTCTGAGCTAAGGGATTCAGAACAGACCGCGACTAGGAGTGCTAGTGCAGAAGATTTCGCAGAGGCGATGAAAGAACTTCACTACCAGGTGAAGGAGCGATTGCAGAATTCAAGCCAGGAGTATAAACATAGAGCAGATCAACACAAGAGAGAAATTCAGTTTGAGGTTGGTGATATGATTCTGGCACATTTGAGGAAGGAAAGGTTCTCGAGAGGAACATATAATAAATTGAAGATGAAGAAAATCGGACCATGTAAGGTCTTGAGGAAATTTTGGACGAATGCTTATGAGATTGAATTACCCGATGGGATTGGAATTTCTCCGATATTCAATATCTCATATTTGTACCCATATAAGGCTGAGGAAACAGGGATAGAAAATGAGCAACCAGTGATCCAGTGGACGAAGAAGATGCCAGTTGCAGAGAAGTCATAGATGGAGTGCATACTGGACAAGAGAGTAAGCAAGAGGACCAGGCGAAAGAAATATTTTGAGTATCTGGTCAAGTGGAAGAACCATCTAGTTGAAGATGCCATCTGGGAGACTGAAGCAGAGATCCAGAGGCATGGACAGACCATGCATGAGCTCTTGTATAGGATCCCATGAAAATTTTCAAGCGAGGGAGTATGATGTAGGAGCATCGCCAACATCAAGCGAGCCAGCGCAAAAGCCAAAAGACAGTTGGAAAAGCACCCAACACAAATTTTGAATTTTCCTTGACATTGATGCGCCATCTTAAATGAAGCCATTTAAGAAGAAGTGCACTTGTATGATGTAATTGGACCTTGAGCGATTGCTCTCGTCCTTAGTAGGTAGAAGACATTTAATGTAGTTAATGCAGGTAGATAGAATTTAATTCTAGATTAGACAGTTTTAGAGCACAAGAGGGAAACGGGATATAGACACCCTCATTGTGTATTTGTAACATTATTGGGATTGAAGCATTGGAGAATAGAAGATGCAGAGAGCTGTGTAATAACACCCATGTACAAATATTTGAATTAATAGAAAGAGGTTGATTCAAATTCATGGTTTCATGTTTGTTCTCTGTGTATTGATGTTGATGATATGCTCATGAATGTTTGCTTCTTGTTATAAATTTTCTTTATATGCTATGTATATGATTTCATGTTTAAGTTTGAAGTTTGAAAGGAAGAAGGAATGAGTTTCAATTGTTTCTCTATCTGAGCAAGGATTCCTGCAAGGAGTGCAGTCGAATTGTCCGCAAGGAGTGCGTTGACAAAGGGTTCAGATAGGGTAGCTTTTGTTCTCATTTCCGTAGAAGTGCAGACAGGCATAGGAGCCGTGAAAGGAGTGCGTAGGCCGAGTGAAGTCTTAGGGTTGTGAACCTGAGTAAAGTGTTTAGAGACTGCTGCTACAGGTGTGCACAGGGTCGAAGGAAATTCAACACCTAGAAGTGTCTGAAAGATGCCGCAAGGAGTGCACGCAAGAGTCTTCTCTAAGACTCAGAGTTATAAAGAGCTCAGGAGGGGTAAAGCCTTATAATCGTTGAAAGGGTTGCATAGGAGTTGTACCTTGAAAGCTTGTAAGAAGGCATCACAAGTTTGCGAGCAGGTGAACAAGTTTTCACGAAGGAATACTTGGTTCAGGTTGCAGAAATCACCAAGGAGGAATGAACGGTCGGTATTCTCTGAGGAGGATTCGCGACATCCTGTGAGCCGTTAGATCTCACGAAGGAGCAGGGGAGATACAGTGAGTATTCCCAAAAGGTTCAAAGCTCAGGAGGGGCAGGACCATAGATCCGAGCCGTAAGGGCCGTCGGATTTACATGTAAATACGTGCATCGGGGTTTCGTGGGTGGAAGTCCCATAAACGGTGCAACAGGAATCACGATATTCTAAAATGCGATATTTCGACAATCAAAGGGTAGTGTGGGCCACGAAGGAGGCGGCGAGTGGACTGGTGGAACGCTATTTCGGGTTTTTGTGGAAGGTGAAGTCTCAGAAACTTTACATTAGGATTCGCAATATAGCGAAGTCCGAAATGATGATGATGCGAAGCGGAAATTGAAAAGTCAAACTCGTGCGTGTATCGGAGTTTCGGCAAATCGGGATTTGGGAGTCGGGGAGACAAGTTGTTCGACATCGCGAGTGCCGAAATCATGATAGTGAAAATCCAGAAAAGGAAAGGAAAAGGTCAGCGTTGACTGTTGTCGGGATTCAAGGATTCGAGAGTCCAATGCTTGACCACTGACCTCGTGAAGTTGCGAAGTCCGATCCCCCGAGTGTGAAGAGGGGATCCTGTGAAGAGCTTGTTGTGGGTGCAGATTTCCCGATAGGGAAATAGAAGAACCAGTTAGAGTTCTTCGGGCCATATGAAAGGAAAGATCCTGTGTTGACGAGGACCTTGCGACCTGTGGGTTATGGAGGGAGGGCATCGACATCAAAAGTGAAGTTATGATCATTTCAAAATCAATAAAATTTCAACGTTTTTCCAGAAACGGTCGCACGATTTTCAAAGTTTCATCCAAAATTTATTTGGATATTTTTCATTACAAGAAGATAAAGTGGATATGTGTGGACATATAAATGGTGCATATACTTCATCATATCCATGCAGACATCTACATATTCAACAAAATCTTCAATGAGCACAAACTTGCATAGTTACAAAGTGTTCTTGGAGTGAAGGCCAAGGTTGCTTAGCAACTGTTTTTTGTTCCTTCTCATTTTTTATTTTATGCATTGTAATTTTAGGGGGGGGGAATTGTTCCCATGAGTTTTTTCCTCTTTCCTCATTTAGTTCAGTGTATCTTTTGTATTTGGGTACCTAACATGGCCTTGTTTCTGGGACCCATTCTTTATTTTCACCATAGTGATGTTCAAGGGGGGTGTTGGAGTTACTTCACAGACACCTAGGATTTATTTTTCCTAAGGTTATCCCTTGTTCATTAGTCATAATTATTCATTATCCAGTCTCCTATATTTTAGGAGAGAATATTCCACCTGAATAATATTCTCTTTTAGTTGACACTTTAGTTTGACTAGTTGAGTTGAGTTTAGATGTTGCATTGGTTTTATCACCATGCAACATTGGGATCATCACCATGCTAATGCGCACTTTCCTTGGGATCATCACTAGACTGGTGCATTACCCTTGATTTCCTGAGTTAACGACTCACTACTCTTTGCTTAGTCAGTTAACTGAAGACTAGTTGACTAGTTAACTCAACTAGGTGGCAATTCGCTCCCATCACTGCCTGAGAGACTACACTAGGTGGCAATTCACTCCCGTAACTACTGGTGTGTGTCCAGATCACTCTAGAACACCACTATGGCTCATTATTTACTCATGTATCCTATATCTATTGTCAATTATTCACTCTTTATGTGTGGAATACGGTTAATGAGGATTCTTCCATTCTTTCTCTCCTTATTCTTCTTTCTCTATTTCTCTCTGCAAATGTGTGTGGTATTTTCTAGCTAGATCTATTCTATGTAGGTTCACCACATTTTCACTTGTGACTTCATAACCGATGCATCGAAGGCTTTTGGGTAGTTCTCAAATAACTACAACATGTCCCCAGGTTATCAACTACCCTACAATGCATATGTACCTAGTCATGTGCACCCCTATGACTTCACAACCATGCACCCCTATGACTTCACAAGAAATGCATCCAAGGCCTGTGGGTAGTTCTCAAATAAATACAACATGTCCCTAGGACATCCACTACCTTGCATGCATCTGCACCTCATCATGTGCACCCTTATGACATCACAACATGCATCTAGGGCTAGTGGGTATCTCTCCCATAGCTACAACATGTCATCATGAGACTATCCAATTTCCCACAGAAAAATTGGATATATTATGCATGACATCCAATAACCCACAATAAAAATTGTACCTCGTCTCTTCAACATGCATATAGTGTTGATGGTTAAATCTCTAATGGATACAACATGTCATCATGACATCCACTACCATGCGATAAAATTTGAAGCCATCATTCCCTCTGAAGAGGGACTACGTTGATCTTGTCACTGAAGTACTCGAACTTCATCCTTGACAATGTCTTTGTCAGCACATCCACAACCTTTTAATTGGTAGGCACATATTGGAGCCTCACTTCTCCCTTTTGCACCATATTGGAGCCTCATTTATCCCTTTTGTACCAAGTTTCTATCAACCAAGTGTCACTTCCATGAGAGACAAACTCCAAGTGTAATACGACATGAGCTCACATCTATTGACTATTGAACATGTGAATCTATACATCCTCAGATATCCATAGTACAACATGACTTCACCCCATGCAACCAGGGTCTGTGGGTAGCTCTTAATAACTACAACATGTCCCTAGGACATCCACTCCCTGTGATGGATTAGTACCTAATCATGTGCACCCTTGGTCTCAGTGCCAACCCTTTTTCATGCTGGATGAGATACACCTGTCTCAATGCCAACCATTTTTCATGTTGGATGAGATCCACCTGTCTCAGTGCCATCCCTTTTTCATGTTAGATGAGAACACTTGGTGCCAGCCCTTTTTCATGTTGGATGATAACACTCAATTCCAATCCTTTTCATGTTGGATGAGTTCCACCTATCTCAGTTCCATCCATTTTTCATGCTAGATGAGTTCCACTTGTCTAAGTGCTAGCCCTTTTTCATGCTGGATGAGTTCCACTTGTCTCAGTGCCAACCCTTTTTCATGTTGTATGAGAACACTTAGTTCCATCCCTTTTTCATGCTAAATGAGTTTCACATGTCTCAGTGCCAACTCTTTTTCATGTTGGATGAGAACACTCAGTACCAACCCTTTTTCATGTTCAATGAGAACACTCAGTGCTATCCCTTTTTCATGATGGATGAGTTCCACATGTCTCGGTTCTAGACATTTTTCATGCTATATACGAACACTCCCTCTGAAGAGGGACCATGCCAAGCTTGTCCCTAAATTACTTAAACTTCATCCTTGACGACGACTTGGTAAACACATTTGTAACTTGATCCTATGTAGTCACGAAATTGGAGCCTCACTGCTCCCTTATGCATTATATCCCTGATATAGTAATATCTGATATCTATATGATTTGACCTATCATATACCACGGGGTTCTATGATGACTTCATGCAACTCTGGTCGTCACACTAAATGCAGGACACCTCCAGTCCGAGACCAACTAACCCAGATAGAAGTTCTCGAAGTCACCCTGCTACTGCACATGCTGCCAAATACTCAGCTTCAGTTGTATTGAACGACACACATGACTGATTCCTACATCCGGTGGAGCCTCCTGCTCCTTACTGTAGTACCCATCTCCCTCTGGAAATAACAATCTGGCTCCCTCTCAACCACTAAATATAAACTATATCTTCAACCTGTTGAATTCAACACTTGTCATCTAGAACAAGTCTTGTCATTCTCTTCTTGTGGGTCTTACCTACAAGTCAAATTCAGTCCAATAGCCAATAATTTCCGAAGCCACACTACTTCATGACTTGCTCCACATTCTACCACATACTTTGCCTCATTCATATTGAGTGCTACACAAAGATGCTTCTTATCACTCCATGAAACCATACTGGATCATAGACTGAAGCAATATGTCGAAGTACTCTTCTGATCAGGAATACTGTCAGACCAATTTGAATGTGAATATCCATATAAGCTGAACTCATGGTCTGTCACATACCTAAGAACATAATCCAATGTACCCTTAAGGTACCTCATCACATGTTTTCCTACGACCAAATGAAACTACCCGAGATGCTCCATATATTGACTCAGGGTGTTCACAACAAAACATATATCCGTTCTTATGTTCTCCAAGTTCATCAACAAACCCATCATCTGCCTGTATAAAGAAACATCCACAGTCTCTAAAGTCTTATCCTGCAACAACTTCATATTTGATACCATAGGTGTAGCCATTTCCTTGGAATCAAACATCTTGAACCTCTTCAGGATTTCTACTATATACTTCCCTTGATTCATAAATATATCATCCCATCTCTGCCATACCTCAAGACCCAAAAAGTAATGCATCATCTCAAGATCTTTCATATCAAAGTCAACAACCATTTTTTCTCTTACAATCTGAGATGAGATTTTCCACACCTATTAGAAATAGGCCATCCACGTATAATAGTAGTATTACTAGACCATCATCCACAACCTTAAAGTAAAGGTTAGGATCTGCACTGCTCTTTGTAAATCCTAAGCTCGTCGAAAAATTGTCGATCCTACCATACCATGCTTTGGGTGCCTAATTTGATCCATATAAAACCTTCTTCAATCTGCACACTGAGTGTCCCATAGTTGTCACATACTCAATGAAGTGTTCTTTGACTACACAGACCATTCTTCCTAATTAGGTTTCCATCCATGCCACATGAAGAATTTCAGTCCTTCTGGATGTTGAAATCCACACACTTTGAGTCTTATGTCCTTAGAAGACTATGTCAGGACCATTATCCATTGGTCAAATTACCATGACCAATCTTGGGATAATTTCAACGTGATGTTGAAATGTTAACACTTAAGAATAACTTACAAAATTACATAAAATCTCAACACTCCCTCTTAATGAGGAAGGCATTATATTCGGCATAGACTCTAACATTGCCACCATCCACATGAGCTCATGATCATTGAATTTTTGACACACGAATCTATACATCACAGTAAATCCATAGTGAATTTACATCATCCATCCATTATATACTCGATGTCATATGGATAACCATGTTGATTTTCTAAATTCTAGTGTTAAATTAGACAAGCACAATTTTCTGCAAGTGGTAATTACTTCCAACAATATTACTTTAGTAAACTATAGAATATCACTAAGTGATTACACTCAGAAAATTTCAACTACTTAGAAACTTCGGCCTCTTCCTTAGATCACTTCCCACATGTGAGAGAGAAAAATATGTGTGTCTATCGTTGTATCTTTTTATAGTAATATTAAATTGATCCAAAAATAAACGTCTCTTTGAAAATTAAATTAAATTTTCTTTCTTATAAATAGTTGGAGAATACCTCTCGTAACTACCCAAAGATTAATTTGGTTATAATCCGTCCACATAGTATTTGACTTTGTTAAATTGTTCCTCCATAATTCATGTTATTCTTTGCATAAATATAGGTAGAAGTACATTCCTCATATTTAGGTAATTAGACATTTTTACTAGAAATTACTGCCCACCATAATTTATGGAAATCTTTCTATAATTTAGGTAGGAGTAAAAAGTAAATTTGTTGTACATAGAGATTGCAACAACCCCATATATTTAACACTCCCAGGAATTTACTCTACTCTCATTTTCCTATGTCCTCATGTGAGGGAGTTAGCCCAGTCCTGCTCTGATACCATGTTGAATTTTCTATATGAGAAGATATTGTATGTGAATGGATAGCTATTACAATGGTGAGTGTTCTATATATAAAGAACAAATGGTGACCATGGTGACCATCCATGAAGAGATGCATCCATTGGGTAATAAATATATTTATGCTTTATATTATATTATATTATACATATAATATAGTATACTTTATACTTTATTATATATATTTATACTTTATATTATAAATATATTATTAAATTAATAATATTATAGCTGATAATATTGCTTAATAATTAATCTTCATATTATTAATTATCAGTCTGGTAGAATGTCTTTCCGATGCTGCCCAAACATCAACATAATATACAATGGATATTAGTAGGAGGAGATATTAGATTGATGGTTCAAGGTAGAGACACAAGGTGCAATTTTATTTGGAATCCATATTGACTATCAGGAGTATTGGAACCCTTTTATAAAGTATTATAACATATCTATGATGAGTGATAAATAGGAGTAAGGTTCCACAATGTAGGTTCCTTATCGACCTTGAAATATTGGAGGAATGTGTGATATGTATTTTGTATTGCAAACCCCTAATATCTCAATATGGAAATATCCACGTCATGTTGTGGTAAGCACAGGTTCCATTTAATTACTAATATTTATTTATGGTTTACATTGGGTAGAGATATTCTATATTAGATATCGCCCAAACCCAAAATAAGCAACACAAAAAAAGAAATAGATATGTCGATATTATGATATTCAAAGCCCCGAGTTCAAGCATTTGGTTCTATCAAGTTAGCATTGAGGCTATAAACATGGGTTTTTGGAAGATTTGTAAGCTATTGGTTATGAAGGTTTAGTGAGTGGAGTTTATATACAATTTTGCGTTGTATTATAAGTGCTTAATATAGAAATTTAAAAACTTGGATCATTCCGCTGCGTATAAAGGATATACTAAAAATTAGTAAGCAAAGATTTAAAATGGACCAACCAATCATCTTTTTTTATATCAGAGAAAACATGCTCTTGAGAAGAGGGATCCCGACACAGGAGATGTCAATGAAAATGAAGAAACAACCTCTAAGGAAGAGGAAGAAGAGGAAAATACAGAAGAGAAAATGTTGACGATGATCACAAATGTTGTTGCCGAACCGAAAGTGGAGGTACCAATGTATAAAGTTAACATTAATGTTCAAGAATTGATTGATTGTATTAATGCTCTGGCTAAATATTTTGATTGTGAAGATGTAGATGAGGAAAAGAAGGTGAAGTATGCACTGACAAGTTTAAAAGGTCATGCAGCCCTATGGTGGGATGAATTGCAGGTAGACACAAATATAAAAGGTAAACAAAAGATTATGAATTGGAAAAATATGGTTTCTAAATTAAAAAAAAAAGAAAATCATGCCTAAAGATTACTAGTTGAATTTATTCAAACAATTGTAGAATCTCAGACATAAAACTATGATAGTAAAGGAGTACACAAAAGAATTAATAGACTAAATATTAGAGTTGGTCATATAGAGGAATATATTGAAAATGTTTCCAGATATATAAATGGTTTGATGTATGATATTCAAGATGCAATTAGCATTTTGTTCCTAAGAACAATTGAAGATTCTTACTAAGAAACTTTCAAGGAAAAAGAGATGTTGGCCAAAAAATAGATCCAAAAAAATAGAGGAAGAAGTCCAACAAGATGCAGAGGAAAATCTAGTACCAAAGAAATATTTTAGACACCAAAAGATGAAGGAGAAAGTTGAATTAGTTAGTCACCGAGAGGAGGAGAATCAAGAGGCATAATATTTTTCTCAAGAGGCAAAGCTAGAGGCAGAGAAATCAGATGTTACATATGTGGAAATAAAGGCCATATGTCATGGGTCTATCCAGAAAATAAATCAACAAGTGAGAGAGGTGTAGATGTTACAGTCTGCAGAAGCCAAGGAAGAGAATATGAATGTAATTGCAAGAGAAGAAACTCCAGAGGTAGCAGACTCATTGTCTATGAAGAGAGTTTTGATTCAGCCATAAAAGGAAGAAAACGAACCAGCTTAGAGAAAATTTTTATTCAGGATTGTATGCAAGTCAAGAGGAAAGTGTTGTAAAGTTGTCATTGATAGCGGTAGCAAAGACAATTCAGTTTCTATTGAGATGGTAAAGAATTTGGTATTACAGAGGATAACACATACCATTCCCTACAAAGTTTCCTCGTTGCAAAAAGGACATCAAATTTTAGTGAATGAATAGTGTAATGTGGAAATTTATATTGTTAGTTATAAGGATGAGGTATTATGTGATACAATTCCCATGGATGTATGCCATATTTTTTTGGTGAGGCCATGGAAGTATGATAGGAAAGTCATTCACGATGGTAGGAGGAACACATATTCTTTGGAAAAAGATGGAAATACACATGTATTATTTCCTTTAAAGGATGAAGGAGCTAAATAAGAAGTTGGTCATAGTGCATATTTTATGAGTGGAAAAGAACTACTACAAGAAGTAAATAAACAAGAGGTATTGGATAAAGATGGAGACTAGGGTTATGTAAAGTTTCCAACACAAGGCATCATTGTAGTCTAGATACACTGGCATGTTCCTCCTTCCACGAGCAAAATAAGTCTCACCCGAGGCATATTCGAGACTTGGAAGATGAAGTGATTCAGAGAGAATGTGACATCTAATTTAGATTAACATTATTTAGATCCATGGAATAGATTCCAAAGACATGCACAATTAGTGATCGACTACTAACTAGACAAGAAATAATTAATTGTGTGATAGAAACAAGTAATTGTGCGACCGAAACATAGATTCATACACATCAAGACAGATCAACATGAAAATTAATTTTAGGGGAAAACCATACCTTTATATTACCAGTTCCACCATTCTAGAATCATTATACATCGAAGATATCCAACACAATCTCTTGTGCAACAAGATACGACTTCACATAACTTATTACAAACTCAAGATCATGTTGTGAAGGCAATAGGAATATCAACATAGACCATTATAGTAGCAAGGAAAATAGTGAAAACCCAAAAACTACCCATTACAATATCTTGTCAAGACTGAATCAATCCCAACCCTTTTCCCGTTACATAACTCCATATTTATATTCTTTCCCTTGGCTGCCTCTTGAATTCATTATTCTACTATTTTTTCATCTTTTCCCTACTGATGCTCGATTCCCTTGTCCTTTCTCACTGCTCGTCCATCTGGTGCATGGTGATTTTGACTGTTTCCAATGTTGTTATACTTTCAGTTATCTTTTCATTCTTCAAGCTATTTTCCATTGATTCTTATTCTTCCAATTGACATCCATCACTTTCCCCCAAAAAAATTATATTTCCAAAAATGGAGGGCCCAACAGGCCCTGATCACAACCGTTGACTCACCCTGAGTGAACCATCCAATTCCTTATAGGGGCTTCATTCAAATGGAGGTACCAACTCTGGTATGACCTGCATCACTTGTTGGCAGAAGTTATCATACTTCTCCACCTATTATTTCCACTTCTACACGAAAATGGAAGCTCTTGCAACAAATTCTTGCCCAACAACAACATCAGTCTCTACAAGCTTAGTGGTCAGTAGGGCTTGCCACTTAGTGTTCAGATTAGAATCCAATTGTTTCATCCTAACATACTTATCTTGAACTGTAGGATTGAATCCATGAGTTCTTTATTTGCAACTTGAGTGGCCTTGTACATTCCATCAAGTCACCCACTAACTTCTTCGACCTCTGTGAATTTTTCCTGTTGCGCAATGGGGTCAATTATCGCCTAAGCCTCCTTATTTATTTAATTGATTTGAATATGGAGATCTTATATAGAATTTTTCCTCTTTTCTAATACACCGACCCAATCATTGATTATGTCAAACAAGAAACTTTACTCAGTATCCTGATGATGAATGGAAGAGAAAACTTTGTCTCCCTTAGCAATGACCCAAGTGATCTTCTCGAGCATGGGCTTAGGTTGATCATACTCCTTAAGAAAAATGGCTTCTAGATATTATTGCGGGATATATTTTTTCCCTTCTAGGTGAAAACATGCCTTAGCCAAAAGCACAACCCGGTGCACTGGTGAAACCAAGTTAATATCCCCAGGAAACTCAGGAGAAACCTAACAGAGTATGGTCCACACTTGGTGATCCAGAAATCCTTAGATGTCAATTAGTTCTTAAGAAGACACTAAACATCCCAATAGATTCGGGAAATGAATATCATTATGACTATTCGAAAAATATCATTTGAAAACACTTATTTATCCATAAACGTCAATAACTGATAAATATAACTTGAAAAAATAAGAATTCCAAAATAGAGAGAAATAGAGACAACAAATAACAAGGCTTGTTACACAGTTTGATAATGGAGTTCATCCATTTTGGGATACATCTCTGGGATCGCTTCTAAATATGAGAACACTCTATTAATGCTCAAATGCTTGATAGAATGATGACTTACAATGGAAAATTTTTAGATGTGCTTCAATTCTATTGCTCAAACCCAGAAACAAAGGTCTCCATAGACTTTCTCTCAAAATTATGAGAAAATGAGTATAAACACGACTATGTTCTGAATAGGGGTCAAAGACCCCCTTTTTCATGCAAAATGAGACTATGGTTCTCATACATGTAAAACATAACCAAGACTTTCAAAAATAACACTTTAGCACATAACACATCACCATCATATTCCTCTTGGAAAACTGAGAAAAATGAGTATAAACAGTATATACTTGTTTCAAATATTCCCAACACCCTAAATCTCATAAACATAAACTCTTAGCATGCAAATCAAGGAAATCTCTCACTTGGCATGAAAACCCATGTCAAAACGAACCCAGAACTGAGTTCTTGACATCAAAATTTGTGTCAAGTCCATGTTGTATACATGGCTAGGTGATAGGTTTATATAGGGCTAGGTCAACCACCCTACCCCCTATATGTTCGAGATCCATTTAAACAAGGAGTCAATATATTGTTATTGGTTGGTTAACCCAACTAACATGTGTGGCACAATGGTTGGTGCATGTTTGTTAACTCATTAGAATATTGGTGGGGAGGTCAGGGTTTCAAACCCCACAAACCCTCCACTTTCTATTTTTACAACAATATTTATATATATATATATATATATATATATATATATATATATATATAGAATTGAACCATTGGATATTCATCCCACCCCCTTGGGGCATAATTTTTTATTCGAATCCCTCCTTGGTCTTCTCAAAGGTGCCACGTGTCGATCACTATTTTGTCCACATGATGTACAGATGCAACGACACCTTCCTAGTCACTATACAGTCACCACATCAGTCTAATTGTACCTACCACAAAATCATATGAATCTGCCCCCTAGCCACCATGTGACTGTACAACCTACCATGCGTCACCCTTTGAGTGGCACCACATGGACTCTATGGATGCCACATCATCATATATATAATGAGCACTTGACACATCACAACAATAAAGAAGACTAAAACAACATTGTTGATCAAGTTAACCATTCCCTTAAATTCATAAACTCTGGCATTCATTGTTGCAGCTACTAACCATACTCCACTAACTAGCATAAAACTAAGAAACAAAACTTAATATACAGATGCGAAAGAGAATCAACCATCAACATATTTTCCCTTTTTAGCAGGAAAAACATCAACCAAAGGACTTATTTTACTTTCAATCATAGGCTGTAAATATAGATCCTAGATACTAGCATTAACTAGAATTTTTGCATGCCCTATAGTGACAATAATCAAATTAGTCTTCATTTGATGAGTTCTCACAATGAACTCAATCCCATGCTTGAAAATATCATACTTGTTTTGTTCCCTGTAGAAAATTTCCTTCTTGTCATACAAGTATGGACTTCTCAAAACCATTATGCAAAAGTCAAGTGGAACAATGTCTAACTCTACCTCATCAATGAAATTGGATGTGATCTCAAACCATAACTTACATTTCTTAATTACCTATAATTGAACATTATTACAAATCCAACCCAAAGGATATGGTCTTGGATGAGGCCTAGTTGTTAGGATATTTAGACACTTAGGAGTTAGTTAAGATCTACTTGGTATAATGTGTCGTTAGGTAAATGTATGTTTATTAGTGTGTTTCTTTAGTATGCATTAGTATGCATTTGTAGTTAGGAAATCTGACGGTCATGATATGTTCTTGACATAGAGTGATCTGATGGTTCATATTTTCCTCAATCTTAATGGTTACATTGATCCATGGATTAACACTCGATTAGTCCATGATTTATATTTAAAGAGAATGGAGGGTCATTTACCGATGATCAATTGTGAGAAACTCTCTTGTAAATATCTCTAGAATTTTTTTCTTTTGCATTAATAAATTTCTCCAAGTGGTCACATTGGTTGGAGCCGTGGATGTTTCCTTGTAGGGGTTTTACCACATCAAAATATCAGTGTGTTGATATTTGATCTATTTTTTTCAGTGGTTACTGAATGTGTTCTTCCTATGTTGGAATAACTGTGTTATCAAACATGGTATCAGAGCCTATTTGAAGACCCTCCCCCGTTGTAGATCGAGATTGTGAGGCTGAGTTTCCTCATCTATAGTTTCTTCCATTTCTATACATTTATGGGATGAGAGGATTGTTCCATTGTGTCTAAAGCGCTCTTTTCAATCAGGTATGTTTTTCATTTCATTCAAAAAGGTTTTTTTTCCCAATATACGACCATTTCAGTCAGATTCAGAGGTATAAAGCCCAAATACGCCCCTTTTAAACTTTTGCATAATATTATTTCGGTTATATATATATATATATATATATATTCTTTTAGATTTTTTTATTCTCTTTTTCCTACACCCTGTATTATCTCGACAAATCAGAAATAAAATAGAAAGGATACATTTTTTGGGTAAGTTAACCAAGGTCCAACCCTTGTCATCGAGAAGATTTTTTTCTTTTTCTTTTGTGAAAATAATTTCTTATGAGCACGCTCTCTTAGACCATTTTCAACAACAACAACAATGACAATGACACTCATAATCCTCCTTCTAAACAATACAATATGTTTTTCACTAGCTCAGTTGGTTAAAAGTTGCTTAGCTCACTTGGCTAAAAGTTGTCTTATTCAGTAAGAGGTCTCGAGTTCAAGTCTCTTTTTTGTTACTTTTTTGAAAAATATCATGCATCCATCGTAAAGTTTATTTCACTTCAATTATAAAAATGAATCACTATAAATAGCTTTAATATTTTATTTTAAAGTTATTTATTTTGCATGAAACCTTCTTTTATAAAGTAACTTCATTGTAAAGGTGATCCCCACTTCTTTTCGTAAAAGTGGTTCACTTCATAAAGAAACTTATTTGTAAAAGTGAGGTTATTTGGACCAACTTCTACTTGCCATATGGCTCTTTGGTTACTGTTAATTCTTTTTTTCAAATGGGAATAACTTTCACATCTAAAGTCTGTTTTTAGTGTCATTTTCTTTTAAACAACCCATTTTTTTGAGATCTTTCCATCTAAACTATCATTTTTAGTTTTTAAATCCATATTATCTACATATTTAATATGTATTCTTCTAGTAATATTCTACTTACCAACACCAACTACTGCTAATGGAAATCCCATATGGAGGATTTATTAAGAAGTAAATGATTGTACCGAATTACCATGGGGAAAGAACTAGAACCTACTAATGATGAAAATAAAATCAAATGGGAAAATAGTAATGATGAAGCACGTATACTTATTGGAATGTTCACCTCTCTTAATTTAAGGTTTCACCTTCAAGGAATTGATGACCCTGATAAAGATTAAATCTTTTTTTGGTAAACTCAATATCATTCGATCCCACCAAATAGAAAATAAGACAAGGAATTTCAATCCAAACAATTTTTCTTGCATTGAAGACTATTTATCTAAGTTAAAAACACTTAGAATTTTATGTGAATAATGTAACATAAAGTTGAAAGAAGAGAGTTGCATATATAATATTCTTGCTAATATTGGTAGTGCATATTCAATGTTTGTATCTATATTCTATGACACCATAGAATCTCTAGGGATTGCTTTTTAAAATCCCTCTCTTGAGTCCTTTTGTGGTTCTTGAATAAGAGAGAAAGATAATATTTTACAAATTGGAGTGGTTACCACTGTCAATACCTTGAACAAACCCATAGTATCCTAGAATAAAGATAAACCCAATAGGCCCAAGCAGCAACATCCTTGCCAAAAGAAAAAAAAGATCCCAAACCCACTCAAACAACTTCCACTCCTAATGGTGACAAAGGAGAAAAATATATAAATAATAAGACTGGCATACATTGCAACATTTGTGGGAAAGATGGCCATGATGTGTACAAATGTTTCAAGAAGATAGCATCTTTAGAAGCGATGATGAAAAAGCACACCATGAATATTGATTCTACTACTACTTCTTCTTCTCATGTACATGCACTTTATACTTCTAGTTTCTCCTTCAATGCAACTTCTACCTCTTCTTCTAATGAGTGACTTATTGATTCTGGAGAATCTTATCATATGGCTAAGGATAAATCCATGTTTTCTTCCCTAAATGAATGTAACAACAATAAAACATTTGTTGGTGATGATATATCTCTTAGTGTTGTAGGATATGGAACAATTCAGGTAGATAATGATCACTTCAATGATGAATTATGTGCTTCAAGTCTTTCCTGCAACCTTCTATCAGTGTATCAAATCACTCATTCAGGTGAAGGTAAAACCATAGAGTTTCCACCTCACAAAGTTGTAATCAAGGATACAAAAGAACCTCGGCATGTTCTTGCAACTAGAAGTTTTGATGATATTACCAGGTTGTACAAGTTTGACAATTTTGGGTCATCATATTTTCCATCAATTTTTGTTGCTCGTAGTGATGACTTGAGCAAAATTTTGGCATGAGCGGTTTGGTCATCTAAACTATCACTCATTCCAATAACTACGTAATAAAAAAATGGTGATTTTATTCCTCTTGTTTCATGTAGATATGGTGTTTGTGCCGATTGTGTTCTTAGGAAACATCATTGGGAAAATTTTGACAAATGTGCCTCTTGGCATGCCTCGGTCCCTTTGAAACTTGTTGAGAGTGAATTGTGTGGTCCATTTTCTTATCCTTCTTTTTCTGGGTGCAATTATTTCTTAACTTTCATTGTTGACTTTTCCATATGCACTTGGGTTTACTTCTTAAAACTTAAGAGAATTTTTTTTGACAAGTTTCTATCCTATAAGGCCCTTGCAGAAAAGAAATATAAACATCAAATTCAAAGGGTAAGAAAAAATAATGACATGAATATGTGTGAAATAATTTTACAAGTTACTGCACTACACAGGGAATCCAAATGAAACACACCGCTCCATATACAACACAACAAAATGGCATTGTCGAGAGAAATAACTACACATTAAAAGAAATTGCTAATTATATGATCCAATCTAAGGGATTAAGTCTAAAGTATTGGGCAGAAGACATCAACTGTGAAAATTACATAGTAAATCACACTCCCACAAAGGCTCTTAAAAATATAACACCGGAAGAAGATTGGACTAAAATTAAACCATATGTAAGTCACTTCTGTGTATTTGGAAGTATAGCATGGGCTCACATCTCGGATGAGAAAAGGAAAGAATTGCATCTTAAAAGTGAGAAGTGTATAGTTGTTTGTTATTTTGAAGATGTCAAAGGTTAAAAACTTCTTCAACCACATTATAATGAAATTATTATTATAAGAGATGTTAAATTTGATGAAAATATCTTGGTCTGCGATCCTAATTTGATGATTGTGTGTTCTTCGTCCTGTGAGCCATCTTCGACATTTGTGCCTTGTTTTGTTCCTATTCTGGTTTATTCTTTAGATGATGATAATGAGGATGAAAATACACCTCTTCCCACTCACCTTTCTCTATATGATTCCATTGAACCTGAACAAACACCAACACAACCACTTCCTAGATGGGTTTGTTCAACATAAGAAGACGTTGGTGATATTATCAATGATCCTTCAAATCATAGTCGTACACATTCACAGTTCCAATGATACTCTTCTATTTTCTCTCAAGTTTCAGAGACCCATGATCCAAATACATTTGCAGAAGCTTCAGGTCATCCAAATTGGGATACAATAATGAATGAAGAGTATTGTTCTTTAATGGAAAATTATACTTGGAATCGTGTACCTCTTCAAGAAGGAAGAAAACTTGTTTAAAGAACTAATTATGCATCACATGGAAGTGTTGAAAGACATAAGGCTCGATTAGTTGCGAAAATATTTTCCCAAGTTGAAGGAATTGACTATAATGAAACCTTTTCCACTATAGCCAAAATGAATTTCGTCGGCCTTGTTCTTTCTATTGCCACCTCACATAAATGGGAGGTCCATCAGATGGATGTTAAATATGCCTTATTGCATGGGGGTTTTAAAGAATAAATACTCATGGAACAACCTCCTAGATATGTCCATAATGACTTTGTCCTTGTTTTTCACCTTAATAAATCTCTTTGTGGTCTTAAGAAAACTCCCCAATATTGGTATGCCAAAATGTGAATCTTTCTTATTGAAACCATATTATCTAGAGACCATTCTAATCATAATGTCTATACCAAGAAAGTAGGAATCCATCTCATAATCCTTTTCCTTTATGTTGATGACCTTATCATTACTGTTAGTGACTCAAAACTTTTAAACCATGTGAAAACCAGCCTTAATAAGGAATTTGAATTGATAGACTTATGATTTTTGCACTATTTCCTTGGCCTCCAAGTTTTGCAAACCAAGGAGGGAATTTTTCTTTCCTAGTCTAAGTATTCTTGTGACATTCTTCATCACTTCCACATGGAATACTATAAACCAACCCCTTCTCCCTTTCAGTATCGAGTCAATATTGCTTCCACCTGTACTTCTCTAGAAGTTGAAGACACTTTGTATTGTTAGTTAGTTTGTAGTCTCTTATACTTGACTCATACCCATCCTGATATTTCCTTTGATGTTGGTCTTGTTTCTCGGTATATGCTAACACCCCATGAAAGCCATTGGAAAGTAGCTAAAAGGATACTTTGGTATGTCTAGGGTACAGTTCTGTCTGAGATACATTACAGTTTAGGGGGGGCTCCTTTATTGATTGGTTTCACTGATTGAGATTGGGCCAGTGATCTTGATGATCAGAAGTTTACTGCAAGTTATTTTTCATCCTTGGTTTACGACCTATCACTTGGGCCTATAAGAAACAACAATCTATTGCACTTTCTTTAGTGGAAATAGAGTATCGAGCAACGGTAAATGCAAGTTAGGAATCCTTGTGGCTTTGGAATATCCTTTTAGAGTTTGGATTCAAATAGAAACATCCGACTAGCCTTTGGTGTGATAATTATAGTCCCATCAAGCTCACCAAATACCAAGTTCATTATCACCACAAAAAAGACATCGAGCTACACATGCCCTTGATCAGAAAGATCATTCATGATTGAGTTATTGAAGATCTCTTTTTCCCTACAAAATATGAAGTTGCATACATTTTCACAAAGTCTCTTACAAAAGTGAAGTTTTCCAAACTTTGATCTATGTTATGAGTTCAATTATTTGTCATTAAGGGGGGATAGGCTCTAATACCTCCTTCCTTCTCCTATTGAGTAACTATTGTAAATATTTCAATCTTATCCCAAGTTGTTCCTAAGGGGGGATGTTAGGATATTTAGACACTTAGGAGGTAGTTAAGATCTACTTTGTCTAATTTGTCGTTAGGTAAAATTTTGTTTCCTAGTGTGTTTCTTTAGTATGCATTCCTAGTTAAGAAATCCGATGGTCATGATATGTTCTTGACATAGAGTGATCTAATGGTTCATATTCTCATTAACCTTAATGACTACATTTCTCTGTGGATTAACACCCAATTGTTCCATGATATCTACTTAAATATCATGGAGGTTCATTTTCCGATAATTGATTGTGATAAACTCTCTTGTAAATATCTCTGTAATCATTTTCTTTTTCATTAATAAATTTCTCCAAGTGGCCATGTTGGTTGGGGCCATGGATGTTTCCTCATAAAGTTTTTACACATCAAATATCAGCGTGTTTATATTTTATCTAGTTGTGTGCGTGGTTACTAAAGGTGTTTGTCTTCTGTTAGAATACTTGTGTTGTCAAACACTAGTTTCCAATCACAAATTATGAACAAATTTCTATGCAATAAGATTTTACTTGTGATCCACTATCAACTAGTGTATAAATATTAGTGTGGTTTGATATAACTTTTAAATGAAATAATCATTTTCTTTTCCTTCCATCAAGGTTTACATTATCATTTGAAGAAGAAGTATGTGAACTAGAACTAGCAACGCAAAATATACCTTTAATTCACATAGTTTTAACTTTAGAATCTGATCCAAGATCTTGAACTATAGTTGTGGTCTTATGTTTACCCTTGTCCTTGAAGTTTTTCGGTTGCGTCTCTGAATGCAACTTCCGACATGTTTCCCCCTCATGTGCTTTCTTCTTGTAATGACAACATGTATAATTCTATTCTTCTTTTTCCTTCGACTAATTCTTGAAGTTACACAACTTCTTTGACTGCTTCTCAAAGTTATGTCTCTTTCCTGACACATCCTCAACAACATTTTTTCCTTTTCTAGCATCAAGATGAGGATATTTTACTAACACTTCATCAATATTAGTAGGACTAAACATCAATATAGTATGTCAAATATAGGAATGAAAACCACCAATATACTTTAGAATAGTTCTAGGAGTATGTAATGGAATTCCCAAATAAAATGCATTCCTATTAAATTAATGTGTGTAAGCTTGAACATTTTTCCCTTTTCCTTGTCTTAGATGTTTCCAAGCAATCGTTGATGTTTTCATATAAGCTAATAGATAATTTTTTTTTCTTAATGCAACAATAAATTCATTCCAGGAAGAAATGATTTTACCATGTTGAGTAAGATCAGGTTGTGTCTCACTCTCCCACCATGTCAAATTTATGTCATGCAGGCGAAGAGAAGCCAACTATATCCTTGCAGTGTCCTTTATAATCTTATGTCCCCTGAAATGTACTTCAATATGTTTGACTCAATTATCCAACATCTCTGAACTCAACTCTCCATCATAAATATGTAAATCAAACTTTACATCTAGCTTTAACAAAGACAAATATTGAGAATGAGACGATGATGATGATGGTGAAGGAGGCTCTGGAGGTTATTCACCTTCTCCTTCTTCTTTACCTGCTTCATTTTTTATCAATGTACTTTCTCCCTTGGCCTTCTTTTGATCCTCATACATTTCTTCCACCATGGCCTTCATTGTCATGAACATGGAAAATAATGCCTCTTTAGTATTGAAAGGATTTGGATTAGAAGAATACCTATATTTTGTTGAATCCATTTCTTGTTTTTGAAATGAACTCCTCAAACTAATCTTAGGAATGTACTCTTCAATCGATCCTTCACGAACCTTGAGTTTGGATCTCATAAGCATTCTCTTACAAATACATGGCAAACCATCTCTAATACCAACTTCGTTCCAGTTATACCAAAGAGCTCTGATACCAAGTTGATCCAAAAATCCTTAGATGTCAATCAGTTCTTAAGTAGACATTGAACATCTGACTAGATTTAGGAAATGAATATCCTTATGGCTATTTGCAAAATAAAATGTGAAAATGATTATTTATCCATAAATTTCATTAGTTGATAAATATAAATTTTGGAAATAATAATGCCAAAATAGAGAGAAATAGAGATAGAAAATAACAAGGCTCATTACATAGTTTGATAATGGAATTCACCCATCTTGTGCTATGTCTTTGGGTCCACTTCCAAATAATTATACCACTCTATTAATGCACAAATGCTTGATGCAATGATGAATTACAATGGAAAATTTCAAGACACCCTTCAATTCCACTGCTCAAACCCAAAAACAAAACTAACATCACGATCATATTCCTCTAAAAACCTGAGAAAAATGAGTATAAACACTCTATACTTCTTTCAAACATTCCCAAAGCCCAAAATATCATGAGCATAAACTCTTAGCACACAAATCGAGGAAAAATCATTCTTGGCATGAAAAACCATGTCAAAATGAACCAAAAACTGAGTTCCTAGCATCAACATTCATGTGAATTCCATGTCTTGTACATGGATATGTGATAGGCTTATACAGGGCTAGGTCAACCAGCCAACCCCTATATGCTCAGGCTGCATTTAAACCAAGATTAAATATATTTTTATTGGTTGGTTAAACCAACCGACATGTCTGACACAGTGGTTGGTGCATGTGTGTTAAGTCGTTCGAATATTTGTGGGGAGTTCAGGGGTTCAAATCCCATGACCCCTCCACTTACTATTGTTACAACAATATATATATATATATATATATATATATATATATATATATATATATATATATATATATATATATATATATCATTGAACCATTGGAGATTCAACTTGCCACCCTGGGGAATAATATTTTATTTGTTTCCCTCCTTGGGCTTCTCGAAGGTTCCACGTGTACATCACTAGTTGTTCCACACGCTGTATGGATTCCATGACATCTACCTAGTCACCATACAGTGGCCATACCACCGGCCACATTATGCCATGTCATATTGACTATACTTGCCACATCATCATACATATATACCCCTTGGCCTCCATGTGAGTATACGACCTAATGTATCACCCTTTCAATGGTTCCATGTGGATCATACATATGCCACATGATAATATGGATGATGTTGGAAGATTGGTTTTTTTCATTGATGTCAACCCTAGAAGAAGTTAATAATCCCACATTTTCTTGATGAAGAAGAGTACAAAATATGGAGATTGTTGAAAGAATTATTTTTTGGTCAATTCAGATACCCTATCTTTGAGGGAATTTTTACCCTATATAAATAAATCAAATAGAATCACAATTTACATGGTTGGAAATATTATTCCTATACCTTTCCAATAGTATATGGAAATCCATCTAACTCCCAAGGAATGAGAAGATATGAATTTTTCCGTCTAACAAGCCAGCCAAAAAATTGAGGACAGTTCAATGAAGTCAACCTAGAAACTAAAAATAAGGACATAACTACTATAAATATAGGATGGATTTTCTTATTTTTAGAGCAACCAAGCTAGTGATATCTTAACACAAATTTGGAGTGAAGCAGCTGGGACGAGAAGGAGCTCTTATGAAGGATATTTTCTAGTCTTGTGGTGATGTTTTGATCATTGCTATGGGTTCGCTAGAATATGGATGGTTGATTCTTGGAAAATGTTCTATGTGGTTGTTGGGGTTTATATGCGGACCCATTTGAACCTAGGATTTCTATGTGGACCCAGTTTCTAATTAGACCTATTTTGATGATGATGATGTATCAACAATATTCACAAAGACTGTGATAGTGGTAGTGACAGTTTATGTGGACCTAAATTGTATGTGGACCCATTTTCTAAGTGGACCCAGTTTTATTTTGTTGATATAAGTGTTCATTATCTATTATATATTCTTGGGTGGAAGGAAGGGGAAAGGATAGAGGGTTTAACCCTCTCTTTATATCGGAGGGTTGTATATTCCCTTGGAGTATTTTCCCTCCCTTGGAAGCTATAGATTCCCTTGTAAGTCCTTAATTCCTTTGAACAATAACTATTGATTACTTCACAAATATTTATTGTGCATGGTGTATGGTGTTTCTTATATTTCTCTTTACAGTTCATTGGATATATATATTGAATACATAATATAATTGAATTATAAGTTGAAAAAGTGTTTAAATATTGCTTGTTACTGATTCACCTCCCTATCAACATCAACAATTGGAATCAAGGAAGTTTACCTTCAGTACAATTTAACCATTGGAAGGAATATCCTGAACAAAAATGGAAAACCACATTTCTCTTTCAAATGGGATTTCAATATTTGATGGAAGCAATTATCCATACTGGAGTAATAAGTTGAAAACTTGCTTGAAAACTCTGGGAGTGTATATCTGGTACTAAGTTGTAAATGGATATGTAATCCCAAAGGATACTCCCACCGATACAAATGATAAGGAGTCAATGTGTTGAAATTCAAAACCTAGACATGTTATTTTAGGATCATTGACACCAACTATTGATAGCAAGGTGATGGGTTGCATCTCAACTAAATAGGTATGGGAAAAACTCAAAATCATATATGAAGGTGATCCTAAAGTCAAATAGGCCAAGATTCAATGACATTGAGAAGATTTTGAAAATTTGAAGATGGATGAAAAGGAAGACATTGCAACTTATTTACTCAGAGTTGATGAAGTTGTCAATGCTATTAAAGGATTAGGAGAAGAGATGAATGCATATTTGGTTGTACAAAATGTGTAAAGATCAATTCTCTTGAAATATGATGCTAAGGTCTCCACCATTGAAGAAACCAGGGACGTAACCAAAATGACAATGGATAAATTACATGGGTCTCTCATAGCATACAAAATGAGAACATGTAAAAAAGTTTGCCAATACGATAAGGAAGCAGCCTTTAACGACACAAAGAATACAAAGGACATGAAACAAAAGGAATAATAAGGACCAGATCATGGCTTTGATGAAGAAATAACAAATTTTGCAAAAAGGATCAAGAAGGGAAGCGAAAGTGTTAAAGCCCTAATATTGGCTCATTAACCCTTAATTGGGGCATATTAGATTAGTAATGTTATTTTATTTATGTTGGCTTGCTCATTAACCCTTAGTTGGGGCATATTAGATTAGTAATTTTATTTTATTTATGTCGGCTTTAGGCCATTAGTTGTAATTATACCTCCTAGTCTCCTATATATACCAAGGAGACATTTTCATTTTGAATCATCTTGTACTTGAACATTTAAGTGGGGTA
>ML779203.1:120066-132576 GCA_009831015.1 Picea engelmannii | reverse complement strand
TCCTAGTCTCCTATATATACCAAGGAGACATTTTCATTTTGAATCATCTTGTACTTGAACATTTAAGTGGGGTAAAACGAGGTTGCCCCCTCGAAGAGGCTTATTATCTGAAATTATCTCTTTTTCAAGGCGTTGAGTACTTTCCCTGAGGTTTTTCCATGCTATATTGATGTTTGGTTCTTAACAGAAAGATATAAAGGTAAGCCCGCTTTCAAATGTTTCAATTGTGGTAGAGTAGGACATATACCTGAAAATTTCCATTATGAAAAGATAAGCTTCAACAAGAAAAGGAGTTTCTACTTGAAGGATGATGGCACCTCTTCTGATGAAAGTGATGGAGAAGAAACAGATGTAGAAGAATTCCTCTTCATAACCCAAGAAATCTAGGATGATGATCACAAGAGTTCTAAAGAAGAAGAAATTATCTGTGAAAAATATTTTGATGAAGGAACTAGATATGATTCTTTTTGTTGATATAGAGGCAATACATAAAGAGAAAAAGGGGATGAGAATATCGAGAAATTCAATCATGTTGAAACCAAAAATAGAAATCTCAGAAACACAAATAGAAAGCTAAGGAGTGAAATGAGTGCTTGTGAAGAATAGAATCATAAGATTGAAAATAGTATTGATAGCTTGAAGGAATAATTGGAAAACTATGAGAAATTCAGAGTAGAATTGGACCACACAAAAAGGGATCTCATATTGACAATAGAGAAGTTGGAGAATTTTTAAAGAAGCACTGAAAATCTTGATGAAATACTTAGTAGTTAAAGATCATCGAACGACACGACAAGACTAGGATACAATGCCAATTTGAAGACAATAAAAAAAGAGAAGGAAGATGAAAAGGATGGAACCAACACTCCAAAATAAGTTGAAGAAAAAAAAGAACAAGAAATAAGACCATATCCTGTTAGGTATGAAATAAATCAAAGATCAAGATTCGTAAGGAATGAAACACCAAGAAGACCCTCTTCCAACAGGTATGAAAATATTTTTCTTGGTCATTGTTATACTTGTGGAAATTTTGGACACAATCCAATCAATTGTAGAATCAATGAAAGAAACACCTATGCAAGAAACATGAATGGTAGTAGATATGGAAATGCTCGTGGATTTGTCAACAAAAGTTATAATCCATTTTCCCCATTAATGGATCAAAATATTGCATGTTATAAATGTGAAAATCTTGGTCACAAAGCATGAGATTGCTGATATATGAAAGAATATGATCATATGTATGATGTTCCTATGCCAACCAAAGTATGGAGAAAGAAAGAGATTCCAAACAATTAATATTTTAGAATAGCATTGATTACTAAAGAAAGTAAAGAAGAAAATGAATGGTAACATATATAATGGGTGCTCATCTCACATGATTGGGGATCAAAACAAATTTCTTAGCTTGAAGAAAAGGGATGGAAGTGTTGCATCTGGAGATAAATCATCAACAAAAGTACTTGGAAGAGGTTTAGTTAAGCTTGGAAGTGAAAATATAAAAGCAGAACATGTCCTATTATTTGAATATATGAAGCATAATCTCCTAAGTGTCAGTAAAATGTGTGATCAAGGATACACTCTCATGTTTGACTTCTGAAGATGAAAAATGAAAGAAGAATATTTAGGAAGATTGGTTACAACCTCTAAAATAAGACCAAGTAACATCTACATCCTATACCAAGAGAAGAGAAGGAATATTGAAGACACATATAAGAGTTTGAAGGTAGACCAAGAGAAGAGAAATAAGATTGAAGACACACATAAGAGCTCAAAGGAAGAAAAGGACCAGAAGACTGGAAATAAAAATGAGGTACTACTAAGTTCCATTTGTTCAGGAGGAGAAGCCTCAAATAAGAGAGTAACCTTTTTCCATTTAAATTAAGGGGAGCAACCCCACCCTTTTCCATTGATGTCAAATGGGGAGAGAAACCATGAGCATGATGACAAGGGGGGAATGAGTGTTTCCATCAATGAAAAAGGGGGATATTGTTGGAATATTTGTTTTTTTCATTAAATCCAACCCTAGAATAAGTTAAGAATCCCACATTGGCTTCAAGAAGAAGATTACAAAAGATGGAGATTGTTGAAATCATTATTTGTGATAAATTCATATACCCTATATTTTAGGTACTTTTTACCATACATAAATAACTCAAATGGAAGAAACATTTACATGGTTGGAAAGATTATTACAGGACCTTTCCAATGGTATATGTAAGTCCCTCTAACTCCCAAGGAATAAGGAGATATGAATTATTTTGTCTCACAACCCAAGCAAAACATTGAGGAGATTTCAACCAAGTTGACCCAGAAACTAAAAATAACGACAGAACTACTATAAATATAGGATGGATTTTCAAATTTTTAGAGAAACCGAGCTAGGGATCTCTTAGAACAAGTTTGGAGTGAAGCAATTGGGAGGATAAGGAGATCTTATGAAGGATATTTTCTAGTCTTGTGGTGATTTTTTGATCATTGATATGGGTTCGCTATAATATGGATGGTTGATTCTTGGACAAGGTTATATGTGGTTGTTGGGGTTTATATGTGGACCCATGTGGACCTAGGATTTATATGTGGACCCAATTTCTAAGTGGACCCAGTTTTATGATGATGATGTATCAACGATATTCACAAAGAAAGTGACAATGATAGTGACAATCTATGTGGACCCAGTTTGATGGTGTTGATATAAGTGTTCATTATCTCTTATATAATCTTGGGTGGAAGGAAGGGGAAAGGATATATGGTTTAAACCCCTCTTTATATTGGAGGATTGTATCTTCCCTTGGAGGATTTTCCCTCCCTTGGAAGTCGTTACTTCCTTTGAACAACAACTATTGATTACTTCACAAATATTTATTGTGCATGGTGTATGGTGTTACTTTTATTGATCTTTATGGTTAATTGGATATATATATTTAATATGTAATATGATTGAAGTATAATTTTAAAAAGCATTTAAATATTTCTTGCTATTGATTCACCCCACTCTTAGTATCAACAATTGACACGTGACAACATTTTACTGGTCCAACTGGGTGTTGAAAATGTCGAAACTAAGTGACACATATAAGCATCTCATGATGCCATGTCATCATGCCAATTCCATCATGTTGTCACATTGTCAACAATATAGGTGGTCACATGGTGGCATGTGGTCCTTCCACGTGGCAACCCCATTTTTCCATTTTTCCCATGTTTTTTCTTAAACTTTGAAAAGCCATAACTTCATCATAAGATGTCTGTTTGAGGCAATTAATCCATCATTGGAAATATATTTCCGAGCTCTACGCAATGTATTTATTTCCATTAGAATATGAGATGATCATTTTTTTATCATTCTAGATCCTTCTATATCACACCTCCCGTCTAAAAACCTTTTGGACCTCCAAAGTATGGATTATTCATAAATGAAGTGAGGATACTTCCGCCTCAATTTTTCAGTGCCATCCATCCATCTCACTTGAAAAATGAGCACCCAACTCATCACAACAATAATCAATACTGAAACAACAATGTTGATCAAGTTAACCATTCCCTTAAATTCACAAGCCATTCATTGTTTTAGCTACTAACCATACTCCATTGACTAGCATGAAACTGAGAAAAAAAATTGAATATACATATAATAAAGAGAACCAACCATCGAAATATTTTCCCTTATTAACATACAAAACATCAACTGAAGGATATGTTTTACTTTGAACCATAAGCTACCAAGCTAGATCCCAAATACTAGAATTAACTAGCATTTTCATGTGCCCTTTAGTGACAATAGTCAAATTAGTCTTCATATGATGAGATCTCACAATGAAACCAATCCCATCCTTGAAAATATGATACTTGTTCTCTTCCCTATAGAAAATTACCTTCCTTTCATACAAGTATGGACTTCCCAAAACCATCCTACAAAGTTCAGGTGGAACAACATCTAACTCTACCTCATCAATGAAATTGGATGTGATCTCAAATTGTAGCTTACATTGATTAGTTAACTTTAATTTAAAATTATCACAAATCCAACCCAAAGGATATGGTCTTGGATGACGCCTAGTTTCCAATCCCCAATTTTCAACGACTTGCTCTGAAATAATATTTAATTTTGATCCATTATCAACAAGCGTATCAATCTTAGTGTGATTTGAGATAGCTTGTAAATGAAATATTTTTTTTATTTTCCTTCTATCATGGATTACATTAGAATTTGAATAAGATGTGAACTAGAACTAGAACTTCTTCGGTAGCCTCTATAGATGAAACTTCCAACATGTTGCCTCTACATGTACCTTCTTCCTGCAATGAGAACATGTATGCTTCTCTTCTTCTTTTCCCTTAGAATGCTTCTCAAATTTATGTGTCTTCTTCGACTGCTTCTCGAAGTTATGAAGATTTCCTGACACATCCTTGAGAACATGTTTTCCTTTGCTAGCTTCAATATGAGTATCTTGTACTGAATTTTTTTCAATATTAGTAAGATTAAACATCAATATAGTATGTCAAATATAGGAATGAAAACCACCAATATACTTTAGAAGAGTTTCAGGAGTATGTAATGGAATTCCCAAAGACAATGCCTTCCTCTTAAATTCATGTGTACAAGCTTGAAAGTTTTCCCCTTTTCCTTTTCTTATATGTTGCCAAGAAATAATTGATGTTGGTATATAAGCTAGTGGATAAAATTTCTTTCTTAATGCAACAATAACTTCAATCTAGGAAGAAATGATTTTACCAATACAAATAAGATCAACTTGTGTCTGACTCTCCCACCATGTCAAAGTTGTGTCCCTCAACTGAAGATTAACCAACTGTATTCTTGCAGTGTAATTTATGATATTTTGTACCCTGCAATATACTTCAATTTGTTTGACCCAATTATCTAACTTATCCACATTCAACTCTCCATCATAAATAGGAAAATCAAAATTTGCATATAGCTTTAAAAAGGTCAAATCATGAGAATGAGAAGACTTCTTAGAATGATTTTTGATATTATGATAATAATGTTTACTTTAATTGGAAGAAGATGATGATGATAGTGGTGGTGAAGGAGGCTCTTGAGGTTCTTCACCTTCTCCTTCTTCTTTAACTGCTTTACTTTTTACCGATGTACTTTCTCCATTGGCCTTCTTTCGATCCTCATACATTTATTCCACCATGGCATTCATTGTAATGAATGCGAAAACAAATTCCTCTTCAATATCAAAAGGATTTGGATTAGAAGAATCATTGTCTTTTCTTGAAGCCATTTCTTTCTTTTGAAATGCACACCTCGAACCAATCTTCGGAATGTACTCTTCAAACAATCCTTCACAAAGATTGACTTTGTACCTCATAATCATTCACTTGCAAATACATGTCAAACTAGCACTAATATCAACATCCTTCTAGTAATACCAAAGAGCTCTGATACAAACTTGATCCAAAAATACTTAGATGTCAATAAGTTCTTAAGAATATAGTAAACATATGACGAGATTTGGGAAATGAAGATCGTTATGACTATTTGCAAATTATACTGCGAAAATGATTATTGATCCATAAACTTATTTAAATGATAAATATAACTTGTATAAATAAGAATTCCAAAATAGAGAGAAATAGAGACAAAAAATAACAAGGCTCATTACATAGTTTGATAACAGAGTTCACCCATCTTTGGCTACGTATCTGGGTCCATTTACAAATAGTGAGAATGCTCTATTAATGAAAAAATACTTGATACAATGATTTCCTACAATGGAAAATTTTAAGACACCCTTCAATTCTTCCACTAAAACCCAAAAAAGAGGTCACCACATAATTCCTCTTGAAATTCTGAGAAAAATAGGCATAAAATCAACTATGTTCTGAGAAAGTGATCAAATACCCCCTTTTACATGCAAAATGAGACTATGACTCTCATAAATATCAAGCACAAATAACACTTTCATACAAAAAACTTTAGCATAGAATGAACATCACCATCATATTCCTCTTGGAAAACTAAGAAAAATGATTATAAACACACTATAATTCTTTCAAATATTCCCAAAGGCCAAAATATAATGAGCATAAACTCTCGGCACGCAAATTGGGTAAAACTCACTCTTGGCACAAAAATCCATTTCAAAACGAACCCAAAAGTGAATTCTTGTCATCAAAATTCGTGTCAAATCCATGTCTTGTACGTGTCTAAGTGCTAGGTTTATATAGGGATAGGTTGACTACCTGACCCCTTTATGCTTGAGATGCATTTAAACCAAGCCTAAACATATTGTTATTGGTTAGTTAAACCAACCAAAATGTGTGGAATGATGGTTGGCACGTGTGTTTTAAGTCATTGGGATACTGGAGGGGAGGTCAGTGGTTCAAACCCATGACCCCTCCACTTGCTATTGTTACAACAATATATATATATATATATATATATATATATATATATATATAGAATTGAACCATTGGATATTTGGCCCACCAACTTGAGGCATAAGGTTTTATCCAAAACCCTCCTAGATATTCTCGAAGGTGCCACATATTGATCATTGGTTTTTTCAAGTGTTGTATGGATTTCATGACACCTGCCCAGTCACCATGCAATCGCCACATCACCTTCCATGTCATGCCACATCCTCCTAATTGTACCTACCACATCATCGTATGGATATTCCCCTTGGACGCCATGTCATTTTGAAACCTTCCATGTGTCACCCTTTTAGTGGTGCCATGTGGATAGTACAAATGCCACATCATCGTACAAATGACATGTGCAAAACTTTTTATTGGTCCAACTTGGTGTCAAAAATTCAAAAAATGAGTGACACGTGTCATACTCTCATATTGCCAAACTAGCATACAAACACCATCATGATGTCACCCTATCAAGTGTATGAATGGTCACATGGTGGCTTGTGGGCTTTCCATGTGGCAACCCCATTTTTCCATTTTCCCCTATTTTTGCTGAAAATTTGAAAAGCCATAACTTCCTCATACAACATTTGTTTGAGGTGATTCATGCGTCATTGGAAAGATCTCTTTGAGATATACACAATGAAGTAATTTCCATTAGCATTTGAGATGACAATTTTTTTATTGTTCTAGATCCTCCTAGATCACCTCAAAAAACTTGTCAGAAATAGCCACAAAAATAGACTTGGCCAGTGTGCACAATCCATGCTCATGCTCCTTGGTTGATGAGACCATGACAATGTCTCGGTGCATCTGTTTATTTTTCTCTGTGAGCTCTTAATTTTTTTTCTCAACCAAAGTTATCTGCATCTCAAGTTGATCAGTAGAGGATTGGAAAAGATGCAATATCTATGGTGTGGACCAGGCTATGAGCTCTCCACTAGTAAGAAATGGATCAATGGGAAATCTTGAGGCAAGTAGTTGGCCACTAGCGATGGACCATTCATACATAATAGGGATGCCGACATCATCGGGACTGGGATAAGTTGTGCAGAAATTGTGTGTAATCCTATCCTGGACCTCCTACGAAAGCATCCCAATCACATATGTGTGCTCTAGGAACAATCTCAGTATCGCGTGACATTGTTGTGGATCCTGCAACATAGGCACAATCTCTTATTTCACATAGATCACAGTGTGGTATGAATGCATGGCCTCTTGGGTATCCATGAAGTCGTTTAGAAGATTTTTTTGTTGGGTGTCAAGTGATAAATGAATCTACAAAACTTGGGGAAAGGGGGATGGAATGGAGAAGGTGGTGCCTGTGGTCATAGAAAAGGCGATGTTATAATCTAGATCAATGGTGTCAATATAGGATTGGGTAGGGGATGATGGAGTCATGAATGGAGTTGTCATGACCGAACTAGGTGGTTGACGAGTGAGATCCTCTTGGATGGGAGTGAGTTGGGTTGTGATTGGGGGATCATCCAGAATAATGATAATGATAATAAAGATGAGATGGGGGTGGTAGTGCTAGTTGGAGGTGGGAGGAAAGAAACAAATATGGCCTCAGTGATGATGGTGTTAGTGATGAATGTGGATGGAGAGCTAGTTCATGGTTTCTTAAAAGAAAAATTAGCGGTAATGGATTCACGTAACTCCTTACGAGAGATTGTGGCATCATCAAGGATTGATGGGAAAAAGAGCATAATGGAACTAGGAAATGTCTCCTCTTTTCCTTTTTCTTCATCTTCCTTAGAGCATGGGGGTGTCCACTCTCTCTTTGACAGGTTCATGCTTGGGCGTGTGCCATTTGTCTGTGTAGGAGATGACCAATGCGAAATGGCAGGAATCATGTATGAGACACTTGATTTATTCTTTTCTCTTATGACTCCCAGGAATGAAGTTAATTCCTTGTACCAAATGGCCTCATCCAGATAAAATGAAAAGGATTTTATGTGAAACAGTGTCGAAGCAACACCTAGAGGATAAACAAATATATTATCTGGATTCATACCAAACCAAATGTTGTCGGTATGTCGGTTTAGCAATGACTATGGAATGTTCATTCTCTATGTAGTTTTGATTAGGTCATTGTGCCACTGCGAAAATGAATCTTTTTGTTATGCATGATGAGTGTTAGAAGTGCATGTGCACCAAGGGTTGAAGAGCTTGGAAATATAGGTGTTAGGTTTTATATTACAGTGTGTGCCCCGCTGATGCTTTCCATTTCCACATTGTGAAGGAGACCAACAAATAACCATATATTAATTAAGTGGCCCTCTCATGCACAACAACGCATGGTTGTATCATTTTTTGTGAGGAGGTACTTACACTAATTGATCTGTGTTCATTGCTTGTATAATGCAACCATTGAGATAACATCAAGTGTGGACTCACCCCAAGAGTATTTCTTCATGACCTTTCTATAAATTAAGTAGCATGCACAATGGACCCGCTCGTCATTGTTTGTCTCAATGAGTGCTCCATGACCCCCTTGCATGGTTTCATATTTTTCATTGAGGTTGATTTCTTCCTTATTATAGTTGTGATTCCTTGAACCTTGGAAGCCTTGCATCACATATTTCCCCTCCATGGATAAACCAATTAGCTTGTGAATTTTGTCCATATGAATGGGGTAGACATTATCCAATTGTAAGGTACCATAGTGCACTCATATAATGAGGAATTGTTTGCACCATATGACTTCTCCAATACTTACAAACAAAAAAAACTCATGCAAGTTCATAAAAGTAGTGTCCTAAAGGGGTAGGTAGGACAATTTTCACTGCCACTGCAAGTCATCAGTCGACAGGGATAAGTAATCCATGAATATGTGAGTCTCCATCTACAGGTACTGTGAGGCATCTATGAACTCAACGTCTAGTAGCCAAGTTTGTGAGACTTTTTTCACGGAGATCACTCATTACTTTGTCCCATGAATAAATGAATTATGCTCG
This sequence comes from Picea engelmannii, assembly GCA_009831015.1. NCBI lineage: Eukaryota > Viridiplantae > Streptophyta > Pinopsida > Pinales > Pinaceae > Picea > Picea engelmannii. Next base: position 123,226 of record ML779203.1, on the reverse strand, counting down.
AACAACGACCTTTGGAAGGACTCCTTAGTCGAAAGTGCGAACCATATTGGCAGAGTTGTGCTGGTAAAAAAAGAATAATGGTGGTTAGAGGCTCTGGTGTGGGCTCAGATAATTCCCGAGGGGCTCTAGAGTGAAACATGAAAACAACAGACTAGAAGACAATCACTTGAGTGAGAGACAAGCACACATTTATAGAGAGTAATGAGGAAGGTGGTGTAGGACACACATGGACATGTCATAAGGAAATAAACCACATATATTAATGCACTATTAACAATGAGTATGGCTATTAATTGTGGCAATATCTATCCAAGGATTTGGGAAATACAGGGAACAATCGACAACATTGTAGTGGGACATTCATGTGAACAAAAAATTAATTAATGAACCAACAATTAACTGGAAAGGTGTTGATAGTCATTGGGACTTAAATGAATTGGACTGGAAATCGTGGGACAATGAATAAAAAGGTACCAATGTCATTTAACGAATAAAGTAATAGCGACATGACACAGATTTCGAATTTGGAAAATACTAAATACAAAAATATTTGACATGGACCTCCCCAAACATAAAGGTGTAATCCAATTTGGATAAACCGACATGACAAATAGACACTAGGACAAGTGACTGTTGGACATGTCGCCATTTTATTGATGGAAAAGGTAAACAAAAAAACAATTGAAAATACAAGCTATTGTTTTCACTCCTAGTGATAGTAATACTGTGAAACTTCTCTTATTGAGTAGAAATGTAGAGCTTCAAGAGTGCGCCATTCACCCATACTAGATGAATAATACCATTTAGTTGTGCCATTTTGACAACTCTAGATTGTTGAATTTCTACAACTATGAAGGGTCCAAGACAATGCATTTGTAATTTCCCTTGATGCTTTTGATACTTAGTGTCATATAAAAAAAACTTGATCACCTTGTGCAAAATACTTAGTCTTAATATTCCTATCATGCCAAGCCTTCTACCTATCCTTTTCCATATTATGATCAAAATATGCCAAAAATCAACCTTCTTCCAATTCCAACAACTTGACTACCCATTCTGCAATTGATTCATCATCTATCATATGAGTTACTTGCACAATGTATAAGCTCGGAGTGATAAAATCATTGGGTATGATTGCTTCTATACCATAAATCAGTCGAAACAGAGTATACATATGCAATTTATTTATTGTATTCCTATAATACCATAATACTACTAAACCCCTTTCATCCTAGTCATCCCTATTTCTACAACATACCTTGGTCAACCCTCTCTCCACAATCTTGTTAAAGGATTTTACTATACCATTTTCTTCTGGATGATACATGATTCTTTTGTGATGTTGAATTAAGAACTCATGGGTGACAGTGGCTACAGTCTCGTTGATGAAATGTGCACCTTGATCATTGGTCAAAATACAAGGGCATCCAAACCAAGTGATGATGTTCTAAAAAAAAAAACTTGGTTGACATATCTGTAGAGAAATCTCATACGGGTTCCGCTTCAACCTAGTGGGTGAGATAATTGGTAGAATTGATGATATATATTTCCTTCGAGTGCTTGGCTAGAGAATTGATCAGTCCTATGAAGTCAACTACCCATTTCTCAAAGGCTTGAAGAGCCCGAACTAGATGTAATGGAAACACATCCCTATGTGACGACTTATTAACTCTCTGACAAACATCATAGGACCTAAAATAATCTTTTAAATCTTTGAAGACATTTGGCCACCATAATCCTTCTTGTATTATTTTATTGGCAGTCACTTTCCCTCATGCATGTCCTACCGCAACTCTGTTGTTGCATTCCCTCAAAATATATGACCACTCATAATCAAGGATGAATCATTGAAGGATGTTTCCCAATCCCAAATTACACAAATGGTCTATGATTAGCTGATAATATGAAGCACAAACCAGCAAGTTCCTCTACTGAGTTGTGAAATACCCGTTATGCATAGTATCGATAGTGAGAAATAATGCAAAGTTAGACAAGTACTCCTGGATAGTGTCAATCCTAAAAAGATATGAATATGGGAGATGATCATCTATAGCTATACCACTCTCTCTTTATTACAATAGGGATAGGTGATTAGGTCCAACATTAAATTTTCCTAGCTTGACAATGACTTCAAATGAAAATTCCTGAAACAACAACAACCAATGACAAATTCTTCCTTGTAACCCATGCTTATTGACCAGAAATTTCATAGTTGAATGATCAATAAATAATTTAAAATATCCTCCTAACAAATAATGTCTAAAGTTTTGAAAAGAATAAGCCATTTCCAAACCTTCCCTTTCAGTGGTAGTGTAGTTGCACTCAACTTGATAAAGCTTCCTACTAGAAAAGTATACAGGACGATCCATATTTGCTTCACTAGGTTTCACAAGGATTGAACCCAAACAAATTCCAAAAGAATCGATGTGTACACGGAATTCCTCATTCCAATTTAGATATATGAGAATAGGGGAAGTACTAAAATTTTCTTTGAGCGTATTAAAGGCTTGATCACACTCTGGCTTCCAACAAAAGGCTTCATATTTCTTCAAAAAAATTTCTAATGGGGTAGTTATGCTTGTGTAATTTCTGATGAATCTATGATAATATCCAATATGACCCACTATTGACCAAAAATATTTGGCAGTCATAGGATGAGGCATATTTAGTATCATAATAACCTTTGCAGGATCAACCAAAACTCCTTCCCTCCATACTATATGTCTTAGCATATTTCCAAAAGGTACGCAAAATATACACTTCTTTAGGTTCAAAGATATCTATAACCGCAAACAATGATCGAACATCAACCTATGTGCTCCTTCAATAGGCTATAAATGGTCCAATCATACATATGCACTTCAAGGAAATTGTGAATAAAGTCGTGGAAAGAATAAATAACTATTTGAGATAAGATAGCGAGGGAATTCTTCATCCCAAAGGGCATAATATGTTAAGAACCAAATATCAATATAGCATAGAAAATCTTCAGAAAAATTACTCAACGCCTTGAAAAGGAGAGAATTTCAGATAATAAGCCTCTTCGAGGGGGAAACCTCCTTTTACCCCACTTAAATGTTCAAGTACAAGATGATTCAAAATGAAAATGTCTCCTTGGTATATATAGGAGACTAGGAGGTATAATTACAACTAATGGCCT
>ML779203.1:98285-115985 GCA_009831015.1 Picea engelmannii | reverse complement strand
GAGTCCAAGTAGGATTTTCTGGAGGCTTATTTGGTGTAGAAGTTCCCTTTTTGGGTGGCATGTTGGCCAAGTATCACTTTTGAACCTTGATTTTGAGGTGGTTCTGCTAGACAATATTTCTTCTATTGTATATCCCAAGTTTTAGCCCTTATAGGTATGAAACTTTATTTTAGGTAGTTCTCTAATATTTCTTCTCTGCAATGCCACAGGTCTGATCAAAATTGGATGTTCCAAGTGGAATTTACGGTAATTTGCTCACAACTTGCAGATTTTTGGCCTTTCCAGGAGATCTCACTTGTATAGCATACCCCGCACAAAATAATTGATATCAAATTCTGAAACTCACACCCAAAATAATACAGACTATCGACGATCCAATGAAACCAGTCCCACTCAATTTGGATACTCTAGCAAGAAGTTATGATTGTTTTACCTACAACACCTTCTTGAGACTAGTCAATAGGACTAGTCAGATACCCTATCTTACGCAAGGTGTATCTACAAATTTAAGATGACCCAGAAGATGAAATTTTTACCACAGATACCTTACTAATTTTTGTAAATGACCTCTGTAGTTTAGGGTCTGAAACGTTACATAAAATCTCTTATAGCAAAAATTCCACAATGACTCATTTCAGCATGATTCCAGAACCCTATCTTGTACAAGCTGCATCTTCGAAATTATAGGGCCTCAGGAGATGAATTTTTAACCCAACATACCTTGATCTATATACTAAATATCCTCCAAGCCCTTCCTTCTGAAACATTGTAGAAAAAAATTTATAGCGAAAATTCCATGGTGTCTCGGATGTAGCAGCGAAACCCCAAGACCTTGAGCTCTGCTACCATATGTTAAGAACCAAATATCAATATAGCATAGAAAATATTTAGAAAAATTACTCAACGCCTTGAAAAAGAGAGAATTTTAGATAATAAGCCTCTTCGAGGGGGCAATCTCCTTTTAACCCACTTAAATGTTCAAGTACAAGATGATTCAATATGAAAATGTCTCCTTGGTATATATAGGAGACTAGGAGGTATAATTACAACTAATGTTCTAAAGACAACATAAATAAAATAACATTACTAATCTAATATGCCCCAATTAAGGGGTAATGAGCCAATATTAGGGCTTAACATAATATTATAAGTAAAAGAACCCAATTCAGTAGTGAAAGTAGTCTTTTTCTTCTCCTCTTCCACAATTATAAGCTGATGAAAATTGAGAAGCCATATGTAAAGGACTATGCTTTCTTTCCAACCACCTGATCTAGTACTTTATCATTGAAGGGAGTTGGAAAAGGATCATGTATGCAAGCTGAGTTCATGTTTCTATAATAAACAAAAAATATGATATCATTGGTATACTTCTTACTATGTATCACAATTGGACTAATCGAGTAGGCCTCATCCACACAGAAAGTCAACCTGATTGCTAACATTCTATCGATCTCTTTCTTAAACTTCTCCTTAAATCATATATTCAGATGGCATGGTCTATGTTTGAAAGGATTAGCATCATGTTTTAATTTGATCCTCATTTCTTCTAAATCTTCCTTAATCCCGTTAATATCTGAAAATATCTTTGGAAACATATGTTCATACTTCCGCAATTGATCCTGGATTTCTGTTATTTTTTTCTCATCGAAATATTCCCCTATATATTCCATCTTAGGATGATCCTCACTCCTGTTCTTCACTTTCCGCAACTTCAAAGGTTGAGTTTATGAACTATTAACATCACCTGATATAATATCCTTGACTTCTCTTGATCCTATGGATTCTTGAAAAGTTAAATTTATAAGCTTCTCTAACTCCTCAAGATCTTCTGGGTCCTTATCAACTTTACTACAAGCCATGGGTATTCTCAAAAGGGAAGGATACAAGCTATACTAAATAAATTTTTCATTCTCATAGTATATTGTATGTGGATATCTAGGCTTAAATTCAATACTAAAAAATATCTTCTTGATTTTCTACAACACAACTATGATTTTGGGAGTCTTACCAAAAAAATGAGAAGTCATGGTAGAATTGATTTTGAAGTTTCTCCAAACATGTTGTTTGCATTCTTATCTCCTCGTGTACATACTAGGCCTTGGGAATTTTCCCCAAAGAGTGGAAGAATTTATGTGTCCACATATAGGAAGGAAGTTGTGCAAATTTCCATACTTTTAGACAATGCACAACATGTGCAACTAGGTTAGACTAACCATCATATATTTCCAAGAATAACATATGTATCGTCTATTCATGTTCTTGTCCCAATGTTTGTACTTTCATTAGTGAAAGAACATGATGTTGTATAGAAATATTGACTTCGTCCCAAGGTGAGAGAGTTCCTTTATGAGTATCCCACCACCTGCCTGGAGAAGAATTCAAGGCTAGGTAAAGTGATGATATTCTCTATTCTACCATAAACATACTCTCCATGTCAATGAGAAAACTGTACAGATATGAGGTACCATTGAATGTTGAATACTCCTTGATTTCTGGTCCAATCCACCTTACTTCTATGATAGTTGTGCAATTCGTGGAGAAATTTCCATACCTTCCTTGTTGCCAATTATCAAAAGTTGCTTCAAAATATTCATGCACAGAATGAATGCTACATCAAATTATGGATCCATCTATAGTGGGATTAATGTAATCTGCTCATTTTCCTGCAGTAAGAGATTACAACTGATCTATGACATCTCCCTCTATATTATCATCGACTATTTTGGTATATCTCAGAGCTTGATAGGAATCTAGTGGTTGAGTAACCTTCGTTCCATTATATTCAAAGTTCATAGTTTCCTTATTAAGATTGATTACAACATAGTTTTCATAGTCCCAATCAATTCCTAATAGATATGGATAAGGATCCTTCTCCCCCGTTATCTCAATCAGCTCAGAATCAACTATTGTTTTGATGCTATCCAAGTCTACTTCAACATTTTGCAGTCTCCCTACATGATAGATACAATATTAATTCACCATATGCAACTGAATAAGGGAATATATGAGCTTGGGATTAACCATTTATTCCCAAGTCTTATTTGGAAATATGTTGACATCAAAGCCCAAATCTAACATAACATTCTTGATCTCATAATCATCGAAGTGAGCATTCAACCTGAACTCCTTTCCAGATCTCCTTTTCCTTCATTGGATTATAACTACATTCCTTTTTGGAATATTGGCGGTGATAAATCCTCTGGTTTACTTCATATCGCAATGCCAATATGATTCTATTCCACAAATTCCCAATAAATTGTTCATCGTCCAATATATCATAAAATAGTTACAACCATAGATCAATAACCTTTTGTGATTTTCCTAAGTGATCCATCTGAAGATATGGCTCTTTGGTATCCTTTAGCTACTAGGGATTTGTCTTAAATATTAATTCTATGGATTCAATAATTGAAGAATCATACATCTCCTTAAACATAGCAAATACACTTTTAAATAATTATTTTTTCCACATAGGATCATACTTGGTATTTTCAGGGATGGCCTTCTGTATTTTTAGTTGATGTGGACTTTCTCCATCTACACATGTCTTTCACCTCCTTGAGTGACGTTATTAATATGATGACCCTCTATTCCATCTATGTATTGGGGCTCAAAATTTATCAGGTTGACACCTCTCTTCTTGACATGATCTTCCCATTTGGCAATAATTTATGGACAATATTATGTAGCATGGGATTTATTACTACAATGAACACACTAAGGTCTTTTGGGAAGAGAACATTATATTTCCAAGTATCCTTGCTTGTCAAAATTTTAGCAGAAAATTGGTCCTCTTCTGCCATTTTGTCCTACCTGGTATCCTCCTCAGCCTCCGCGGCCCCTTCCAGTTGCTTGAGGTCCTTCTTTGACCCTGGATGCGGATCTATCCAATCTGTCCATGAGTGCATCCATAGATATGCATTGATTAGTATTTTGCGAATGAAAACCAAAAATTCACAATATATGGTATCCAGTGTGGGAGTGTACTTCTATAAAATTGGAAAAGGCCTTGGGGAATTCCCATGACTTCTACATATTTTGCAATATTGGGTACTTTGACCTCCTTGAATATTTGGGAAGGCATGGTATTGGGCATGCACATGGAATGATGTTGTAGCAACAACCTGTGAATCTCCTCCTACTGGACCAACTTGTCTATAGATATATTATAGAGGCTTATACCCCTTAGCCTCAGACACTCCTTTTTCACATGACCTTCTTTCTATGTAACAAATTGTACAAAAGAATTGTGGTAGACCTACTTTTGGAAGGATTAAATCTTGAATTTTTTTAGTCAACAAAGAGATTTGGCCCTGCAATTGCACAATATTAGCATCCTCCAGGGGCCTCATGATTTTGAAGCTCCATAAGTATCCTTCCATAGCCTCAATATTCATAGCCTTCTCCATCAGTTCTCCCAAAGTGGCTATCCTTTTTTGAGTTATAGGAAGACGTATCAAAGGTAATATCCCATGGATAAACCATTTTCTTTGATGATCCTCATGGATAGGGTTTGGTAATTTCCTTATCACATATTTAAAGCTTTGGTTGTACTCCCAATAAGAATCATCATCCCTATGCTTTATCTCATGCAACTCGGAGAGATCTTTTTGTTCAGACTGAGGAAACTAAAACTATGCTATAAATATTTGTTTCACCTGAGCGGGTGTGAAATATTTCCCTTCAACCCCTAGCTTGATTGCATTGATGTACCACTTAAGAGCCCGACCTCTTAGGTTAGTATGGAACTCAACTAACTTTTTCTCATCTAAAGTTCCATGAGACCTCCAAATGGATTCACATATAAAGAAATGTTGTTCAACGTCCTCATCACCTTTACTCCAAAATCCAGGGTATTAGGTGAGAGATCTTACATGTTGATTTATCATCGAGGGATTTGGAAATCCTACCAGAATGAACCTGTACAGTCCTGTTTGTGACACAACTAAAAAAATTACTACAATTCCACTACTATTACTACTTGATTTTTCTGGACTTGAAGGGTTAGAAATAACAAAATGAATAGAAATATTTTTTGTATAAATTACCAAATTTATGGATGGCGCTGGGGGAATGGGTAATTGAGGGTTGGTTCCTTTACCTCCTGAGTCAAATTATTTGATATGGGGGGTATCATTCATTTTCATTCCTACATTTATATCCTATTGCATCACAACATCTTGTGGTGTTGCAGGTTTCGATTCTCCTGCAACTTCTTCAAGGGTTTCGACTAAATATTCTCCTTCAATAGTGGCATTTATCCTTACTCTTTCATCTGTCTCTTATGAACTTCCTTCCTCTTGTCTTATTCTACCAGAACCTTCACCTATTTGAAAAAATATATCCTTCAACCATTGATTGTCCATCCTTCTTTATATCTTCAACTTTCTCAACTCGCCTAACTCTTTCCTATGACTACTCTCAAATATGATCTTCTACGACTAATTAGACCTCTTCATAAATTTTTTCATCTCTTTCATCCACCTCTTATGAATAAAAACACCCCTCTTTTGAGCTTGTTTGTACCTTTCACTTTTATTTTGATGAGCCCCCATATCTCCCAAAAAATATTCCTTGACCTAACTCACGAACCCTCTCATAAATTGCCCTCCCCTAAACGCACGAGTTTATGCTGCAATGTTAGATGAAGGAACAATAAACATTCATTCTTCTAGTAGTAAAAACTTGATCCACAAGGATATTTACTACAACAATATTCCTCTCACTCCCTCTGTGAATACGAATTTTACTTTGGAAAAATATTCATGGTTCTCTGTAGAAAATTTGATAATGTAACCCTCTAGAATAGTCTGCTCCCAAAAATACAAAACACGAGAGATTTGATGATCTAATTGGTGAAGAGACACTAAACCATCAATGGTCTAATTATATCTCCTTTTGACTCGATATTTGTATTCTGGTGCTTCTTGCAAGAGATCTAACCACTGAAATACCTCTTCAGGGAACCTAATACAAAACATTTCATACTAATTGCTAGTAGTCTCTAAAAAGAAAATCATGCTTTTAACAACCCTAAAATCTTTGTGTCACAACCCCGATTCCTATTGTATAAAGGGGTTACACTTTCTTTCCCACTAATTCTCAACGTCAGACTTGTAAATTTGATGAGGAATCCTCTAGAAGGGCACTTTAAAGATTGGGTTCTGGAAACATAACCATTTGTTGTCGCAATATGGAGACTAGTTTTCTATAAGTTTGCCAACAAAATTCACTGTTGTAGTCTATATACATCGACATATTCAGCCTTCCATGAGGGAGAAAAGTCTCACCTGAGGTGTAGCTGAGACTTGGTAGATGGAGTGAGTCAGAGAGAATGAAATATCCGATTTAGCTTAACATTAATTAGAGCCATGAAGTACATTCCAAAGACATGCACAACTAGTGATTAACTACGAACCAGATAATAAATAAGTAATTGTGTGATAGAAACAAGTAATTGTGTGACCAAAACATAGATTCATACACATCATGACAGATCAACATGAAAATTAATTTTAGGGCCCAAACATATCTTTATATTAGTCATTCCAACATTCCAGAATAATTGTACATCATATATCTCCAACACAATCTCTTGCGCAACAAGATACGACTTCACATAACTTATTACTGAATCAATATCATGTTGTGATGGAAACAATGCTATCAAGAAAGACCATTACAATAGAAAGAAAAATAGTGAAAACCCCAACAAATCCCATTTTAATATATTATCAATACTGACTCAATCCCAACCCTTTTCCCATTACGTAGCTCCATATTTATATTTTTCCTTTGGACTCCTCTTGGATTCTTTATTATACCACTTTTTCGGGTTTTCCCTACCGATACTTGATACTCTTGGAATTTTTCACCACTTGTCTAGTTGGAACATGGTTCTTTTGAGTGTTTCCACTACTATTATACTTTCAATTAGCTACTCGTTCTTATAATGATTTTCTGCTACTTCTTCTTCTTCCAGTTGGTATCCATTGCTTTCCCCAAAACTTCAGTATTTCCAAAAAACAAAGTGCCCAACAAGAGGTACATTTTTCCTTTATTGGCAAACCTAAGGTAATTCTTACTAGTACAAATATAGATTATTTTCTTGTAGAAGTTAAAGCTATGTTAGATGAGTTTGTTGATATGATAGTTAATGATTTTCCAAATGATTTACCCCTTATGTGGAATATTAGCCATCATATAGACTTAATCCAAGGAGAAATCCTACCTAAAAAAGCATCATATAGGATGACACCATAGGAGAATGGAGAGATAAAGAAGCAGGTGCAATATATTTTGGATAAAGGATTGATAAAGGAGATCTTGAGTGCATGTGTTTTTCCAACAATACTTAGCCCAAAGAAAGATGGAGTATGGTGTATATGTGTTTATTCTAGAGAAATAAATAAGATTACAATAAGGTACTTATTACCATTACCTCATATTGATGACTTGACATAATGTTTGAGTGGTGATAATTATTTCTCAAAGATTGACTTAAACAATGGATATCATCAAATCAGGATCAGAGAAGGAGATGAATGGAAAACATATTTCAAAACTAATAATGGACTGTATGAATGGTTGGTGATGACTTTTGGGCTAAGAACTTCTCCAAGTACTTTCATGAGATTAATGAATTAGGTTTTGAAGGAATTCATTGGAAAATTATTGATAATGTGTTTGGATGATATCTTGATATATAGTAAAACAAGAGAAGAATATTTGAGACACATCAAAGTGGTTTTGAGTAGCTTACAGAAAGAGAAGTTGGTGATCAATTTGAAGAAATGAAATTTTATGAAGAATGAGATGATATATTTGGGATTTGTGATATCTAAGGAGAGTTTGAAGATGGATCCAAAGAAATTTCAAGAAATAATAAATTGGCCTACTCGAAGAGGTGTGTTTGAGGTAAGAAGATTCCATGGTTTAGCAAGTTTTTATAAGATTTTTATCAGAAATTTCAGTCAATTATGTGCCTCAATTGTGGAAACTACCAAGGAAAGTAAACAACCATTTAAATGGAGATAGGATGCTAATGTGAATTTTAAATTGTTAAAGAAGAAGATTGTTGAACAAGTTGTTTTTGATTTTCCATATTTTGGTAGGTGTTTTAAAGTTGAAACTAATGTTGTTGGGACTGCAATATGAGTTGTCTTAAGCTAGGAGAAAATACCAATTGCATATTTTAGTGAAAAATTGAATGAGGCCAAATAGAAATATTCCTCTAATGATGAGCATTTTTATGCAATTGTTCAAGCACCAAATAAATGGAGACATCACCTCATGTCCAAAGAATTTGTTCTTTATACTTACAATCATGCTTTACAATTCATAAGTAGTCAACCAAAATTAAATCAGAGGCATGCCATGTAGGTTGATTTTTTGCATAAATTTACATTTGTAACTAAGAATAAACATGGTAAAGTGAATAAAGTTGTTGATGCATTAAGTAGGGTAAATTTGCTTTTGCAAGAATTTTAGTTCAACACTTTAGGATTTGATGTATTAAAGGAAATGTATAAGGAGGATGCAGACTTTCAAGAATTCTTATGTAGATTGTGAAAACCTAGTTTCCAACAATAGGAACTAGTAGTTGAGATGTATAATACAAGAAGGATTGTTGTTAAAGGATATTAAGTTGTGCATACCAAGATGTTCAATGAGGGAAAAATTGATCAAAGAGAAGCTAGTGGAGGATTGTCAGGGAATTTTGTACTGGATAAAAATGTTAGTCATATTATTGTTGTTTTTTTTTCTAGGTATACAGTCTTATATGAAAATATTTTTAGAGAAGTGTAGAATATGTCAATATGCTAAAGGGAGAAGTCAAAATGCAGGTTTGTATCAACCACTAATGATTCTATTTATGTTGTGGTTGATAAATTCTCTAAAATGGCACATTTTATTATTTGTGCAAAAACTAGTGATGCAACTAATATTGCAAATATGTTCTTTAAAGAGGTCGTAAAGTTGCATGGTTTTCCTAAAAGCATTTTTTTTTATAGAAACACCCAATTTGTAGGTTGTTTTTGGATAACTTTGGGGGAAAAACTTGGTACTAATCTCATTTTTGTCTCAACCTATCACCCACAGGCTCATGGGAAAGCAGAGGCAGTGAATAGAAGTTTGGGAAACATTATGAGAAGTTTGATAAATGAGAGTGCCAAGAAGTGGGATAAAATACTTTCTCAATTTGAATTTTCATATAATGACTCACCTAATAGAATCACAAGGATGAGCCCATGTTGGATAGGAATTTTGGTTAAGTTTTCAGATCTGTGCCAAAAGAAGTAAAAGAATAAAATGAATTTATAAGATGGACTAGAGCGCGCGACTGGAGCATACTTTAAGTAGTCAAATTTCATGGAAGAAGGATGCGTGAAAAAGTAAGATGAAAAAGGTGGAAAACGATTATAGACCATTAGGATTTTAGGGACATTTTGTCCACTTGGTAACGTGATTAGCCCTATTTTGATGTATAAATATGTAAAGGGTTTTTGGGTAGAGGGGTTCGACATATGAGACATTCTTAATTCTTTTTGGGTAAGTTGAGTCGAGTGAAGGAAGAAGTTTGAGGTATGTTAAAGGAGTGAAGCTCTCATTGCAACATCACGACTAGGAAGTTTTGGGTAATGTTATTGTTGCATATTTTGTAGTGCAGTGCACAACTATAAGAGAACTATCAATGACTAATAAAAGAAGCTAGTTGTTGTGGACGTAGCCCAAGTTGGGTGAACCACGTTAAACCTATGTTTTGTGATGTGTTTTATTTTCATTTTATGATGTTTAATGTTATGGTGCAATGGTGATATATGTTGAATGCATTGTTCATATATGATGTTATAATGTTGCACACTAAAGTATCCAGTAATTGAATGAATGTTAAATGAGATAATGTCGAGTATAAAATATGTTGAATGTTAAGTAACTGTTAAGTAATGTGAACTACACACATGAGTAAATGGTAGTAAGAACATGAAGAATACCCCACTTCCCCTCATCATTGCAGAACCCTAGTTCCTGCAGCCCCTCTAGATTCCTCAGGTGAGACTTAACTTGCTCTACATGCGATGTCAAAAGGGACGATGTATAAGGGTTGTTTTGGTATATAGATGATTAACCTTGGGTCTTCCCATTTCACGCCAACAAATATTTTTTTTGCTAGCACTAGGAACTGTAATTGAGGGGAATGTTTTCGAGAACGAATAAGGAGGAGATCATCGAATTTCTATAAAGGAATCAATGAGAATTTCCCAGAGAACATAATAGGAACCCATGGCTCAATGAACAACAATGGTTGCAAAGGTATGTATCTTGATACTGAGAAGGGGGTGAATCAGTATCAAGTACAATTTAAAAAAAAAATAAACTTATACTTCAACCAGATTATATATTCAATTATATCCAATGAGTAATGAAAAATATTAGAAGATTTACGCCAATACAACACAATAAACCATGCACAATATGTGAGAAATAACCAATAGTTATTGTTCAAGTGAAATAATGACTTCCAAAGGTAGCTACAGATTCCAAATATAAAGGGAGGGATAAACCTCCAAAATGAAGATACAATCATCCAATATCAAGAGAGGTTTTACCTATCCATCCTTTCCCCTTCCTTCCACCCAAGAATATATGAGAGATAGTAAAAAATTACATTAAATCATCACCATCAACCAACCATCACATAGAACCTGATAATGCTTCCTGAGACTTCTTCAACTTCTGCAATTCTTCAATTCTTGGAATAATCTGATCCAATAGATAATATTATTCAATGTATTCTCTAAAACTCCTCCAAGTTTCTCTCCTTGAATCCTCCCCAAAAACAAGTTCTAGAGATAATGGTAGACCTTATTCAATTATGGTTTATTCAGGAGAGAGAAATTGTACATAATTCACCGTGCTCAATATTTAACATCAGATTCTGAAATTCGTACAAAAAAAACTACAGCCAGTACTCTTTCCCATGAAATTGGTCTCACTTAATTTGTATTCTCTATGAAGAAGTTATGACTGTTTTACCCGAAACACCTATTTATCACTAGCTTCAGGACTAGTTAAAAACCATATCTTCCACAGAGTGTATCTCCAAAATTATAGCGAATAAAGAGATGAAATTTTTACCACAGATACCTAGATATGTCTTCTCAATACCATACCAATTTCACCATCTAAAGCGTTCTATAAAACATGTTATAGAGAAAATGGTAAGATGACCTTTAAATAACATACCTTAGAACACATCACCAAAAGACTTCATCCTCCCTTCAAATCCGGCCTTCTTTACTTCAAATATCCTCTGACATTCGAATTATGTCTCTTTGTTCATTAACAAACATGGGTGTGTTAAAAAAGGAATGTATAGTGAGATGTATTTATACCATTTATGTCACTTCCTTTTAACATTAGGGCCGACCTGACACTTTCTTATTTTGTAGTTCTTTTTTTTAATGATCTTTAGGGTCGACCTGTACTTCCTTCTTCTCTTCACTTTGTCATCTTCAAAAATTCATTTCACCTCAACCATGAGGATCCACGTGACGTGCCACCTTCCACCAAAAACAACATGATGTATACTATCCATCCTTGGGTGTTGTATCTACATGTGCATTGTCCTTCATGTCCAAATGCCTTCATCAATCTTGCGATCCAAAACGAATGACTAGGGTTGACATCAATGACAACAACCAATCTTTCAACAATCTCCCCATTTTTCATTGATGGTAACACTCATGCTCCCCCTGTCATCATAATCCCAATTTCTCTCCCCCTTTAACATTAATGGAAAAGGGTGGGGTTGCTCCGCCTAAGTTCAATGGCATAAGGCAACCTTCTTCTTTGGGGCTTCTCCCCATGAACATGTGGCACTCAATAATACTTCATCCTTATTTTTGTTCTTTGGGACTTTTTCTTTCTTGCAATCCTTCTGTGTGGCTTCTATCTTCTCTCTCTTCTTCATGTATAGGATGTATATGTTGTTCGGTCTTCTTGTTGCAGTTGCAACCAATCTTCCTAAGTTATTTTCTTTGATTTTACATTTTTGAGAGTCAAACATAAGAGTGTATCCTTGATCACATATTTTGTTGACACTGAGGAGATTATGCTTCATATCTTCAACCAATAGGACTTTTCCTTCTTTTGCATTTTCACTTCCAAGATTTACTGCTCCTTTTCCAAGTATTTTGGTAGATGAGTCATCTCCAAATGCAACATTTCCACCATTTTTCTTCAAGATGAAAAATTTTCTTTGATCTCTGGTCATATGAGATGAGGACCCAGTGTCTATGAACCATTCATCTTCTTCTTTACATTCTTTAGCGATCATTGCTATTTGATAGTTTTCATTGTGTGGAATTTCTTTCCTTTTCCATGTTGTAATTGGTATAGGGACATTTGGCATATGATTATATTCCTTCATCTCTCTTCAATATCGTACTTTGTGACCAAGATTATTGCACCTGTAACATACAATATTTTGATCCATTAATGGGTCAAATGGATTATAATTTTTGTTGACAGGTTTGAGAACATTTACATATCTACTAGTTTCACCATTGATGTAGCTAGCATAGTTATTCCTTTCATTGATTCTACAATTGATTGCCTTGTGTCAAAAATTTCCACAAGTATAACAATGTCCAAGAAAGAAATTTTGATACTTGGAAGTAAGTGATCTTCTTTGTGGTGTGGACCATCTGGGTTCACGATCTATTCTTATGTAGATTCCTTCATAATGATTTCTTTCATACCTTATGGGAGAGGATCTTCTTGATGTCTCATTCCTTCTGAATTCTAGTCTTTTATCTTGTTGTTCAACTTGTTCTAGAGTGTTGGTTTCATCAATTTCATCTTCCTTCTCTTGTTTTGTTGTCTTGAAATTGTCATTGTATCCTAGTCTTTTCTTGTCGTTTGGAGATATTTGACTACTAAGGATATCATCTAATGTTTGAGTGTTTTTTTCGAACTTCTTCAAATTTTATATTGTCAATAGTAGCTCCCATTTTGTGTGATCCAATTCTTCTTTCAATTTCTCATAATCTTCTAATTTTTCTTTCAATCTATCAATGGTCTTTTCAAGATTGTAATTCTCTTCTTCACAACTACTCAATTCACCTTTTAGTATTATGGTTGTGTTTCTAAGATTGTTATTTTTCAGTTTCAACATGCTTCAAATTTTCAAGATTATCATCCTCTTGTTCACTCTCTGCATTGTCTTTGTATCCCTAAAATGAATCAATGTTGGTTTCTTCATCTAAATATTCTTCAGAAATGATTTCTTCTTCTTTACAACTTTTGTGATCATAATCCTAGGTTTCTTGGGTTATGAAGAGGACTTCTCCTCCATCATTATCTTCTTCATCACTCTCATATGAGTATATGTCATCATCCTTGGAGTAGAAACTCTTTTTATTGTCGATACTTCTCTTTTTATAGTAGTAGTTTTCAACAATATGTCTTATTCTACCACATTTAAAGCATTTGAGAGGAGACTTACCTTTTTATCTTCCACTTCCCTTCTGGAACCTTTGTACAAATTTTTTTATTTATTCATAAAGGTCATTATCCTTGTCTTTTGGTCTTCTTTATGTATTCTTTGAAACTCCTTCAAGTTTCACTCCTTGAATCCTCCCCAAAAATAAGTTCTAGAAAGAATGATAGACCTTATTCAATTATGGTTTATTCAGGAGAGAGGAATTGTAGAGAATGCCCCGTGCTCAATATTTAACATTAGATTATGAAATTAATACACAAGAAACTAAAGACAATGCTATTTCCAATGAAATTGGTCTCACTTCATTTGGATTATCTATGAAGAATTTATGACTGTTTTACCCAAAACACATGTTTATGACTAGCTTCAGGACTAGTCAAAAACCCTATATTCCACAGAGTGTATCTCCAAAATTATAGCGAATAAGAGATGAAATTTTTACCATAGGTACCTAAATATGTCTTCACAATACCATACCAATTTCACCATCTGAATCATTCTAGAAACAAATTTATAGTGAAAATAGTAAGATGACATGTAAATAACATACCTTAGAACACATCACCAAAAGACTTCATCCTCCCTTGAAATATGGCCTTCTTTACTTCAGATTTCCTCTGAAATTCGACTTATATCTCCTTGTTCATTAAAAAACTTGTGTGTGTTGAAAAATGAATGTATAATGAGATGTATTTATACCATTTACATCACTTCCTTTTAACATTAGGGCTGACCTGACACTTTCTTATTTTGTAATTCTTTTCTTTAATTATCTTTAGGGTCGACCTATAATTCCTTCTTCAATTCACTTTGTCATCTTCAAAAATTCATTTCTCCTCAACCATGAGGATGCATGTGATGTGCCACCTACCACCAGAAACAAAATGATGTATATTATCCATCTATGGGTGTTGTATCTGCATGTGCATTGTCCTTCATGTCCAAATACCTTCATCAATATTGTGGTCCAAAACCAATGACTAGGGTTGACATCAATGGGAACAACCAATCTTCCAATAATGTATTCATAGATCTTCATGATATATTCTTTGGTGAATTTATCATAATTTTGACTGAATGGTTAGAAATTCTAGTGGAGAACGTTGGGAAATATAAAGTTGAAGCTCCAAGAAAATGGACTCCTGAATTGATCAGATAAATCAATGCAACAAGTAATAATGTTTATTGTGTAGTTTATTTATGGTTGAATAGTATACTAGGGGGTTATATAATATATTTTACAGTATATTATACCCAGACTTATAGTGTCACAGAGAGGGACATTTTCATGGGTCCGCACATAAGATATTTAAGTACATTGTCTACTTGGATAAAAATGTTGTTGGGCGAAAATAATGTTATGAATATGGAGTTTGATTGGTAGGTGGCTTCACGCACATAGGGGGACTAGAGGGTGACGAAAGGATGGTCTTAGAGTGGTGTTATCACTGAAATTTCGTCCGCTCATGGCGACAAGAACTCATCATCGTCAAACAGTAATGAAGTCATTCATGGCACTGAAATAATTTCACAGCATTCCAAAAAGGTCAAAAACTATACAAAGTAACCAAAAATTGAAGGGCGCTTTATAGAAGTTTGGTGCGCATGCACATGCGCAGAACAGGGATGTACCATGCACGCATACGCGCACGATGCGTGGATGTTGGCGCAAAAACCCACACACCTGCTAAACGGTGCATTTATTGAATTGGTCGGCCTCCCAACCACTTATGGATCAGCTCCCAAGCCGATTTGACCCTCAAATCTGATATGAATCTGCATGGTAGGCTGGTCAAAGACCTAATGAAGCCCTAAAGAGCCCCTTTTCACACTTCAAAGGAGTTACATAATCACCCAATGCAATGCTATAAAAAGCCATGAAGAAACATCATTTTCTCAAGGAAATTCATGTAATGTTATGCTGCCTAGATTGTTTTAAGGACTCACTCCTTGAAAATAACACATTGGCACCATTTCATTGATCTATCCACCTCTCCATTGAGTGGATATGCTTGGGAGTTATTTCACTATCATTTTCATTTTTCTTATTGTAAGGAGAGAAAGTTTGTGAGGGCACAAGAGCCTTCCTTTGGAGGAAGAAGGGACTCATAGTCCCCTTTCTTCATTGTGCTTTGATTTCATCAATTGATCAGCCTAAAAACATTGGTGATATTGGTCTTGTTGTCTTTGTTATTTCTTTATCCATATGCTTATGATTTTAGTTTGTATTAGTTTAATTATTGCTTATAGTTTTGTTTTTGTTTCTCTAACTCTTTCCTCTATAGCTGTCATGCTTAGGAAGACCCAACTGGGCATGTAAGCACCTCTTATTTGCTCACCAAGGTGACGAAGAGGGTGCAAACAAGTGGGAAGCATGAGTAAGGATTAGATGGACTGAGGATGCTGAGAAAAGAGGATACTGACTCAGATGGAGAGGTTGGAGTATTGCATCATGGGAAAAGGTTTAGATATTGTAAGAAGGAGATTGTGGATTAGAAATAAGAGAAACATAGAGAATTAGAGGAAAGTGACCCCTGTGCAATACTTTAGATCACACCATATGAAGAAAGGAAAAGAAAAGAAAGGGATCCTCAGTACTTTCCAACAAAATAAGGAAGTTTGTATTAGATCAGAATTTGTGTCAAACCCATGACCCTACATGCATCAATGTGAATTGAAGCAGGAACTGGGACTTGTTCAATAGAAATTTTAGTGAGTGTAGCAAGTTAGCGCAATAGTAATAATATTGGAATTAACACAACCAACTAGAGTCAGACAACATCACCAAGTGTAAGTACAACCCCGAGTACAATGGAAGGTATAGATCATACACTAAGAATCCTTGAGTTTTAGGGAGTGGGGTCAACCCTGAGCAACACTTATTTGTATGCAACATGATATGGACTACAAATAATTTCCAATACAAGGTGACGGAGATTTCGTAGTTGGCCACGATGTTCATAGGTCATTCACTTTGGAAGATATTGGACAAGCATTGTTAAATTTCAGAATCTGAACTCTGAATCACAATATATTATAGAGCTAAAAGAGATTAATGAAGTGTAGTGTAAGATAGTGTGGTATTATGAAAAAATATTTAAAGATGTGATGGGTCGATTATCCTTTCATATTCATTATGATTAGCATCGATAATGGTTTATTGTGGGTCTATTGTTGCACATTCACTGTCCATTAACACGACAGAAGGTCACGTCACAACTAGAAGCATTGTAAATTGTGATGAAATTGGAAGCATCTCCTGTAGGAAATGGTGCAAATATGGAGTAGGTACAATCACAGTTGTATGCGCTGAGAATTAAATTATCATAGATAATTAAGGAAAAGTAAAAGCGTAGACATTTTTGGTGTATAACATGTAAGACAAAAGGCCATCAAAAGGAAGAATGTCCAACATTCACACGGTATATGGCCACAAGAGAACCAAACCCATTGGTAGGAGGAGTAGGGTATTGAAAGATATGTAAGACATGGGGAAATCATCTTACTGCTTGTCCCTTACTGCATAAGTACCAGAGTACACCCAGGAAGTTATTCTATAATTTTTTCAAATCGGTAGGACATGATGAGAAATATTGTTGTGCATTCAAATTAATGAGATAGTTCACTTCATATGCATACAAAATTCAAGAAGAAAATGTCACAGCAGAAGGATGATATCCACATTAAAACACTCTGAGAGGATTTAACTAGAGTGGATGTGGAGGATTTGATAGAGGTCAAGGATGTGGAGGATTTGGTCGAGGAGGTAGAGGACCAATAATTCATTTTAATTGCAATCAACTCGTATATTTAGCTAGATATTTCTCAAATACTTACACAATGTGCATGTATTTCAAAGAATTGGATCATGTGACAGAACACTATACTCAACTAATAGTGAAGTGGCAAGTGAGAGGGAACCAAAACCAACATAAGAACCAACATCATAACTAGCATCAAAATCATAACCAAAACCAATAGATGATAGTCCTTGAGGAATGTGACAGTCAAACCAGAGTAGAAGTTGTTACACGTGGTGGAACGAGAACCATACTAGATGCGACAGAGAAGGGAAAGGGAGTTGAGCAATGGATAAGGAAAGAAACTGAATCCATAACAACAATCAATATGTAGAAAGATAAATAAACCTATCAACAAGTAAGGTAGGAGATTCTAGGACCATACTAGATAAC
>ML779203.1:57088-87782 GCA_009831015.1 Picea engelmannii | reverse complement strand
CTGTGTTTTACATATATGTGAATGATGCTGAAAGTGCCATTGTTTATTTCCCTGCATTATTGTGATTAGCATTCAAAGTCTCTACAAAAGTTTAAAAGAACCATAATTGTTTAAGCACGTAAACAACTGATTCACCCCCCCTCCCAGTTGTCCAACAAATATAACGTTCACACACACACACACATGAAAAAAATATAACACATACCCAACATTATCCCACTTGTTGTTTTCTTTGCATCCAGGGGTCCACAAGATTATATAGTCAACAATCCAGGGCAACAATGCCCATTGTTACTCTACACTAGGATAACTTTTTCAGTGCTCACATACTTTGTCAATGAATCTGCAACATTCTTCAAAGTGTCAACCTTTTCCAACAAAACCTTATTTTCTTCAACCATGTCTCTCACAAAGTGATATTGAACATCAATATGCTTTGTCTTCGAATGATAAGTTGGGTTCTTTTCCAAGAATATTGCACTCTGACTGTCACAGTCTAATATTACTGCTTGTTGTACCAACCCAATACCTGAACAGAATCTTTGTAACCATATTGCTTCCTTGGTTGCATGAGTGGTTTCCATGTATTCATGTTCAATAGTTGAGAGTGCCACTACATCCTGTCTTTTACTCATCCAACTGATTTCTCCTCCAAATAGGTTAAACACATACCCACTTGTAGATCTTCTATGATCCAGATCTCCAGCCCAATCTGCATCAACAAATCCATGTATGTCCACCACTCTGTCTAATCTCGGTCTTCCTTGGTAGCACAATCCATAACTGGTAGTGCCATGAAGATCCCTAGAGACTCTCTTTACTGTTATCCAATGCTCCTTCCCTGGTTTTTACAAATACCTGATCAAAACTCCCACTGCATGTGAAATGTTTGGTCTAGTACAGACCATTGCATACATCAAACTGCCAACTGCACTAGCATACGAAACATGGGAAATGCCTCTTCTTCTTCCTGTGTCTTGGGACACTGATCTGCAGATAACTTTACACCTATAGGAATAGGAAACTTGATCGGTTTACTTCCATACATACTAAACCTCTACAATATTGTCTCAACATATTTTCTCTAATTCAACCATAGTTTCATGTTTGCACGATCTCTTTTAATCTCCATTCCTAGAATTAAGTTAGCAGCACCGAGATCCTTCAAATTTGGAGGATAACTGCGATTTCACCTCCTTGATAGAATCCATGTTATTTCCTACTAGAAACATGTCATCAACATACAACACTACATAAATGAAGTGATTACCAACCTTCTTGGAATATACATAGTGATCACTCTTGCTTCTCACAAATCCCAATCCAAGGATGTATGTGTCAAAATTTTGGTACCACATTCTAGGTGATTGCTTCAGACCATATAGTGACTTCTTTAGCTTACAGACCGACTCTTTCTTTCCCTTCACTACAAATCCTTCTGGTTGCTTCATGTAGATTTCTTCTTCTAGATCCCCATGTAGGAATGCTATCTTCACAACCATCTGTTCCACTTCAATATCAAAAGCAACAACAATAGATAAAATAAATCTAATAGAAGTTAACTTAGAAATAGGAGAAAAAATCTCACCAAAGTCAATTCCCTCTACCTGGGAATAACCTTTTGCTACTAACCGAGCTTTGTATTTCTCCACTTTTCCTTCTGCATTAAACTTCTTCTTAAACAACCATTTTCTACCAACAAATTTTCTTCCAGGTGGAAACTCAACTATATCCCATGCATCATTCTTATCCAAGGCATCCATTTATTTAACCATGGCCTTCTTCCATAGTTTACTATCCTCTGAATTCACTGCTTCCCTGGCAGTTCTGGGATCATCATAAATAATAGATAAAGCAAAATTGGAACGAAAATTGGGTGGACTATACCTTTCTAGTTGTCTTCTTTCCCTCACCGATCTCCTCAATATTGGGGTATGAGGTTCTTCTTCTGCTTCATCTTCTTCATATGATCTAGATTTTGCATCATCCAACTCCAACTCTATTTTCTTAGGTTCTTCTGGCCTTGGTAGGAATTCTTGTTTGGAAACATATTTTACCTCTCTGAAAACAACATCTCAACTATAAACAATCTTCTTGGTTTCTAGGTTCCAAAGCTTATAACCTTTCACACCATCTTTATAACCAATAAAGATACACGTTTCAGCGTTTTTATCCAACTTACTCCTATTTTTCTTTGGAACATGTACATAAGCATCACAAACAAACACTCTAATATGTTCAAGAGAGGGTTTATTTCTTGTCCATACCTCATTTGGATTTTTATCATCCAACGTTGATGAGGGTGATCGATTGACCAGGTAACATGTTGTACCCACTACCTCTGCCCATAATTTTTGTCCTAACTCGGCACCGCTGAGCATGCTCCTTGATTTTTCCATTAGTTTCATGTTCATCCTTTCTGCAACTCCATTCTACTGAGGTGTGTATGGAGTAGTCTTATGCCTTGCTATACCACACTTCTTACAAAAATATCTGAATTCATTTCCACATAATTCTCCACCATTATTTGTCCTCAATACCTTTATTTTCTTCTCTGTCTGATTTTATACCAAAGCCTTAAACTCTTTAAATTTATCAAATACCTCGGATTTATTTCTAAGAAAATAAATCCATGTTTTCCTTGAGAAATCATCTATGAATGAAAATAATACATAGATTTACCCAGTGATGGAACATGCACAGGTCCAAACACATCATTGTGTATCAACTCTAAGATCTCATTTTCTCTTGTAGCACCAGATGGGAATCTTACTCGATTTTGTTTACCATATATGGAATGTTCACAGAAATCAAAATCCAGAGTGAAATTAGACATACCTTCAGCCATACCTTTACCGTGTAGTGTTCGAAGGCCCTTTTCTCCAGTATGCCCCAGTCTTTGATGCCATAGCATGGTCTTGTTTCCAGGGACAATATTGGTCTTGTCTTCTTTATTTGTCTTCTCAGGGACAGCAAAACTATTACACCCATTAGTATTAGTTCTTCCCAACAACTTGTACAAAGTTCCACACCAAACTCCCCTCATCAACACCATTTCTCCTCTTACCATCTTTCAAGTTCCCTTTCCCAATACAATATCCACTCTTGGATCATCCAACTTGCTTATAGATATTAGGCTCCTGTCTAGTTTTGTAATGTGCATAACCCTAGGGAGAGTTCTAATCCTTCCATATTTTAGTAACAACGTAACCCTTCCATGTCCCATGATTTTTGTCGTGGATTCATCTCCTATGAATACATCACCACCATCATATTTTCATATTCATAGAACCACTCTCTATGATAAGTCATATGGTATGACGCACTTGATTCGATCAACCATACATCACAGTCTGCATGTGTACCTGTAGATGATAGGTAAACATCACCTCCTTCTTCAATGGAGGTTTTATCCTCTGTGGAAGAGATACTATCATGTCCCTTTGGTTTATCAACCTTCTTAGACTTGCAATATTTCTTATAATGCCCTGTTTTACCACACTTCCAGCATTTCCTCGAAGATTTTCCTGGAGACTTAGATCTACCTGTAGATTTAGATCTCCCCCCGAATACTTACCAGGATTCCTATCTTGGGTACGATCTCTTACAAATAAATCATCTGTTCTATGACCATCCATGCTTTTTCGCCTCATCTCTTCAGATAACAAGGATGCAACTACATCCTCATACTTCAATGTAGATTGAGTGGTACTACCAATTTATACAACCACATTATCGAAAGAGTCTGGAAAAGAACATAACAAAGTAATACACTTATCTTCTTCTGTAATCATAATATTAAGAAAGACAAGTTGAATTACCAGATTATTAAAGGCATTTATATGTTCTGTCACATAATCTCCATCTTCCATCCTAAGATGATACAACTTCTTTATAAGAAACAACTTGTTTACCAGGGACTTTGATTGATACAAATTGCCTAACTTATCCCATAGTTCCTTGGTTGTAGATTCTCCTGAGACATTCAACAACACTGAATCTTCCAGGCAGAGTCGAATAATACTCCTTGCTCTTATGTCCAACTTCTCCCAATCTTCCTTCGACATACCAGTAGGTGTTTTACTAGTACTTTGTGTACTAGTAGGTTGTGTAACACTCGTTTGTGTACCAGTAGGCTGTATACCAAGATCCACAACGATCCATTGTTCTTTGTCTACAAGAAGGTCCTCTATCTTGAGCTTCCATAGCTCAAAATTTTTACCATCAAACTTCTCTATCTCGATTCTAGAAGAGATCTCCATTCCTCTTTCTACACTCGAATAACCATTGCAATAACTCCCACTAAACCCGGGTTTATCACAAACCCAAGATAAATTTGATCTATCAAGACTGAGCCAAACCATCAAAAACAAAGGCATCCCTCTGAAGCCAAAAATGAGCTATGATACCACATGTAAGTTTTAAACCTGTGAAGTAAAGCAATGCATAGAGATTCTTAAGAAAAATAGAAATTAATTAATGGCTCATATACATAGTACACATAGATTTATACCGAAAACTCTTAACTGAGAGAAAAACTTTCAACGCTTCATTGTATTAATTTAACCATTCACCATAAAATATATATATACAATGTTTTTAGGTATTCTGTAGATACCAAAACCCTAATCCATTAATCCAAGATTAATTTAGAAAATTGCTAAAAATAGCAAAATCCGCTAAAATAGCAAAAAAGCCCAAAAAACAATTTTGGGATCGTCAGACGCAATTATAGAATCTGAAACACCCACACACACATGAAAATAATATAATACATACCCAAAAGAAAACATATTCCAAAATAAAGGGCATCCAAGTAGTTTGAAGCAGAAAGAGCACTAAAAATCTTCCAAGGATGGGAAGAAGAAGTGGAAAGGAGGAAAATATAATAAGATAATAGGCACTATCCATCAAAGTAAAGATACCATCAACCATTGCAATCATTGCAACATTCATGGACACACCGAGGAAAAATGTTGGAAACTACATGCAGAGATGAACCCGAAGAATCACAAGAAGGATGGAAAGAAAAATAAACTTCTAGCCACATATTCAAGAAATTAGGTTGAGAGTAGCTCAGATATGGATGAAAATATTGTCTGGACATTTATGTGTAAGGAGGTGAATTTAAGTAACCTTCATCAACAAGAAGAGGAGGAAATGACCAAGATCTTCCACATCAAGATTCAGGTCAAGAAGACCAACATAGATGCTTAGTTCAACTCTGGTTCACAAAATAATAATGTTGGAAGATTGGTTGTTGTCATTGATGTCAACCATAGTCATTGGTTGTAGTCATTGATGTCAACCCTAGCCATTGGATTTTGGACCCCAAAGTTGATCGAAGGAAATAGACATGAAGGAAATTACACATGCATATACAACACCCATGTATGGATAGTATAATTCATGCCATTTCCGGTGGTATGTGGCACATCACGTGGATCCTCACGATTAAGGAGAAACAAATTTTTGAGGATGACAATGTGAATTGAAGTAGAAACTACATGTCGGACCTAATGTTAAAAGGAAGTGACATAAAGGGTATAAATACATCTCATTATACATTCATTTTTTAACACACACAAGTTTATTAATGAACAAGGAGATATAAGTCAAATTTATGAGGAAATCTGAAGTAAAGAAGGCCAAATTTCAAGGGAGGATAAAGTCTTTTGGTGATGTGTTTTAAGGTATGTTATTTACAGGTCATCTTACCATTTTTTCTATAACTTTGTTTCTAGAACGGTTCAGATGGTGAAATTAGGATGATATTGATAAGACATATCTAGGTACTTGTGGTAAACATTTCAGCTCTTTATACACTATAATTTTGGAGATACACTCTGTGGAAGATAGGGTTTTTGACTAGTCATGAAGCTAGTCATAAACATGTGTTCCGGATAAAACAATCATAACGTATTCATAGAGAATCTAAATAAAGTGAGACCAATTGAATTGAAAATAAAATGAGCTTTAGTTTTCGTTGTACGAATTTCAGAATCTAATGTTAAATATTGAGCGCAAGGCATGTTGTACAAGTTTGCTCTCCTGAATAAACCAGAATTGAATAAGGTATACCATTTTCTCTATAACTCCTTTTCTGGGAGGATTAAAGGAGTGAAAATTGGAGGAGATTCAAAGAATACATTGATTAATATTACATACAGGATCAAATTATTCCAAGAAGTGAAGAATTGTAGAAGTTGAAGAGGTCTCAAGAAGCATTATCAGGCTCTATGTAATGGTTGGTTGATGGTGATAATTTAATGTAAAGTTTTATTATATTTCATATATTCTTGGGTGGAAGGAAGGGGCAAGGATGGATATGTCAACCCTCTCTTGATATTGGAGGATTGTATGTTCCTCTTAGATATTTATCCCTCCCTTTGTATTTGTAACTTGTAGCTACCTTTGGAAGTCATTACTTACTTTGGACAAAAATACATGATTACTTCTTCTATACTGTGCATGGTGTATTGGTGTATCTGTTATACTATTCTTCATTGTTCATTGGATAGTCTTCATTGATGATTGGATATAAATTGAATACATGATCTGATTGAAGTACAACTTAAAAAATTCTAATTTCTCTAAATACCGATTCACCCCCCTCTTTGTATTTCCATCAAATATCATAGTAACATATCTGGTCAGCAAGCTTGGATTGGAGGTTCAAAATAATCCTAACCCCTATCCATTGGGTTGGGTAAACAATGATGCAAGGATAAAGGTAACAAAATTGTGTAAGATTAAATTTTCTATAAGTGTCGATTTTATTGATGAGGTGGAATTGGATGTATCACCCCTTGGTGTATATGGAGTGGTGTTTGGAATACCTTACATGTATATTAAGGATGCAATATTCATGAAGAGATCCAAACAATATCAACTGATCAAGTATACGAAGGCCTATATCATCAACACACATAAAAGTAATTCCAAGATCTCACTGGTAAGTGCCAACAAAGCCAAGAAGTTGATTAGTTCTAGTAGGAAATATGTTTTGTTGTTCGTAAGAGAAAATTTGTTTGATGACAAGTCAATGAGAGTGAATACATCCCTGGAAGGGTGTACTAAATGGAAGAAACATTAGTTGGAGGAGTTTCTATAGGAATACAAAGGATTTTTCCAGGAGCCTAAAGGGATGCCACCCAAGAGGGATATGGATCATGAAATACAGTTATTTCTAGACTTTGCTTTGTCGAGTATTGGGTTGTATAGACAGTTTGTTCTAGAAGTGAATTAAATGAAGAAGCAATTACGACAATTGTTGGAGTATGGCGTAATTTTTCCAAGTACCTCACATTGTGGGTAACCCATAATAATTGTTCCCAAGAAGGATGGGACTTGGATACTCTGTATTGATTACATGACATTGAACAAGATTACATTGAATAATTGGTACCCTCTCCCAAGGATAAATGATTTGTTGGAATATTTGCAACATGCCAAGTAATTCACTAAGATGGATTTGAAATTAGGATATCACTAGCTATGAGTCAGAGGAGAATATACCTAGAAGACCATCTTCAAGACAAGGCAAGGCTTGTATGAGTGGTTGGTTATCCCATTCAATTTATGCAATGCACCAAATACATTTATGAGACTAATGAATGATGTTTTATGCACTTATCTGGAATCATTTATTATTGTTTATTTTGATGATATAATGGCTTATAGAGCTACTTGGTTGGAGCACATATCACATCTTATGCAGGTGTTTGAGACTTTGAAAAAGCACCAGCTATAGGCCAATATCAAGAAATGTGATTTTTCTCAACAATGTTTGGTGCATTTGGGGTATGTGATCAGTTGATGGGAGATCAAGATAGATCCTACAAATATGGAGGCCATCATTAAATGGATAGTTCCTACAAATGTCACTAAAGTTAAGATTTTTTGGGGGGAAGAAAAAATCTTGTGAAAGTTCATAGCTCCATTTTCTGTGGTAGTTTCACCACTCCGCGCCATAACAACTAATGGTACGAATTTCCAATGGGGGAAGAATCAAATAAAAGGCTTTTGATGAGATAAAAATAAAGATCAGTGAAGCACCAATGCTCGCACTACCAAACTTTCATAATCCATTCAAATTGGAGACAAATGCATGTGGGTTTGATATGGAAACAATATTGATGCAGGGAGGAAGGATCATCTACTATCATTCTGAAGTATTTCACGGGGTGGTTCTCAACTAACCTACCTAAGAAAAAGAGCTTTAGGCCTTGGTACAAGATGCCAGCAAGTGGAAGCATTATTTGATGATAAAGGAGACCATCATCCACACAAATCACCAAAAACTACAGTATTTTCAGGCCCAAAGTAAGCTACAACAAACTAGACGTTACAAGTGGATGGGTTTTTTTATAGCAATTTCATCCAATCATCAAGTGTAAGAAGGAAAACACAAATAATTTTGCATACATGAATTCATGGCCACCCACATCTAAGATTATAACTTTAGTAACTTTGATGCACATGGACCATTTTACCCATGATGCATACAAAGAGGCACACATATAAGATGAGGACTTCAAGAAGGTGTTTTAATAGATACATGGAAAGATTCAAATAGAATAAGGTGAAAACAAGGATCACTATGATTTCTAGAATCATTTAATCTACAATCTTGACAAGATATGTACCCCTAAAGGTGAATGACTAGAGCTTATCAAAGAGGCTCATACCTCCAAGGTTGTAAGACATTTTTGTGTTTGGAAGACAGTTTCCAATTTACAAAGGTATGTGTACTGGCCCAAAATGCAATAAGATGTAGAGCACAATATTAGAGGGTGTATAGTTTGTTGTACCAACAAGACTAGTAACATGAAGCAAGGTCTATGCCATCCTTCACGTATACCTACTCGAACTTGGGAAAGCATTTCCATGGACTTTGTGGGAGTTTTACCAACTGCATAGAAAAGATGTGACTATTTATTTGTGGTAGTTGATAGGTTCAACAAAATGTGCATTCTCATGCCTTTTAAAAATACCATCAAGGTAGAGGAAGAAACAAAATTTTTCTTTGAATAGGTCTGGGTGTACTTTGGGATACCAAGGAACATCATCTTAGATAACAATACTTGATTTCTTAGTGCATTTTGGACTACATCGTGAGAGAAGATGGACACTAATATGAAGAGGTATACAACATTCCATCCACATACATATGGGAAGATGGAAGTAGTCAATAGGACTTTGGTGCAACTTTTGAGGGGTTACAATCAAAAGCATCCAAATACTTGGGATGAAAATATGATCTTTATACAACACTCTTATAATAGAGCAATCGACACTACTATAGGTAATTCACCTTTTGAAACTTACTTTGGGTATTTTCCACCTTCACCATTGGATTTTATATATGGAAGACAAGGAGGAGTGAGGGAGGAACTCACAAGGGATGCAATAAAATAAAATAAAAATTGAGAAGATCAAACAAATCCATTTCCAAGTACAAGAGACATTAAACAAGTCACATGAAAAGTACAAGGCTAGACATGACTAGGAAAGAATAGGAATAACATTTAGAGTGGGAGAGAGAGTATGGTTACAATTGAATAAGGAAAGGCTATAGGGTCTTGGTAAATATATTAAGGCTTTGTGGTATGGTCCTTTTAAGGTATTGGAAAAGGTGGGAGTTAATCAATATAGGCTCAATTTATCTTCATACATGCATATTTTCTTAGTAGTGAATGTGGAGAATCTCAAACTCTAGGAGCCTTCCATGTTGGTTTAGGAGGAGGATCAATTCCTACCTTCCATAGAAGACTTAGCACCATATGCTCAATCAAAGATAGTAGAGGACATAGTTTTATAGACTCGGTCTAGAACTAAAAGATAGGGGCAACATGACATTTTCCATATTGGGTTTAAACAACAACTTCCAGGTAAAGAAAAGTGGTACTCCAGGGAGAAGGTAGAGGAAACATTTCCTCACGTCATTCAGTAAATATTTTGGGCACCAAAATCCTCCCTAAATGTGGAGTTATGATCTGGATTGGATCACTATATTATTTTTCATCTATATTTATGTTTTCATAGTGGAAATAATGGAGGAATCAAGTTGCAGGGTGATTTTAGTGGAATGTCGTAGTTTGGAAAATTTGGGTCTGAAACCTTCCAGAGTCATTTTGAGGCCTTAAACAACATTTTTTGGGGTTTTGGTGTCTAAAACTTTGGCACACCCCCTTGATAGTTTTATACACTATGATACATCTCCAATGGTTCAAAATTTTCATCAATCAAAGTTGGTATGGAAAATATATGCCTCCCGCAAGTTGACCTATTGTGTTGAACACCATGGTATAAGAGAATGCGACCTCAACCCACATTACTCATGCATATGTGACTAACTACATACGTAATTTCAAGAACATTATAGAAGGTATAAAACCCTATCAAAATTAAGGGTCGAGGAAGTAAAATACCTACCTCGATATGGCTATCAAGCTATGCTAAAAACTAAGCTAGTAGGAGGAGAAGGGGTTTTATTCTTTTGCATGGTATCTTTTTCCATGGATGAGAAAAACCTATCAGAGTGGTGTTCTATGAGAATAAAAGAGGAGGAAAGATTCCATAGTAGACATATAGGCCACATGTCAAAGGAAACTCCACAAAGAGTGTTTCTTTCTTTGTACTTGCATCATTTCTAAACCAGAGAAAAGAGAGGAGAGCAGCCTCACCTTCTAGCTGGGTTTTCTCTCGTATTGAGTTTCATGGGTCATATCTTGTGTTTATTTATGGGTGGTGTGTGATGTAAGAGAATATTGCCTCCAAAATATAGTTCATTTGACAATACCTAGGGGGTCTCATTTTTACTAAGGAACTTGGTTCCCTAAAGTGTGTATTGTTGTATTTTCCTATGTTTTATTGGTTTCTAGAAGAAAGACATAGGATAGGATTTATTAATGAGAGTGAGGATTGAATTTATAAATTTTCTCAATTGTGTGAAGAATATGAGAGAGAGATCTCGAGAGTTGAGTGAATTAGAGAGATCTTAGGAACATAACAAATCTCATGAGGATTTTAAAGATCCTAGAGATAGGGATTGAGTGAGTAGATTATGGATATGAAACACAATTGGTTTCAATATCCTTTTGTATATACATTTTAAGCCTAAGGGTATTAGGTGGTGGCCATGTAGTGAGAAAAAAGGCCAATTGAATGTGAAATTAGGCCATAAAGATATTTGGCCATTCAATGAGGATATTAGGCCAGATAATGAGAGAAAGTTTATTGCATGTAAATTAGATCAAGAAGGCCTATAAAAGCTTTATGTAAATCTTATGTACAGTATGGACATTTGAGTAATATGAAATCATTTTATTATAGTTTTAAAGGGAATGAATATATCAATTCTCAGTTCTGCTGGCATCGAAAGTCACTCCTGGATTGCTAGCAGGAGCAGAGCCCGACGCCCATCAGTTTTATGTCACAGTGGTTTTTTATGGGTGATCAAATGGACAGAGATTCGGGGAAATGTCACTTTAACTCAGATACTGGGCCTGACATGTATGAAACAAACGAGGTCTTGATCTAACTTCAATCAGTGGGTTGATTAAAAGGTGAATAGGTGGAAGATTTGATAATAAGAGTGAACAAACTACTTCGGGCGATAGGATTTTGGTAATTTGTAGAAGAAAAAATCTGAAAGCGAGATCCTCAGGTTCAGGGTTTCGAAATACTGAAGAAGGGACTTGACTGGATTCTCCAATTCCAAGTCGTCCAGCGTTAGGAAAGTCACAAGGACTGATTAGAGGCAATGCGACTGTTACAGTGATCAAATTCTACATCATCCTATAACAGTTGCAACTCGACTGGATTCTCCAATTCCGAGCAGCTCTAACACAGTTTGAACAAAGACATGAAAGAAACTGACATTCATAAGGAAAGAAGTCTCAAGAGTTCATACATAACCAGAGATAACAGTGCTTCATTAAATCTTTACAACCGGGAGCTCTTCTCTACCATCGATAGATACAAAAATGGTGAAAATGCATTCATATACTCAAAAACCACACAGCAACAAAATCAAGACACTACATTAAAATCTTTGTGTCTGCATGGCCTCTGACAATCTGCACCTGCAGTCTATGAATGATCGTGCACCTGCGACGGACGCAATCGAACCTCTGACAGCTCCGTAGGTGAATCGACATGCTCTTAACTCGTCGCTGGACTTTCCCATTATGGCGGAGGTGATGTCTAACCACCACCAACTGCCTCAATAACTGCTTCGTGGGGATTGAGAATGGCCCGGCCAACTTGGTACTTTAGTGACATGGAAGGCCCCTTGCGCTGACACCTAGGTTGGCTGATTGGCCTGATGAATATGCGTGGAGGCAGGTGCAAAGGATCAATTCATAATGAGGGGTGGTGGCACCAAAGCCGTGAGGGTGGAATAAGGAGTGATGAGGTGTGAGGGAGGTGACAGGGGAAGCTACATGGCGGAAGACGATAAGTGGAGGAGGTAGGTGATGATATATAAGGGGCACTCTTTGGTGGAGGCTATCGTGGAAAGGAGAGGGACACATGGCAGGTGGTAAATGAATGATGAGATGGAGAAGGGACCACCTGGACTAAAGCGGAGATAGACAGATGACACATGGCAACGGGGGAGAGGCGGCTTAGGAAGATGACATAATGGGGGAAGGGCCCACTTTAGTTAAACATAGAGCAACTGAGAAGGATGGGATCGCGCGAGCGCCATTGATCCAAGCACTTAGATCTTCGTCGTTGGGAAGTTGTGCGCCCGATTCCGGACCCCCCCCCTCGGCTTAAAGGTAGAAAGGCAGGGGGGGTTTGGAAATGCCTTGAGCGTCGTTGATCCGGGCGCTCTGATCACGACCGTTGAAGAGATGCGCCCTCGATTCCAGAGCCCCCCCCTCGGCTTAAAGGTAGAAAGGCAGGGGGGGTCTGGAATCCTATATGCATCGTTGATCCAGGTGCGCGAATCATAGAACTGGACCAGTGGCTCAGACCTGAAGGAGGCAGCATTGTCAGTGACAATCCTTCTAGGGAAACCAAACCGGGCAAAAATGTCCTCCATGAAGCTGATAATTACTTTATGAGAAGTGCTCTTAGTGGGGATAGCTTCTATCCACTTGGTGAAATAGTCTGTTGTAGTCAGGATCCATCTATGCTGGCCACTTGAGGGAGGATGAATTTCTTCGATGAAGTCCAATCCCCATTGCCGAAAAGGTGCTGAGACTACTATAGGTTTTAATGGCAGAGACTTGAGATGCTGCTTCCCTGAGAACTTTTGGCATTTGATGCAAGCTCTGATTTCTCTGCAAACATTAGGGAATAAAGTGGGCCAATAGTACCCAGCTCAGAGGATCTTATGGGCTGTGGTCCTCCAGAAATAATGACCTCCGCAAAGGCCACTGTGGAAATCGAACATAACCTATTGGGCCTCTTGTGGGTCCAGACATCTTAATAATACCCCTAGGGGGTCTTTCCAATACAGGCCTTGATCAATGAGGCAATACCTGACCGCCTTGAGCTTTAAATCTCTCGCCTGGCTTTTTTTTATTCCATCAGGAGGCCTTAATTCTTGCAGAAAGTACAATATATCCTTGTACCAGGGGCATGCTGTTAGTGATAAGGCACCCCGAGAATTCTTATTGGATGACTCATTTTGCTGTATCTTTGAGCAGGTGTTGATGTGGCTGATCCCCAGGGATTTGCAGTTGGACTCAGCCAGTAACTTGGCTAAACCCTATCCCTTTATCAACTTGGTGGGCTTAATCTCCAGATCAAATTCTAGGATCTTGGCAATCCACTTCCCTCTTTTCCCATCCATGTCAGGCTGTACAAGGATGTCCTTCACAGAAGTTGAAGGAACATACGCTATCACCTTTGAGTGCAGGACATAGATCCTGAAGGCTTTGAGGGCCTTTACTAAGGCATAAGCCTGTTTTTCCATGATTTCATACCTGGATTCTGCATCTCTCAATGCCTCGCTGAAGAAGGCAATGGGTTGTTCTCGTCCTCCCTCATTTCTCTGTAATAAAACTGTCGCTACTATATCAAAAGAGGCAAAAGAGAAAATCAAGAACTCCTGGGAATAGTCAGGACTGATCAGAACAGGTGCCTCAGTCAATGCTCTTTTTATTTGGATGAAAGATTCCCTAGGTTCATCAGTCCATTTTACTTCATTTCCCTTTCTGAGCATGGCTGTGATATTTTTTACCAACTCAGCAAAATTTGAGACAAATCTCCTCAAGAAATTAATCTTCCCTAAGAAGGCATGAACTTCCTTGTTGGATCTAGGAAGCGACAGGGCTTGAATTGCCTCAACCCTGGTAGGATCGATCCTTACTCCTCCTTCCAATACTATGTGGCCTAATAGCTTCCCTTCTTTCATAGAAAACAAAGATTTTATGGGATTTAAGGATAGGCCAAACCTCCGACATTTCAAAAAAACTTTCCTTAGATGGCTATAGTGTTCTCTGTTGAACCTGGAGAAGACTGTTATATCATCCAGGTAGATCACCACAAACTTATCTTTCTCCCCGATAAAGGCTATGTCCATGGCTCGCTGAAATGTTGCCCCTGCGTTCATCAACACGAAAGGCATTTTGGCATACATGAATGTGCCCCAAAGAGTGGTGAAGGCCATTTTTTCTCTGTCCTCAGGAATGACTGATACTTGATTATAACCAGAAAACCCGTCAATCATGGATATCCTAGATGCACCAATTACCTTCTGCAATATGTGTTCCATGTTGGGCAAGGTATAATTGTCTTTCCTTGAGCTTTTGTTCAGGTTCCTGAAATCAACACAGAGTCTGATTTCTCCACTTTTCTTCCTTACTGGAACCAAATTAGCTATACACTCGGAATACCTCAAGGGGACAATGATTTGGGCATCTAACAATTTCTTGACTTCTTTCTCCATGACAGGTAATAACATGGGATTTATCTGTCTCAGCTTCTGCCTGAATGGCTTAGTCTCTTCTTTCAGTGGAATCTTGTGTTCAATGACAGATGTGTCATAAGTTTTGAGGTCTTTGTAGGTCCATGCAAACACATCAACGAATTCTTTTAATAACCCAGCATATTCCGCCCTCTGTTCATTGGTCAAGTTTCTTGATAATTTGACAAACTTAGGCTCGTCCTGCGTGCCGATGTTGCATTCGGCTATGTCAGCATCTTTACTTGAAACACTACCCTTTACTGCCACATCATTCTTGTCAAATAGCCTTTCTAAAGGGACTAGTCCCCTTGGAATGTGATTTCTAGGCAGCTGAATAATCTGGTGATTGGCAATTTTATTTGCAAACACTTCAGGGTGAAGTTCACCCTCCGGGTCGGGATCTTGATCAATGTGCAGTGCCGAAAACTCATCGATGGTCTCAAGAAAATTTCTGATTTCAATGTCGTCCTCAAATACCTCCCAGTGCTTTACATTGTCTGGGATGGATGGTTTGTATCTTATTTTGACCTCACCATGGATCTTCGGTGGCAGAGAGGCCTTGAACAGACTAGCCAAAATGGCTAAGGAATCAGCTGAGGTATTTTCTTCCCTTGGGACAAAAGTAATGTTGAAAGATGAGAAAAAATTATCAATCAGGTCCCATACCTCATTCCTGTAACTCTTGAGCCGAGGATTCTTAGCCTGATAAACATTCCTAACCTGTTGGATTATCAATTCTGCATCTCCGAACACGGACACCTCTTCAATTCCTAATTCCTTTGCATCCCTCATACCCAGAACAAGAGCTTCGTATTCCACCACATTGTTGGTAGTTTCAAATTCTAGCTTGTATGATAGGGATATAGTCTCTTGATAGGGCGATATGAAAATTACTCCAGCGCCAGCACCCATACGGGAGGAAGCCCCGTCGAAGAACATCTTCCAGACAGAGGTGATTGGAGGAGGTATCTGCTAATCAATAATAGGCTGCTTTCTTATCTGTAAAGGGACCTCAGGTGTTCTAGTGATCTGTAACAAACTAGTCCCTAAGTCAGTATCAAGTGCAAAGATGGGGTGGTTAGTGGGGTTTGCTTCATCACTGACAATATAGGCTAGCTGGGCCTCTCTGTACAACCTCCTGTGCTCTCCTCCAAAGATCGGAATAGTGGCATATGTGAGGTCCATCTATAACGTTCCTCCAAGTCTTTTAATCCAAGACCTTGACAACAACATGCTGAACTTGGGAGGAACATCAGCTACCACAATGTCCATGACCACACTCTTCATGGGTAGTTGAAACAGAGAAACCACGAGGTCCTTGATGACTCCCAGACATTGCACCCTCCTTGAATCAAAAGAGTATAAATCATGGTAGGCCCGGGTCACTTCTAATCCCAGTTCTTCCATTACTATTTTGGGCATAAGGTTATGGGAAGCCCCTGAGTCCATGAGGCAGTTATGCAACACTTTATCATGTATATTCAGGGATGTGTAGAAGGGAGGGAATGAATCATCTCTATCTTCCACCATAGGCCCCAAGACGACTGCAGGTTTTTCATATTGAAGGTTTACTGAGTCAGAGGGAGGCTGGGGGGACTCAGATTGTAGCAACTTGGAAAGGGACCTTTTGAAGTCTTCATTTTTAACTAGCTCAGAGAGAGGTACAGGAATCCTAATCTTCTGAATCTCATGCTCAAAATTGAAAGAGGGGGTAGGTTTAGGAGCTTCTCTTACCTCAGTGATAGGCTCTTTGGCTGTTGGCGAAGCGCTCTGAGTCTTATTTTCTTTAGCTGTGGTTGTTGCAGTTTTAGTAGGCCTATCTGCTATGAGGGGTTGGTATGAGCTGTCGAAGTCTCCTTCTTTCCTTCTCAACCTGAGATTATATCTGTTAGAAGTGTGACTAGCCCTTTCTCCCTTCCCTAACTCGTGGATATGAATTTTCATCAAAGATCTTTCATATGCATAGTGAGTCAAGTGGGGAAAAGGGGGAGTCTCTTCAATACAGTGAATTTTCGGGCCAAACTCATCTATCTCCTCTCTTTCCTCATGATCAACTAGGTTGTTTTGGAGGGGGGTCTGAACCCTTTGATCATATCTATCTTTTCCCCTTTGTTCCCTCGGGAAAACCTGAGGCATATTGTTAGCAGGTCGTCTGAAACCTCTGTTATCAGTGTTCTGGGGATTTCTGTACATGGGCTTCCCCTCTAATTCCCACCTTTCTATCTTGGCAGCAAGCGATTTTATTGCTCTAGCAATCTCATCTGTCTGATGGGGCAGGGAAGAGGAACTGGACGAGGGAGCTTCAGGCCTTCTCTTTGATGTATTTCTATCACCGACGTTCCTGATTCGATTGACGGCCAATATGTTGGATTCTACCTCCACGGCTGTGTCTTGCATGTGTGCTAGTGTAGAAACTCTCCTCTCCCTTAGTAGTAGGCAGAAATCAGGATCGAAGGCGCTGGAGTAAGTGATCTTTGCAGAGGCTTCGGAGGGTTTTATCTCAGCAGGAATTTTGTTGTACATTTTATTAAATCTCTTGGAGAAGTCAGAAACATACTCTCCTTCCTTTCTTTTCAACGACCCAAACTCTGTCATGTAATACATGAAGTCTTTTTTACCTCCCCACTGTCTCAAAAAGGCATTATCTAAAGCTCTGATCCCATCAATAGATCCAGGAGGCAGGGCCCTGAACCAGCTTCTAACATCTCCTTGGAGACTATGGACAAAAATTCTCATCCATACGTCTGTGTGAATGATAACATTATCATCCGTGAAAGTGTAAAAGGCTGCTAGTTTCTCTTCAGCAGTTATATCCCCCTCGCCTGTAAACTTGGGCAGCTGCTTTAGGTATCCTTCTGGTGGGAGGTTATTGAGAGGTTGTGGTAGCACGAGGGGAGCGTATCTAGCGGCTATGATGACCTCTATTTCGGTCATCGGGGGATTTTCTCCGGCCATAGGAATATTAGGTGGAGGAGACCTCAGAGGAGAAGGAGTTCACGCAGGGGCTGTGGGAAATGAGTCTCGAAGTGAAGTGGGAAACAAGAGAGGATTTAAGGAGAAATCTAACGAGATCAAGTTAGCAGGTACTCCTCCTTGTGCAGGAGTGGGGAAATCTTTTGTGGTCGTGGGTCTATGCCAAGGTACAGCTTCAGAGGAGAGGGGAGTGACAAGGATTTCTCCCTCCAATCCCAGACCAGGAGGGGAAAACTCAACAGGAACACTCCCAAAATTCAGGAAACGGGAAACTTGTGAAGTAGGTCTATCAAGAAACTGAGGGGGAGAAAATGGAGTTTTTACAGAGGGAGATGGCAGATTACCTATTTCGATGGTGGAAGCTTCTTCTTCAGGGGCCTTTCCTTTTCTGAGAACCACCTCTGGATCAGTTTCAGGTGTAGCTAGGGGCAGTTGTGGATGAGACCATGGGTTTCTGCATCTGAAATCCACAATTGATATAGTAGGTTCTCCCTAGCCGAGTCGTCACAATGGAGTCGCCAGGCGCACAACAACAATCTTGATAATTCTGATATCTGATGCACCTTCAGAATCAGTTAATCATTGTCGTTCAATCCCAGGGAAAATATTCAACTTCGTCCCTGGGAACGGTGCCATAAATGTTGGCGTCGGAAGTCACTCCTAGATTGCTAGCAGGAGCAAAGCCCGACGCCCATCAGTTTTATGTCACAGTGGTTTTTTATGGGTGATCAAATGGACAGAGATTCAGGGAAATATCACTCTAACTCAGAGACTGGGCTCGGCATGTATGAAACAAACGAGGTCTTGATCTAACTTCAATCAGTGGGTTGATTAAAAGGTGAATAGGTGGAAGATTTGATAAGAAGAGTGAACAAACTACTTCGGGCGACAGGATTTCGGTAATTTGTAGAAGAAAAACTCTGAAAGAGAGATCCTCAGGTTCAGGGTTTCGAAATACTGAACAAGGGACTTGACTGGATTTTCCAATTCCAATTTTTTCAGCGTTTGGAAAGTCACAAGGATTGATTAAAGGCAATGCGACTGTCACAGTGATCAAATTCTACATCATCCTATAACAGTTGCAACTCGACTGGATTCTCCAATTCCGAGCAGCTCTAACACAGTTTGAACAAAGACATGAAAGAAACTGACATTCATAAGCCAAGAAGTCTCAAGATTTCATACATAACCATAGATAACAATGCTTCATTAAAGATTTACAACCGGGAGCTCTGCTCTACCATCGATAGATACAAAAATGGTGAAAATGCATTCATATACTCAAAAACCACACAACAACAAAATCAAGACACTACATTAAAATCTTTGTGTTTGCATGGCCTCTGAAAATCTGCACCTGCAGTCTATGAATGACCGTGCACCTACGGCGGACACAATCGAACCTCTGATAGCTCCGTAGGTGAATCGATGTGCTCTTAACTCGTCACCAGACTTTCCCATTATGGCGGAGGCGATGTCTAACCACCACCAACTGGCTCAATAACTGCTTCGTGGGGATTGAGAACGACCCAGCCAACTTGGTACTTTAGTGATGTGGAAGGCCCCTTGCGTTGACACCTAGGTTGGCTGATTGGCTTGATGAATATGCGTGGAGGCAGGTGTGAAGGATTAGCGCATAATGAGGGGTGGTGACACCAAAGCTGTGAGGGTGGAATAAGGAGTGATGAGGTGTGAGGGAGGTGACAGGGGAAGCTACATGGCGGAAGATGATAAGAGGAGGAGGTAGGTGATGGGATATAAGGGGCACTCTTTGGTGGAGGCTATCGTGGAAAGGAGAGGGACACATGGCAGGTGGTAAATGAATGATGAGATGGAGAAGGGACCACCTAGAATAAAGCGGAGATAGACAGATGACACATGGCAACGGGGGAAAGGCGGCTCAGGAAGATGACATAACGGGGGAAGGACTCACATTAGTTAAACATAGAGCAGCTAAGAAGGATGGGATCGCGCGAGCGCCGTTGATCCGAGTGCTTAGATCTCGGACGTTGGGAAGTTGTGCGCCCGATTTCGGACCCCCCCCTCGACTTAAAGGTAGAAAGGAAGGGGGGGTCCAGAAATGCCTTGAGCGTCGTTGATCTAGGCGCTCCGATCAGGACCGTTGAAGAGATGCACCCTCGATTCTGGACCCCTCCCCTTGGCTTAAAGGTAGAAAGGCAGGGGGGTCCGGAATCCTATATGCACCGTTGATCCGAGCGCGCGAATCTCTGCCACCCAGCCCTGCTTGTCACTTACCACAGGCGCATTAGCATTCCAAACTTAGGACAAGTTGGTTTTTAACCCATTCCTTTGCATTCTATCCCCCTTACAGGAAATATCGCTAAGAAGTTCATATTTGGAAATGAGATAATCTTTGTAATTTATGCTAAGACCCATGTGATTCATGTTTCTCCGTATCCTTATGAGGTGTTGGAATTTAATTTTGTATTCCAGGTTTATGATCAATACTGCAGGTTAAAAGAACGAAGGGGAAGAGTCCATTCAAAAGAACTCTGATTTAGGAAGTTGATTTCATCATAACTAGATTATAAACCCTATTGAATGATCATCGATCACTGTTAGGATCGATGATCCTCACATACATAATTGCAGGTGTGAAAAAGTAGTGATCCATCGTAGAATTGAAGTATAGTTGCATTAGATCCTTATCTTGAGAAACAAGAACTGTTAAAACGATAGGTAAGGAACAAGGATCAATGATGAAACTGCCAGCTAAAGAAATCATGGTCGTTTGATGTTTATAAATGCTACAGTAGTCATTGACCTATGGAAGAACAAGTTTATACCATTGGATAAAAAGTTGAAAGCGTGAGGATCTTCAGATCATGTTATTAATGAAGTGAACGATGGATATAAAATTCACATAAGGGAAGTGCATGAAGGTTAAATCCCAAGTGACTTTGTGAAAAGGTGAAAACTGGTGTTTTCAAAAATCCCCACGTTGAAGTAGTGTAAATTCATGTTTTCAATAGCAGGTTTGAAAACCACCTTTAGAGATTTTTGAAAGGATAAGAGGAAGGTCATATCCTTAAGTCATATGGTGCAAAAGCGCTCATAGTTGGAGGATTAGCGCCAAAGGCTAACTAAGCACCTTTTTTATTGTTTCCAAGTTGTGGGATTTGGTCGTATGAATAAATTGGCTACGAAATTAAGCATCTACTTGACAATGTGGATACAATACTGCACCAAAGAGCTGTTGAGAAATGGATTCAATCTATTGGAGATTAGAGGGAATAATGAACCCAAGATATAGGAAAATGAATCGATCCTTGACAGTGATCAATTAAATGTATCCTTTTTGGATAGAAATGATTAAGAGAAGAGAAATGATCCTTGGCCAATCCCCTTGAGGACTTATAGAGTATCCCCGTGTTCACAGAATTTTCCTAACTATGAGTGAATGAGGGGATATGAAAGGTAGAGTCTATCTCTTTTCATCAAGTGGTATAATATCATGCAATGGTCTTGAAATTGGAAAAGTTTTTGGTGCAGAATCGAAGATGAAGTTGCAATAGGATATTAGAAGTAGAGGATTGAAGACCATGTACAAAGGGGTGCATGAAAATGGAAAATATATTATACAGAGGAGTTCAAATTTGGTTAAATATGAAAGAACATGAAATATGAAATTATTCAGGTGAATGAATAAAAAGGAGACAAGATCCTGAAGATATTGTTTGATCTTTTTATGTTAACTCTGGTTTTGATAATTTGTGTTCGTAGGTTGAAACAAAAAATAAATATTGGATAGCATTTATGGAAGTTAAGAGAAGTTGTATCAGAGAAATTGTTGTGTTCTTATTGAGGAAGACAATTTTAGATATTGGAGGAGAATTGTGGAAAAGAACCTTGAACAATTCCAACTGAAGGTTGGAACAACAGAGGAAAAGAGGGATGTTCTCCGAGAAAGAGAAGTGGAAATTGTAGAATCCAAGTGGAGCAGAGGTTTCTCAAGAGGTTCTGGGAGAAAGAATCAAGTATATCAAAAGGTCAATCTCAAGGATACTATCTTGATGAGGTATGGAAATGAATGTATAGATACTTGCTAAGAGGGTCTTTATTCAATTCCACAAGTGGACAAAGTAAATTTCTTAGGGAGATGAAGATAATTACTTCTGATGGTCATTGCAAAGGTTCAGAAAGAAGACAAAAAAAAGGGAAGAAATATGCCAAAGAATATGACATGAGAAGGAGGATGATTCAAGAAGATCATAACAAAGAAATGAATAAGCTAAAAGAGAGGTTCAAAGTCATACATATAATGCTATAGAGGAAGATTGTATAGAACCAAAGATGAAGATGGAGAGTGAAGAAGGCCAAGTGGCCAGTAATGCAATTATTTGAAGAGAATCTTAGGGAACACTTTAGATACCCAAAGCATAGGATGAATGCTTGGGTAGAGAAGGAAAAACTTAAAGAAGATGAATTCATATTGAGGCCATTGACT
Source organism: Picea engelmannii (assembly GCA_009831015.1). Taxonomy (NCBI): domain Eukaryota; kingdom Viridiplantae; phylum Streptophyta; class Pinopsida; order Pinales; family Pinaceae; genus Picea; species Picea engelmannii. The sequence goes on along the minus strand of ML779203.1, from coordinate 65,415 downwards.
GAAGGAAAAGTTCACCATTGTGAATGAGAGCAGGGAGATATCCTTGGAGAGGATGATGTTGATAGGAGACTTGTTGAGAGTCTCACATACTGCTTGAAGAGTGAAGATGAGAGACATTCATGAAGTATCATGAACTCTTTGGAGAGTTCAGGTTAGCAAGTGGATATGTTGACAAGGAAATCAAAGGAGGATAGAGAGCCTAATATTGACAATTTTTGTATGATTGTAGGTTTTGAAGGTGATGGAAAGATATTATAATTTTTCATGAATAATAAGGAAGAAAAATAAATGTATCAAAACATTGAAAGAGGACAGGTTCAAAACTCCATTGTAATGGAGGATGAGGTCACGGTGTCTCATGAAGACAACCAAGGGGGATTCCATACAAATTTTCTCAAAGAAATTATTTGAATATAGTGGAAAGAAACTCTTATCACATAAACCAAGGAAGAGATGACTCGGGAAGATAGACCCGGAAGGATACATACACTTTTTTCCAATGGAATTGTTGACCTACAATTAGAAGGACTTGTTTTTGCAGAGAGAAAGGAAGAATTGGCTCATGGAGATAGCCAAAAGAAATTTGAAGAGAATCATTAAGATGCAATTATCACCACATAGGATGAAGGAATTCAGTCGCTGGAAAGATTGTTGAGTAAACCTTAGTCATAAGGAGAAGAAATTACATCCAAAAATCAGACATATTCACAAGTATCTAATGAGGGAGAAGTGAATTTTAATTTTCAAATTAAAATGGAAGATGCAGGAGTAGAATAAAGTGATGAAAAATAAATAATGATCAAAGAAATAGAATATGAACTATTTCTTGAAAATAAGCCTCCCAATCAATATTCAAAGTTGATGAATTTTGTAGAAGAGATGGATTTTTTAGAGGAATGGATGACTAAAGAAGTAAGTGATGAAGACTACAAAGAAATTACAGACCTGAATCAAAATGGTTTTGAGGATCATATTAAAGTTTCAATGAGGAAGGACATCATTGAAGAGGGAAGTAAGAATCCTGAAGATATAATTGAAGGCAAAATGTAGCAACCAATGGACAACAATAGTAAAGTTCAGTAGAGTGAACAAAAACAAGTTTTGAACAAGTATATGTACGAGCTAGAGGATAGAATAGACATAGATATAGAAGAAATGATGATATTTATGGTGAATATGTCTTAGAGAAGACATGCATAAGAAACATAGATTTACATTAGCAAAGTAAGTGGGAAATTGCATACAACAACAATGTAGCAAGACAACAAGGCGAGCAAGTTGCAGGATCAAGTTTTGGATCCAGGAGGACTTCAATAGTGGGAACACATGATTAGGAGCATGAACATTTTTTTCCTGGGGATTCTCTGATGCAGGAGGATCCTACCTCCAAAATCTAATTCATTTGAAAAGACCTAGGGGGTCCTTTTTTTACTAAGGGAGTTGGTTCCCTAAAGTGTGCATTTTTTTTTATTTTCCTTTGTTTTACTAGTTTCTAGAAGAAATACATAGGATAGGATTTATTAATGAGAGTGAAGATTGAATTTGTAAATGTTCTTGAATGTGTGAAGAATATGAGAGAGAGATCTAAAGAGTTGACTGAATTAGAGAGATCTTAGGAATAAAACAAATCTCATGAGGATTATATGGATCCTAGAGATATGTATTGAGTGAGTGGATTGTGGATCTAAAACATAACTGGTTTTAGTTTCCTTTTGTATATACATTATAAGACTAAGGATATTAGGTAGTGTCCATGTAGTGAGAAAAGAGGCCAATTGAATGGGAAATTAGGCCAGCAAGAAATTTGGCCATTCAACGAGGAGATCAAGTTATATAATGAGAGGAAGGTTACTTCATGTAACTTAGCCTAATAAGACATAGAAAATCCTTATGTAAATCTTATGTACCGTATGAACATTTGAGTAATAGAAAATCATTCAATTCGAGTGTTAAAGGGAATGAATATATCAATTCTTTTTTCATAATTGGAAATGAAATAATCTCTGTAATTTATGCTAAGACCCGGGAGATTCATGTCGCTCCATAGGGGATTCATGTTGCTCCATTTCCTTGTGACGAGGTGTTGGAATTTAATTGTGTATTGCAGGTTTATGATCAATACTGCATGTTAAAAGATAGAAGGGGAATATTCCATTTGAAAGAACTCTGATTCAGGAGGAAGTTGATTTCATTGTGACTAGAGTAGAAACCTTATTGAGTGATCATCGATCACTATAAGGATCGATGATCCTCACATACGTAATTGCAAGTGTGAGAAAGTAGTGATGCATCGTGAAATTGAAGTATAGGTGCATCGGATCCTTATCTCGAGCAACAAGAACTGTTAAAATGAGAGGTAAGGAACGTGGAGAAATAATGTAACTACCAACTAAAGAAATCATGGTCGTTTGATGTTTAGAATTTCTACAGTAGCCATTGATCTATGGGAGAACAAGTTTATACCATTGGATCAAAATTTGAAAGCGTGAGGATCATCAGATTGTGTTCTAAATGAAGCGAATGACGAAGATCAAATTCACATAAGGGAATTCCATGAAGGTTAACTCCTAAGTGACTTTGCGAAAAGGTAAAAACTGGTGATTTCAAAAAGCCACGCATTGAAGCAGTGTAAATTAATGTTTTCAATAAACCCCACCTTTAGAGATTTGCAAAATCATAAGCTGGAGCTCATAACCTTAAGTCATATCGTGGAAAAGCGCTCGCAGTTGGAGGATTAGTCCAAAGGATAAGTAAGAGCCCTTGTGATTGTTTGTAGGTTATGGGATTTGGTCGTATGAAGAAATAAGCCAAAAAATTAAGTGTCTACTTGATAATGTGGATAAAATAGTGCACCAGAGAGCTGTTGAGAGTTGGATTCAATGTATTAGAGGTCATAGGGAATAATGAACCTGAGAGATCGAAAAATGAATCGATCCTTGACAATGATCAATTAAGTGTATCCATTTTGGATATAAATGATTAAGATAAGAGACTTGATCATTGGATAGTCCCCTTCGGGACTTATATAGTAACCCTATGTTCACAGAATTTTCATAACTCTGGGTGAATGAGGGGAGATGTCAGGTAGAGGCTGTCTCTTTTTATAAGTGTGTATTTAATTATGTTTTCTATTTTTCGCATTAGAATTATTTCATATTTTTTTTTAAAGAAGAAAACCAGTAATAAAGAGTTTGATATCTAAAGCAAAAATAACTTTAATAGTCAAAATTTCAATTATTTATCAAATCTATTGTGATGATGAATTGTTTGATTAGAATATCCACAACAATTTATAGATAATGTTTTGTACAAAGTTTTATATACAAACACATCCAATAAACTTTAGTGAATAATTTGTAGTTCAAATTTATTACAAATTCAAAGTAGAGAGTGTGACATATTCCATAAAAGGTCACAAATTTTCATTTATGTATTAAGAAAAGGTTGGTTGGTATTTGAGAAATCCAAATCTCTCAGAAAGATTACATTAGAAATATCAAAACAAATCAGTCACAATATATCAAAATGTATTTGCATATAGCATACGGTGCATAAATGTTTATGGGAAGATTATTATACTTCTTCTTAAACTAGTATAATCCATATCTATATTAGTACAAAACAGTGATAAATAAAAGAAACTGACTCTATCACTGAAATGATATAGAAAAAACTCTTCCCCTTCTTTTGATCGCTCAAAATTATGTTTGTGCACCGGTGCCTCAATGTCACCCTTTGATCAAGACTTTACCGAATAGATTTCATCCCTCGTAGATAAATCTAATCCAGATGAAATTTATGAAATAGAAAAATTGAATATATCAACTCCTAGAGAAGGGATATTGATATGGGTTTCCAGTTACCAAAAATTTGTCGGTTGATTAAAATTATGCACAATCTTCCATAATTTGAGTGGTTGAGTTAAGAATTTGTCGGTCAATTAGTAAGCCATTTGTTAACAATTCGTAAATCATCGTCCAACCACCAAAACACTTTTCTATCTCAGGTTTTTGAATTTTATTTTTGTTTTTTTATTTTGACACTAGAACACTTTTTTATCACAATTTATTTTATTTTTTATTTTGATTTATGGACAATAAAATTCCAATTTATATACGGATGCGCCAGGCGTGAGAATAATCTGTAACTCTGAGCTCATACCACAATAATTTATGCTTTAGTCTTAGGTTTAATAACCAACAATGAGGCGAAGGCTTATGCGCTCTCTGAAGGCATCATACTAGCCCAGTCAAATGGGTTTCAGAAGCTAACAATCTATGGTGATTCCATGATGATAATCAAGGCAATTGTCCATAATAATATGGTAGGGGTGACATTTACTCTACCATAATTTTAAGGACCCTAGCTCTGCATGGAAGATTACTCCCTTTTTCATAAAAAAAATAGAACTACAATCAGATGTTAATAAAAGGGAAAAAGAGGGGACTAGTTTAAGGAAAGGTGAAATCAAGGTTAATGAAACTATTAGGCTTCTACCCATCCCTTAAATTATCATGAAGTGTTTTTTTATGTTAGTTCAATGTCGATGATTTGGTGGATTAAATGACCGAGGACTCACAGATTTCAAAGGACATTGTATTGAGTTCGACATTCACTCCATATCCTATGGGTTCTCTCTTCCAGAGTTCGACACAATGGGTCTGCTAATTCACTCCAAGCATTTTCTTGAGGAAAAATGCTTTGTCCAACTTCATATCGGTGGTCATTTCCTCCTGCTTCTGGGCCATTTCACAATATCCAAGTTCAAAACTCTCATTTTTACAAGTTTTTATCTCCAATTTCATCATTTATTGAATCAATTTAGGTCATTTTATCTTGACTTTAAGGATATACTTTTTATTATACTTCTTGGGGTTTGTTCTCTTTACTTGTCTATTGGGCGGAAATTGGTTATTTTCCATAGTAATTTTAGAATTCACGAGCCTCCCCTTAAATTTCCCTTTTGCGAGTTTCTTGGTATTTATCTGGGTTGTATTTCCCTTCTTCACTGGTCTCGCACTGAGATAAATTCATCTCAGTTCTCAATTTTATTGGCCCTCATCTGTCATCTCGAAAATTGGGAATTTCCACCCCTTTGGTTATTGGGTCCTTTCTTGAACCACGAGAGTGTAACCTGACTTCATATGTTCCCTGTGGTATCAATAGTCCTTTTCCATCCTTGGGGTTAGCATGGAAAGATTCCTTTGGTTTGTAATTTCTTCAATGTGTAGGTGCTTTGAAGGATAAAAATATCCTAGTTCATAAGGCTCCTTTGGGGATCCTTCCTTCATTCAAGGTGGTGGAATTACTTCTGGTTTCTATGGGGTATTAACTTCAAAAAATTTAGCTAGTTTACATTTTATAGTTGAGGGATTTTCTTTCTCATCATGGATCCATATTGGAGTGACATTAAACGTATCATGTGCAGGCATGAAGACATGGCCGAAGGTAGAATATTGAATTTCATCCAGGTTATTAGAAGGGTAAGTGAAATTGAACAATTAATTATGACCCTTATGCAACTATTTGAAACCTTGAAACATGAAATATGGAAAACCAACGTCTTAGAGAAGATTGTAGTAACACTCCTACAACACGTGGAAACCTGGGAGAAATAATGTTAGGAGCTTAGAGCCATAACAATTCCCCAGCAATCCAACTCATGTTCAAGCAGTTAGCTTGCGATAGAACCCTAGTCACAGAATCCTGAAGAGACAGAGATATCGAAAAAGGGTACCAATGGAAATTGAAGAAAATGAACCCACCCATGGTGAAATCTAGGAGATACCCGACAATAAATCCGTTGTTTAAATTATTTATTTTAAATGCATCTCTTTGCTTGATCAATTTGTCAAAATATATAGAAATATCTCTACTCGGATGTATAAAGAGGTATCTAGTAGTTTTTAGAACAATAGCAAAGGACTCAAACATATTTGAGAAAACAATTTATATCTATTTTGAATGTTATTTTACTTCCCTTAATATGAAAAATATCTTTAATTTATTTTACTTTAATATGTAAAATATCTTTAGAAAAAAAACATTCCAATCTATTTCCATCAGACAATTGGCACAACTCTCTCCTCTAATTTAAGAACATGACTCTTCATCTTACAACCCTAATTACATCAATAAATGTAATTAAATATACTTTAAACCAAAAAAAAAAAAGCAAAAACGATGCAAACCATTTTTGAATACAAAGGTGAAGTTTGGTTATGCCTCTCGTTATGTTAGGGCATTTTACATAGTTAACCCATGCATATCCCTTTAATGAATGGGAAACCCAGAACTTTCTCGTCATTGAAAACACAAACTCTTAGAATTTTATTCTTATATGTACATAATTTTATTCTTATATGTACATATTCATAATTGAGTAGGTGTACAGTTTGGATATTACACGAGGCAGATGTAATTTAAAGTATGATCACCTAATATGTAGAGTTAATTTTATAAATATAAAATAAACAATTTGTTTTTTTAATATTTTAATTAAAGCATTTTTAACCAAAGATTAAATTGTGATGGGAGGGTCACAAGTTTAAATTCATAGGGGTAAAGTATATATACTTTTTTTTTAAGACTTTAGCATTTAAATAAGAGATCCCTTATCCCACAAACAAGGGGTATCATACATGAATTTGGTGTATGGCTTAGCCGTGACCTTAAAAATGGTTTATTATTATTATTATTATATGGTTTTATGGATGAGAATAAGGAGGTAGCCTTAGGGAAGATCTCAAGAGATAGTAACTTTAAGTTGAGATCACCCTTTGTTCTTGAAGATCTAAAAATATTTTCAATTGGCTAAGAGCTCATCTTCTTTGGATGTGAAATATGATATGTTGAAACTACCAACTAATTTTCCATGTAGATGCATGCACACCATATCAGTGAAAAATGAAATGTGCATGCATGCACACTACAATGATCAGTTTGTGTAAGTGGTGGATCAGGTTGAAACTAGTTTGTTTAACTCTCTAGAAGATCTTATATATCTAGCATATATGTAGATGTGTGAGTAAGTAATGCAGTGCAGTGCAGTGTGTGGGATGAGAGTGTGAGGAATATTGTAAGCCTAAAATTTGGCTATTGTAATTCTCCCTTGAATAATAAGAATATTGATTATCATTGCCTTGTGGTTTCTTCCCTTAAAAGAATTTTTGCACATAAATCATGATGTTCATTATGTAATTGTTATTCTCAATTTTTTGCTTGTCACTAATATTGTTGAGTTTATTCTTCCGCTTCCCAAAAAGTAGTCTAAAAAAAGGTGAGAAAAGTTGGTGAGATCTGGTGTGTGAGGGTGAGTTCCTACAGAATCGAAGTATGGAGATTCCATCTGAGCGTTGGAATAAATGTTGGCAAATATTGAACAAGCAACGATGATGGTTGTTGTCATTGATGGAAACAACGGAGATGGAAGGATATGAAGGATAAAACCCCTTGGGGGATTCGGATGTAAGAGCTCAGGAGGTACAGCTGTCAGCACAGCAGCGAAGGAGGACAGAGGCGTAGTAGAGGCCAGCTGTTAGCATATGAATGAAGTGTCGGGATTTGGACGATCGGGAATCACCGAGTGAATGCATTGATGCATCACAAACCCCGTAGCCCCGACGGGGTTAGGTCGTGATCATGGGTAATGGTCATATGGACCATTGTGTAGCCGGATGGGGCTAAAGCTCGGGAAATCGGGGATCGGGAATCCTGGAGGCATGTACATCGTGACATCGAAAACGCCGAAACCCCGATGAGCGGTTTGACCTAGGTCATGTGTTAACGGTCTTATGGGGCCAAGGCCTATAGCCAACAGGGCTAGCATATGGAATGCCGAAACCCGATTTGAAACGACGCATGTAAGTTTAATTCAAAATTTACATAGGAGCCCGATTTCCTCCGGGTAATAAATATGGGACCCGATGAGCGTTGAACGGGTCCTGGACCAATGGGCATAAGAAGGGGTCGAATCTCTTCTTACAGACAGATATGGGCAGAGGAAAAGGAGGACAGTGAGAGGTTGCAGAGGTCCTTTTGCAGGACGCAGAGGCCATTTTCTGACAATAAGGATAGCTACTGGCGGGTGAGGTCATTTATGCAGGCAGCATGGAAGATTTGAAGAAACAGGAACCTCCTTGTGGCAGTTGGGCGGCAGATCTACATTGACAGAGAGATCTCAGCTGTGGGTTCAGCAAACACGAGATCATAAGCATTATCTCCAGGTTTATTGAGTTGTTTTTATGTGTCCTTTAGTAACTGCCTGATAGTCTGTAGATCTGTGTTTACTCTTGAGATAATTTCTGTGACTATCATAACCACTAGAT